>CM068963.1:17562459-17580689 GCA_035128595.1 Eptatretus atami | reverse complement strand
GTCCATGAGATAGTTACTCAGTTAGGACCGACTGTTTGTGAGTGTCTCCCTGCCATACACGCTATCACTGAGTGTGACACCACATGTTCTTTCAACAGAATTGGGAAGCGAACAACTTATTCTACACTGATCAAGAATGCACAAGCATTGTCAGATATGAAAGGATTTCATGAGGCTGATATAGACTTTCACAGTTTTTTGTCAGTGCAGTAGAGGTGTTTAAGTCTCGAACCTCAGCTGGAGCGAATCTTGTTATGTAATTCCACCACCTCACAAGCGGACCAGCCATGACCAACTGCTGATATCAACGGTGGGTTAGCAACATGGCTGTCGCACCAAATCTTGTTTGATACTTGGCCGTAGGATTGTGCTGCTAATGCATCTCGTGTGGGGGAAGCATAGATGCTGGCTTGTCTGTGCTCGTGGCCAAATGGAACGAGAATCATTCAATGAATCAAGTTTCTTTTTTGCCATACATCAGAGCACAAATTTCCGTGACAATGAAACACATGTTCTAATCAGCCTCATGAAATCCTTTCATATCTGACAATGCTTGTGCATTCTTGATCAGTGTAGAATAAGTGTTCGCTTCCCAATTCTGTGAAAGAACATGTGGTGTCACACACCAGTGATAGCGTGTATGGCAGGGAGACACTCACAAACCAGTCGCGTCCTAACTGAGTAACTATCTCATGGACTGGAATGTATCTCTCCTTTCCAGAATGCCCAGCGTACAGTATACCTTGTCAGTCAGCTGTTTCTACTAGAATAGTAGATCAACAGTACCAGGACATCTCCGTGTCATCACAGCGAACAATGACCCTTGATTGGTCGTGAGAGACTAGATGCATGGAGTTATCCTAGTATCCCTTCCTCTGTGTACTCTGAAGAGAGTCAATGGATGAGACTCTGAGTGGTTGTACTTCTTTCACCAGCTTGCCATCACGAAACCACCGGCCAGAATAATTGATTTCTCTTTGGTAATGTTCGTAATTGTCCAATATATGTTGAGAGATGAAGTTTGCTTGGCTGGACTTTTGCCTCCACTTTTACAAACTGGCGGTAGTTTGGACCTGTCTGCCTCCATATCTGTATGTTAGTACCATGTTGTTGGCACCCCCGCTGCCTTTCGGATGAATTGATTGATGTCTCGACGTTCATAGCGATCAAAGATTATGTTAATGCTACTGATATTCAATGAAGATTCCTGAAAATCTAATAGTCGTTCTGAACTATGTAGACAAATCTTGATGTTTGTAAGTGATTTCATCCAAACTCTGAATCATAGCCATCCCATCAATTATGATGGCGATGATGTGGTCAGTATGCGAGATTTTGGCAGCTGTGCCAGAATGTCTACACAATTTGCCTCAGATTTTTGTAAGGTCAGCTTTTGCAGTTTTCCGTCATCGACCCCATCTTCATGAGCAAGTGCTGTGCACGGCGGCCAGTCGTAACAAATACCTTCCACAAATCGACATTACGACCTGTGAGACAGCCAATAGCCACCTGAACAAACCTCAGTATCAATGATCAGCTTCTGGTTGCTTTGTCATGTGTGAGTCCTTCTTCAATCTGAAAATTCAACACAGTTTATTTCTTCAAGGTTTCTAGAAACTCTTAGACTGTTCGTCCCATTCTTTCTTTGACGAAGTCCCAAGGCTGCTTCCTTTTCTGAATACTCAGAGATTCAACTTCTGGAGATGCCATTGACCGTGTTGATGTTTAGAAGCATTCTGGTACCTCATCTGGATAAACAGATTTGAACTGCTACCAATGTATTCTTTCATGTTCTCAGATCGTTTTTGTCCTTGTTCATGCGCATTCCAGCTCCTCATGGAGTTTGCTTGGACGAGATGGACAAAGGTCTTTGAAAGACTCCGAGTATTCCCAGTGAATTCGTTCATCAGCTCAGCGGCAGAAGTGCCGCTTTACGAAGGGTGAAGCCGATGATGCCTCCTCGACTCTTCGCTTTTTGATTTATGGTTTGTTCCAGGGCTTGGTCAGTTGCACACAATTAAATGTTCTATGTGGGGATCTTCGCCCACAACAAATTCCACCTTGCATTCATGTCCAACATCATTGGCTGAGTTTGTTCCAACGCCTTCATCTCTGCAACGTACGCTGGAGTGTAGTTGAGCATAGTTGATGCGTCCTGCAAGAATCAAATCGGGCACTGTTGTCATACAGTTCAAAGTGCCATCACAAAGTTTGCCTCTCTGTCTGCCCTTAGCAGTCTAGTAAAAATGTTGCCAGACTCAATGGTGTCTAAAATGGGAAAATAACTCCTATATGTAAGACCTTCTACATGCAATATATCGTGTAACAGTATCTTATTATCATCCTTACCTATTTTTATTTGTGTAAATAGCTCACCAAAAACCCATGTACGTTCAGTTAGTGAATATTTGTCATGGGAACATGGCTATTGTGAAAAATTGTCACCAATTTACCTCTACCCACAATTTGGCAAAACTGTACATTTTTCCCTGTGCCATACCAGAGCAACTCATATACGATATAATACATAAGCGATTTTTGTCGAACATCGAACTTCCTCATATTGCACCGTGACATATCTCGCACATCATCTTAGCATTGCACAGCTTAAGTAACCATACTTATTTTGGCTTTGTATTGTGATGTGCAGTAGATTGACAACCCTTACTTGCAATTATGGGCAAAAACCGAGCCATAAGGATAAGATTTTCCATTTGACAACAAATCACGGACAGAAGTGATAGCTGCAAAGAACTGTATGTCCATCTCAAGTGAGCTCCAAAAAAAGCATCAGAATGGCAGGGCCTACCCACAAGACACTAGAGGTGAAAAAAAGGATATCACAAGCTCCTGTTGTAAAAATTTTCACTGCAATTTTTAAAACCGTAAATCCAAATGACATCAACACAGAAACATCAGAGCAACTTTGTGGCACAGGATTGCGGATTTCAAGTGGTCATCTGGCAGAAATACATCAGCGGCGATGATTTCAGATAAACCCTTGATTTGCATCGTGAGCATGATACAGTAATCGAAGCTTCATTCCTCGCTAGTTGTGACAGAAAAAAAAAAAGAGATTTTAGCAGGCAAATGAAGGAGGCTATTATCATATTTGCAGACACCTGGATGCTCACAAAAATTGGCATTCTGATTCATTGCAAAATGAAGTAAAGTTACCACAATTCTTGCCGTGAGGCATACTTAAGCACAAGGGTGCGCTTCAACATCGCGAAAAACAGAATTTGAGAGTTCCACGACACTCATTTAAGCATTGAAATTTTCACAAAACTATGTAAAGAAAATGTCATTTCACAGATAACCATGCTAATTCATGACTCCAATCTATAACTGCCTACAAGTCATATTAAAATTATTGAAGTGACAGCTCCATAATAAGTTCCAGTCCTTAGCTGAAAAGATATTGAACCATTTTGGAACTCATTTAACAATTCAAAATCCCAGAAAAAGCAAGAGAACGTTCTGTAGAATAACACACACCACACACACACACACACAATATGTACAACACACACACACACACAACACACAACACACACACACGGTGCAGTCTTGTGCGCTACATCATTGTTAGGGACACAGCAATGGGGGGGGACACTGATGCATGCCCCTATTACCTGTACAGTGTTACATGCAGTGCTCATTGTCACCAACCTCAGAGATGACAGCTGAGTCAACCCCACCTGTGTTAGTTCAGCCAGCCAGCAAGCTCAAGCTCAGTACCCAAGGATCCCAAGCCAGCTACCCAAACCACGAGCCAACACAGCCTTTGTAGATAGTCATATGACAAGGACGAAAACCATTGATTCTGACTCAACAAATCGCCAGTTCCTTTGACTCAAGTTGACAAGGCATGCACCATTGCCTGGACAACGATGATGAGAATTCTGAATTGTCGCTACCAGCACACTGCTGCCATCCGTTACCAGAAACAATTGTCCCACAATATTTTAGCTTTTTGGCCAGTCAGCTTATGCATCGACAGTTTCTAGGTGAGTCATAGTGAGTCCTGTAAACCACTTCAAATCACTAATCACTTGACCCAAAACACACGATTTTGATGAACGGCACAAGCTTCACTTTGATGCTTCATGAAGGTGTATCGAGCCACATCAAATCGGACTCATTAAGAAGTCTAAGGGGTGGAAGGTTGAGCCCCCCAAATAGTATTTTCCTCTCTTCTCTGAAACACAACAAACAATTTCGAATGAAACTTGAGCCATAACTTCATCACAACATCGTGTACAAAGTTTTGCGTCATTAAAAAAAAATCATTGTCTGGAGGTCTGCGGGGGATTTGAGTGACTGTTGCCTCTTCAGTGGCTTCAGCGACACACGGTTCCTATTGTTTTTCACAGTCGTATTTTTGCGCTGAGGGCATGGCTCGTGCTGCTTGATACATGCTCCCCATAGGTTATGGCAGGAGTTTTTTTAGCGTTTTAAGCCTGATTTCAACCCGTTAATGAGTACAGATTTTGATGCGGTCAATATACCTTCGTTAGGCTATCAGGTATGAAACTGTGGCAATTCATCAAAATTGTGTGTTTGGTTCAAGCGATAATGACTGAAGTGTTTACAGCTCACTATTCACTGACTGGCTGACCTATGGACATCTCGACCGTCACGTGATTTTGCAGCAAATATGGTTTTTGTTTTAACTTTCAAAAATTCTTTTTCTCTGAAGTGCTGAAACAGATCTCGGTGAATTACACATATGACTGCTAACCCTGAGCAACAAAAGTTCACCTATGACATTATAGTCACATGTTGCAGCATATTGGATTTACCCTAAAACGCCATAAAAAAATCTTCTCCAGAACAGCTGGACAGACAAAAAAAAATCTGTCTTGCTTCATGCAATGGAGTGTGAGATTTTTTGGGGGAGAGTCAGTCTAGCTGTCCAGCCAAAGGTGCAAACAAGTGGGTGGACCAGGGCAGTGAACACTTGTGCCATGTATAATAATCTTATTAATATCTCGCCAGTCTGGTCTGTCAACGTTTTGGAGGGATCTCATTCAGGCAGGCTTCCCCCTTTCAGGAGGAGTTCAAAATCAAATCGCCACCATTTTGTTCACCTCATTTGTAATGCTCACACTTTCTCACTTCATGCTTATCTAACTCTAATCGATATCTGATTTGTTTTTTGTTGCGTTAAAGATTCTTGTAAGTTTTCAGAGGCAAAAATCTGGAGGAAAATTAGCATTTTAGACAAAAATGCTTTTAAGTGAAATCGAGGCCTGTAATAAAGTCCATTGACACTCCCTCACGGCTATATCTTAAACTCTAAAAACTCGCTTCTGATTTTATTTTTTGTAGTCCTTACGATGGTTCAATTTGAGTTGCAGCAAAAGGTGAAAAATAGGATAAACATTGCGTTTACACACAAAAATGCATCGAATAGCCATTTCAATGTATCTTGTCAGATTTGATGTGGTAAAACATAAATAAACGTTTAAATGCATGCCTCTCATATATGTCACAGAAACATACTGTGAAAAACGTGCCTGCAGATCCATATCCTGGAGTTTACCTCCTTCCATCTATTATCGGACGTGGATGAACAAATTGCTGTTTGATCACTCAGCAATGTAAAAGTTTCTTGCATACCTGAAACTCTTCCATACAGTTCATTGAGTGTCATCATAGTGATGGAACGTTCGGTTACTTCCCTTTGGACGTCTAGTGAGAGAAATCAGCGACGCTTATAAAACCATAGTCTTCCGGTAAGTCTACTTTACGGACAGTATACTAGTGACTCTTACAGTTCCTCTAGAGGCAAGATTGATTGATGTATCTTGGTCAATAGAGCAAGAAAGATCTGCTCCACAGATAAGCTCCATGCTGAATTGAGACCATCAAGACTATTCTTCTTGATAATGGTGTCGCTGAACAGGTCATCAATATATATATATATTATATAATATATATATTAATTAAATATATATTATATTATATAATATATATATATATATATATATATATACAAATTTCCTGAACCCACCTAAGACTTCTATGAATCGGACCTGCGTAAATGTCCTGTATAGCTACATTGCCTGGAAAGGCAAAGGCCTCAAGCGATTTTAAAAACCCATCAAACAGACAGCGTCATTCTTACTATTGCGTCAATCACGAATTGAGTACCACGCCGGTGCTTCCGTCAGTCCAAAAGACTTCTGCCCGCCTCTCCTTTAAAGTAAGGACATTTACGAATTTCAGGCCAGTGTGATGCTAGTACATGCGGCCACACATCTTTGAGATTGAAGGATCACATGACAACATGTCCCTTTTGGGGGTCAGATGGGTCAGTCATCCAAAACAGACACACCAACTAGGCTTCTAGAATGCACATAGTACGACAACTATTCCTGTGCCTCTGCAGTTGTGACCATTTACTGAAAATCCTCAGTTGGAGCAACATCGTATTGGCTCGGTTGAAAATCCTGAGTAGAGGACGCAATTAGCTCACCGTGCAATGATTCCACATTCCTCAGGTAACCAACCCTATCTTTGTAGGACAGCAAATAATTGCCCGAACTTATATCTCTTTTGACTCTGATGGCTTGACTTGTGACAACTCTACCACAGTTAACATTGAGTTCATCATGAGCCCCCAAATCCTTCCCTACGTAGCCCTCGCTAATTTAGCATTAGGTTTTCGCCAGACGTTGGTGATCATCTCTGCCTAAATCATTATTATATGAAATAAATAAACATGAGAAGGAAAATTCCTGAGAGATTATTTTTAGTCTTATTTTACAAGTTAGTGCACATACACTTTAAAGAATTTATTTTAAATCTTCAATTATAAAATGTCCTTTGTATCTGTACATGAACAAAAGGAGTAATTTTGGTTTTCGCCCAACGAAGGGTGTAATGCCCCTATACACCGCCCACAACACTTTTTCCCAGGACTTTAAATTTGAAACTGTATTTCAACAGTCATCACAATAGAATGTTTTCATCTTTAACGTGTCACAATTAAAAAGTGGCAATTCTTAGGTACTCTTTGAGCCTCGAGTCAACAAGTAAAATCTCCTGTTGTGAAACATGATATGTCACACATCTTAAGCTTGGCAAAAGTAAAGCATTAATTTAAAACTAGAAGAGCATTGTAAAGCACATACCTCTGCCAATGTAATGCTTGATCCATGAGAACATATCAGGCCCATTTACATTTTTGAAATACCATGCTATATATCGTTTTGAAGCCCAAATCTTCAAATGGTGAACAGGATTACTTTTAAATTAATAACTCGTCTATCCAGGATTCCGGATCAGATCTTCACCAAAATCGTCCTTGCCACACACCCAACGTGTCCACCAAGTTTTCAATCCGCATAACTTTTTGAACATCTGCACAAGACAGACAGCCAAACAAACAGACAGAGAGGGTGAAAACCATAACCTCCTTCACCTTTGGTGCAGAGGTTAAAAGAATTGAGGTGGAGAATAGATGACTGATCAACTTCAACACAGACTTGCACAGGATGCTGAGCAACGAAGACATGAAGGTAATGCTGCTCAGCTGACATATACAACAGCATCCATATGAATCGGACGAAGCTAATCGGATAATTGTCCAAGAGCATAATTGGTCCATGACCTCACCGTGCGTGTACTGTTTTGCTAACATTTCCTCACAAATTAATCAACAGGAAGGGATGGATACACCGTTGTTGCTCCAACAGAAAGTCCATACCTCCATATTTGCCATACATTGCTGACTGCAAACAACTTTATCAAGTAATGATGGGAAAATATCCAACTTCGAACAATATCTGAAGTTGCAATTTGGCTGTGCTCCAAACACAACCATTTCAGTGATCTGAATTTATAAAAAAAACTGTATTTTTCCACATTGTGCGGGACATTATCAATATGATGTATTGACCATTTATGTGAAGTAAATAATTTGTACATTATACATCATTTCTGATCTGATGATTGCCACTCCCCAATTTAGAGGATCCACATGCAGCATTCTAACTCAAGATGCTAAATGTCATACATTTTCTATGCCGTGGTTTCCCATGTGCCTCACTAGTCAATTATAAAGCAGGAGTGTCTTCTTCTGTCTGTCTGTCTTGCCATACCCGAACTACTCCCCAGTTTTGGCTATCCCCGCCAACCTTCTGTGGAACGTTTTTGGCCCTGTGACGTCCTAAGGTGGTGGGACGGTGGGAGGTTTCATCCAAACCTCAATACAATTATGATTTTTGAGTTTCGATCTGACAAAGCTGCTCCCGATCGGATGTAACTCAGAATGGCATTTTTCTTTGTTTACCTCCTGAGTTTGAATATTGTATTTAGTTGCATTAATGGTATTCATATCATTTGGGATTGGAATGATATTGTTTGGAATGAAAATGAAAAAGATGAGTTTAAAAGGAGAATCAGGGAAATCATGTTTCCACACGTGACATTCACGATCGAATTGCAGATTCATCATTTTTGCCCAAGTCGTTCACGAACCGGATGTCCAGCCCCTCCCGCATGCATGCATGTGATATGTTCTAAGTCTAAAAAGGCATAAAACTCTGTGAGAAATTGACGAAATGTCCTAAAACTCAAACTCTTCTGTAATTTATCATAAACAAGGCCTGTACCAAGTTTCAGTTGAATATGTTTTGAAGGTTTATGAGGGAAAAAAATCGGAAAACCACAGGGTGACAGAAAGACAGAAGAGAACGAACCTCGCGTTCCTCTTGTGAAACCAAGGGTGAAGATTGAACCGTTAATAAAATTATAATGTTCAAATCCATGTCCTTTTAATGTTTGCGGAGTGTCCACCAGGTAATTACCTTTATTTTAATACTTCAACACGCGTAGCTATACTGTTGAAAAACTCTGAATCAAAAATGCTTTGTCACATTTTTGTTGTTGTAAAAAAAATATAAAAATCACAAAATTGCATTTTCACCAAAAGTCAGCAGCCTGCAGAAAATAAAAAAATGCTAGTTTTCAGAATCAGCACAAAATGTTGATTCAGGAACGATCCTCAATCTTTTGGTCACATTAAAAGTGCGCTTAAAAAGTGCGGCAGCCCTCTGGGGGTTTTGGTCTACTGTATTTTGGTGCAATAAAATACCTCAAAAGTTATGTGAGACCCAACGAATATTTGTAACAAAGAAACGCTCCAATAATATTGTGCTTGTGGAAACTTCCAATCACCATATTGACAGCTGAGCACCAAGATATGTCATGTGGACTCCGCATGTATGCTAATATATAATAAAATATATATATATATTGATATATATATAATCCTTATAGTGGTGGGCCAAATAGAGAAACAAATCGGGTGTACATCAAAAACACTGAGTGTTATTCTCCATCGTGTGTTCTGTGTGCTGTTCACTTTAGCGTTACTTGAATTCCTTTACCAATGCCCATTTGTAAGATAAACGCAATGTGCACAGAACATGCGTACAAAGGTGATAAATGCATGCTTGGGACAATGAAGGAATTTTTTGGAAGAGGAGCCATTTGGCCCACCTGCCTGACTTATATCAATAATACTTTTATTCAATCCACCAGTTATCGACTGTATTTATGAAGTGGGGAGTGGAGGGTAAACACGGGCCACAGACATAATCAAGATGATATATATCAAAACCTTCTGGCTAACAGTGGCATGAGCTGAGCAGAGCTATGGCCCCCAACATTCTCTGAAGGATTGCACTGCAAGCCAATACCAGAAAGATAATTTCATTACTCAATTTTTATAGACCAGTCCACCCCGAGAGAAGAACACCCACGGACCACGGTTTCGGGATGTTGGGCCCTCCCTTATAGAGAGCTGTTCTTAAAAATATTAATAAATGTAAAAGCAAACAATCAAAACATTTAAAACAGCTTGATCATGCACCTTGACACCACGGCCAAACACATCCATCAAAGCCTGTCCCATAAGCATACAAGAAACAACAACCCAAAGGCTGAATTATATTAGCAATCGCACACAACACACCTAACCACAAACGTCAGAATGCATGGTTATACAATTGCGAACCATTGCCTCAATAGGAATAGTTCCCCATTACACGAGAGCAGAAGCTCACCCCAGAGTAACTGGTCAAACCATACAAGACATTAAGTCGAGACAAGACCGCATCCACTGTGGGCGTACAGGAAGCAGTCCACACCACGATTGCTGCAGCATTCCTGACCAACCGGAAATGCCTGCCACATATCAGCAGAAAAAACTGCAACTATATTATATATATATATATATATATATATTATAATATATAAATATATAATAATATATATAATATATTGTTACCGATTTTAGAATCCGTCTGATGAATGCATCCCACACATCCAGGTCCTCAGACAGTTATTTCCTAAAATGCATGTTTCAGATTAGCCCCATCCCATGTCTAATGCGGATCTTAAATGTGATGCGCTTGAGAAGGTAAGGAGAGATTCCCCTCTCTTATGGAAAGCATTTTTCTTTACGACAGACATATCACAACCTTCTTTTCACGAGCTCTGAGGCCCGCCCTCATTTTCCTCAGCAAACATATCTTTTGCAGAGCTCCGATGCCCGCCTTTTTTGAAGCGCATGGGTCGTCATGGTAACCTGCCCCGGCGGGGTGAGCTTGGGTGGACGGCACCGCGTTGTCGGCTCGGGATATAAAACAGCGAGAGAAAGTGAAGAGCGATTCTGAAGAGAAAAGATACTTCTGGAGAAGAGACGTCTGAGATATAAAAGTGGACAAAGCAAAAGGCAGAAAAGCGACCAAGAAGTGTGTGTCTGACCAGCTGCCACGAGACAATTCGCGCCTTCCGAGTGCTTCGCAAGCGAGCATTGGTGGCGTGTGTGGTGTGACGGCGCCGGCCAACAATGAGGCATGGTCGATTACCAACAACACCAGGGATCTAAACCACGACGACGATTCCGGTGCCCTCCAGACTTCAACTGGCGTCAAGGTGCCCTGCGAGAGGCATTATATATATATATATGTTGAAAATGTCTGTGTCGTCTGTGTGTCTCTGTGACCATGCACGCGAAAAGTTACTGGACTTATCCTCACCAAACTTCACATCTGACAGAACTATCTACCCGGGGAGTGTCCCGATGTAAAAGAATTGTACTTCCGACTTCCGGTTTCCGGAATTTATGAACGTCATCACCTGATTCGTAACGTTAATTTTTCAAGTTCAGCGAAGACATGGGGCCAACCCATTATACAATAATCTAAACTATGAGTTGTAAGTTTTTTGTTTGCTGTTGTTTGTTGTTGCATCGCTAATCTCCATGAAAGTGAAAGATAGGAGCTAACCGAACCAAAAAATGTCGATTGGGCCCCGTGACAGTTATAGGCTAGTGGCAAGGCCCCTCGGCGGCGGCGGGGGAGGGGGTGTGTTTCCCCCTCACAACCCCCTAAGGCCTATGATGCCAGGCCCAATAGGAAATGATACAATTGTCACGTCAGACATATTATAGCAGATTAAATTCATTCAAAAGAACCGGCAGCGCAGGGTGCAGTTCACCTAGTATAATATATATAATATTATATATATATATATATATATATAATATATATATATATATATATACACACACACACTCACAAACACAGAACAGAATGTGATATTATTTAATATATGCTGCCCTTTACAAGAAACTTTTCAATGCATGGAGGAGACATGAGTCCATTCAAATCTGTACTGTATTGCCAGTTTTGGTTGTTTAGCTTCTCCTATTTTTTCAAATGCTGAGTGTCAATGCAAGACGCACGTACTATTTTAGTCATTGGGAGACTTGCCAGACTCAGAGCAGAGCTCTAACCATTACACCACCGAGTCTGGTTAATCACTTTCATTAAACTAAAAGAGCACTCGAGAGCACATTACCTCCGAGATGCCTGCATCCTGGATCACGAGAACACATGCGGGCCCATTACATTTTGAATATCATTGCTATTACAGATACATCGTTTTTGCGCCATCTCTCAATGTGGAAGAATCACTTAAAAAATTATATTCTCGGTATCCAGATCTGATTCAGTCTCACCAAAATCCAAATTCAATTCGTCCTGCGATGTACCCCAAACCGTCCACCAAGTTTCGGCCGAATCTGTCGAGCACTTTTTGAGATATCGTGTTATATATCATTTTAGCCCAATCTCTCATATTCAAGAATCACGTAAAAAAAAACATTAATCCGGATCCGGATCCAGATCTTCACCAAAATTGAATCAATTTTACTCGTCACACACCCAACGTGTCCCACCAAATTTATTCGAATCCGCCGACAACCTTTTAAGATATCTAGCTATTTATTATTTAGCCTGATCTCTCAATAGTGAGAAATCACGTAAAAAATTATTGTAGTCGACCGGATCCGCAGAATCGTTCTTCACCAAAATTAATCAGTTTAGTCCTTGTCACACACCCAACCTCCGTCCACACTTTTTGATGATATCCTCACACAAACAAACAGACAGAAAGGGGTGAAAACATAACCTCACCTATCGGTGCCGGAGGTAAAAAAAAGAAATTCAGGTGATATCCCGAAATGTGCATGATTATTAAACAATTACATAAAACAAATGCACATTAAATGGATTTGTGCAAATAAAAAACCAGATTTAAAAAAAAAATTCTTCAAATTCTCCTGCTGAGTTTAGGGATTTCAACAATTCATCCTTTTTAAAATTACACCAATGGCAAGAATTTCTTTTTTATACTTTCAACGAAGACAGCACAATGACTACTACCAGTGCATTTTCCGTTCCATGAATCCTTTCAAAATCCCTTCTTGGTGTGTAATAGGGTATGCAAACTCAAAGCAGGCGAGTTTCTCAGGTGTTTGTCATGGTACATAATCAGAGTGTATATGGGGTTAACAATGAGGACAAATGCAATGGTGTGCTTCAAGCTGTTAACTGTTCAGAAAAAAAAATTCATGTTACTGTATATGTGAGTTATGCTTGTTAATTGCCTGCTAGTCAGCAAAAGTAGTCAAAGTATACAACTGAAAGAGACAAATGAATCAGAAAGAATGAATGAATATTTTACAAAACTTACCATCAATATGCAGTCCACTTCCATAGACACAAAATGAAGAAGGACGTCTGCTGCATGATATTACCTCTGGGTACTTGCTTGTATTTTTATCTGTAAATGTCAGCTCCTAAACCAACCTTGACTTTGTCGAGAAAAAGAATGGTGAAGATCTCTGAGAAATGAAAAGGGACCAGCTCTATACCTGGGGCCCTCAGCAGTGGCCCCGTCATGAAAAGAAAAACAAAAATGGCAGATTAACAAATTTGACCAAAATGATGATGATTAGCCGAAGTTAGAGATTCAAAGAAAAACGAACATAGGAAATTAAATCTCTCAGAAAAGATTTAACCAAAAAAACTAAATATTGCAGAATTGCCCCTTGGTTTGAATATGCGTAGAAACAGATGATCAGGCAGAAGAATTTGGAAAAGGAAAAAAAAACGAAAAATGCAAGGTTTTTTAATAAAGGATAGAAACAAGAACTTCGAAAGACAAAGCAATGATGAGAATTTCAATTTAGCAACTTTCATGAGACGCAGGAAACATTGATAAGAATCATCACATCGATGTTCCTTCAGTGCTGCCGAATGTACTTCAAACGTGTTTGTCATTGCGTCCATAATAAATTTTAAATTTGTCATTGCTCACCTATTCTTTGCGAAGAACATGTGGCAATCTTTAACATCCGCACGCATCAGTTGCTGGCAGATGGTCCTCCGACTTAATGTCATCCGATCACTCTTCATGATGCATCCCTCTGTTTATAGCACATTTGCAGACACTCAAGCTCAATGCATCACCCTCATGCAAACACCATGTGAAGCTTAATTTGGGTTGAGAGTAATCATGGAAGGCACACAAGCAAAACACTTACTTCTAAAGCTATCCCACCAGCCCCCCACATTAAATGTGAAAGTTAAAAAAGAAAACTCATTATAATGTTGGTAATATTTATTAAATTTTTTGAATCCTTTTATACATTTGTGAAATGATAGAAGTACATTTGAGGAACAAAGAAAAACATATTCCTACTTGGATGTAACATATTCCAACAGCATGGTAGCCCTTCATCTCAAACCCAATGGTCCACACACAATTTTCCCCCACATCCTTACCCGCAACCCAAATGCAGATTTTTGATAACATTTCCCATTTCCACAAACGGAAACATTTTTCGAGCTGGTTCCTCCGAGTCCCTGGGCTGTCCAATGCTGGATGCTCATTCGCTCCGGCATATCGCGCCATCACGCCCCTGGGAACGAGCGATGTTGCTGCTTACAAATGGTGCGCCATGTCACCTGGCAGCCAGCAATCGTTTTTCAACAAGAAACCGTTTGCATTTTTCACATGATATACAGAGCTTCACTTGCTTTGCATATGTATCCTATTTGCAAGCAAGCAAGTTCGAATTTCAATTTAGTGTTTCTTGTTCAAACGCAGCCATAATTAACATGCTAAAAGTGCAATTAAATTGCAAATTGAAGCTCTCATTCTGTCGAGCATTTTATTCCAAATCACCTTTTGACCGAAACAAACAGAAAAGTGTCATTTTTCTGAATATTAACAAAGCTGTTGCCGATGTATAATATTTGCTGCCAAAAAAGTAGAAGAAGAAAAGGGAAAGCACAAGCGAAGTATAATGTTCAATATTTGAATCGATATAACTGTTTTGTGCCATGTCTCGCTGATTGAAGAAAGCTCAGTGGATAAAGAGTGACTGTATTCTGTGAATTAACTCAAACATTGATCATACGACTCAATGAAACAAACCATTTAGACCCCCCACGTAAAAACAAATATTCCTTTATGATGCTAGTGCCTCATAATTTATTTTAAGCGAACAATTTACAACCCGTTGCTTCACGATGGAATTAACACCCAAGCAGAATTCAAACATTAATTTTTTTTAAATTCATTTGGTAATATTCATGATATTACATTTTTTTATAAGAACTGAATTAACGATTTAAGTTTTTTAAAAAAATTGAATTTCAAAATTTTATTTTTTTCATACACGCGGAGAGGTCGGTGCACTTCGAAGTTTATACCATTCACAATTGCACTGGCCTCACACACATTGTGCAGTGGGGACAAACACCAACCACATATTAAAACAACCTCACCACCAGGTTAATTCAAGACACCTCACCACATGTCGCTAGAGACAGGCATGTTTTAATTGACTACAGCAGAGAGTTGCCGTGTTGTCATGATTTACACCAGCAAATTAAAACATTTATTTGCAAATCATTTGTAATATTCGTGATATTACATTTTTTAAATAAGAATGAAGTAAAATGAATTAAATATAATATTTTTCTTAAATTTTTTATTTTTATTTTTTCATTTTTCAAAACAAAATTGCTTAAGAACATACACACAGCAGAGGTAGTTCAGCCCAGAAGTTTTGTACGATTTCACAAAAGTTATGAGGAGTAGTTCAGTGACAACACAGGACAGACAGACACTGCACTATATTATTATATAGATATATATATATATATATATATATATATATATATATATATATATATATACATGTACCATACACAAACAAACACCACTGCGTGCAGAAGTCATAGATATTATATTTTTATAACTCTGATGCATAGAAAACTAAAATTTTGTGTTCAATTAAATTCTTGCAGTTAAATCTTTTAACTTATGAAAATATAATTTTTCTTTGAAATAACATAAATTTATACAAACTATACTTTGGATATAAATTAATCCGACAAAATATCGACCCACAGACAAAGACAGACATAACATGGATGAAAACATACCTCCATCCACCTTCGTGGCAGAGTAATTAAATTTGTTTGTACCTTACTGCATGTCAATATACCATTAGTTCGCAATTTCCAACCCACTTTGGGATATGCCCTTCAAAGATGAATTACCTCCTCCTGCTTTTTAATTTTTTGCTGCAACTTCAAGTTTGTATAGTACTGATTTTGAATGCTCCATGTCAAACAATGGCAAGTTTATATATGTGGTATAGATGTGAAGAGCACAGGTGAATAGCTGCACATTGACTATAAATCAATATACTGGATCTTCAAATAACTAGCTGAACAATCCAAACAATTTGGAGATTTGTGATCCTCATCATAATCAGAACAGGGCCTCAAAACGGCGTCCAAATGTTACCCATATGAGGAACAAAAAAACCCACAGACTCTGATGTGGGGAAATACACTGAACATGAAATTGTTGATACGGCAATATGAGGTACATTGTTGCAATTGTTTTGGTGCGATCAAGTGACTCAGCAGTGCTCACATTCACTCTATGATTATTTGAAAGAAAAGCAATATTGATTATTAGATCACATGACTGTACCGAGCAGCATTTCCTGAGTGAAGCCATGCCTGGAATTGGTCATCATTGATTGCCTGCCTGTCCATCAATAAATCACCCAAAGCAATGTGCGTTACCAATGATAGTCAAGGCAAGATGGCCCGATTCATTTAAATTACTGTTTAATTTGTTTATTTCTGTCATTAGACAGACATTTGTTTTTGTTTCTTTTGCTTCCAACATTAATAAATGAAACTTTCAGCAAAAAAGGCCTCTATTTTCAATGTGCCTTTTCAGCTTGCTTTATGCTTGCTATTTACTAGAAATATAAGAAAAGGATCTATTTCTCTCTTTAAGTAAAAAAAAAACTCGTTTTGTATTTGTGAAAAATACAGGGCTATGCAATGTGAATTTATGATCGTTTGTCTTGAACTTAAATCAGAATGAGAATGATAAATAGAGTATTATAGCTCAAGCAGGTGTTAAAACGGCTGTCGGAATTAAAAGAAAGATGCCAAAAACATAGTTCTTTTGTTAACAAACACATTCATTATTTAAGGTGGGCTAGAGAGCGTACTTACAAGTATGCACACTCAATTCCTTCATTTATTTGCTTGTTTAGTCTACCTGGGTTCGAATCTCGACAAGCTGTGAACGTCATGCCGTGTTTCACGGGCCCTGGGTTGAGGCTCATTGTGTGTGCTGTCCATCAGAAGCTTTTTCACCCTCTGCTTTTTCCTTGCTTTTGCGCCCAGTATGTTCAGCAGGACACACATTGTCCATCATCAACACCTTTCTGTTAAACTTACCTAAACCCAGATCACTGCTCACCTCCACTCATTCTTCCTCTTTTTCCGCCTGGTACCAACTTCCACATCCTTTCATCTCATTCTTCCCTTCCCGGTCTATCAAAACAGCTTTTCACCACATCTCAGATTCATCCCCAAATCCAAAACCATGATCTTTCCTACCCTCATTAAACCCACCCCAATCACGCTCCCAAAATTTACGTTTCCTCCGAGAGACCCTCTGTATCCATCTTGTCCACCCTGTGCATCCCTCTTCTTCCCCTCATTCTTCCCCACACCATTGTTTGTGCCAAGTCTGCTCTATCTTGGCCTGCGATCAACTCTGCTTTGGTATTTCTCCCTCTCCTCTGTATTTTTGTTCTGAGGAATTACTGTCACTGTACTAGCTCCCACAGCCTCGACAATGAACAAAAAAAAATGAGACCGCTGAAAAATTACAAATTCCTGCCTAACTGCACATTAGCAATGGTCTGTCTCTTGGGATAGCATGTACAGGAGATCTGCTTGCTACCCTAGCATGGTGTTGTCTGGACAGAAGCTCCATAAACATTTAAACCCAAATTCACATGTTGAACTGTCCGTCTTCGCTCGGGATAAAAAGCAAAACCATTATGAAGTATTTTACGGTTTATTTTATGCTCAAAAAAGAGGGACGAACGTTGAGAATGAATAATTTATCTTCTTTTGCCCCCAACATAAAACCTTTTCCAACCACAACCTCTCTGCTCAACTACTCAGCTACGAATTGCGAAGTTTTGCATAAGCCATAAAGTAACAAGAAATTTGAACAATAGCCCCAAGCCTCCCAACGCACATCGCCGAAGAAGAAGAACTCTCATTATCTTACTCCAAAGTTATTCCCGTTAAAACAATCGCTGAGCAATTCACCAGCAATATGTATTTCAAATGTTTTGGAGATTCTATACTAAAGCCAGGTTCAACAGACATTATAATAAATAAAACCTGTCAGATAACCAAGCGAGCAAAACTAATTCACAACATAGATATTAAGAGTTCCAAAACAAGCCCCAAACTAAATGTGCTTCTTCATAGACAAAAAAATAGAATCTGTACTGTGTTAAG
>CM068963.1:17543233-17562116 GCA_035128595.1 Eptatretus atami | reverse complement strand
TGTGCGAGCCATTCAGAGGTAGGGTGCGTGGAAGTGTTCACAAGATGAAAACGCCGGTCACATATCATTTCAGCTCTGTAGATTTAGTTTTCTGTTCAATTCCACGGTTATTAAGGATAGGATTTTGTAAATTGATTACTCGGTTTATATTGTTACGGTTCTGTGAAACGGCACTCCCCGCAGCAATGGCACACACATTTATAGCTGCGTTTCTGAGACAGTAATTTAATGAGTAGTCCTTTTAGATAAGCCCTTCCCTCATGTGTAGTGGGTTATGGACAATATGCGTGGCATGGCGACTTTAGTCTGTTTTTAGATCCTCGTGAGGATCTCGAAGTTCTTACCTTCACGTTGTTGTTCTTCATCTTCCTCTTGTGGACTTTTGGTTTCACACCCTCCAGTTTCATTCGAAACTTCCTGGAAACTTGGCATATATATGTAAAAAATACCCTGCGCCAGACCAGTAACCATCCTCCGATTTTGAAAAATTCCTCCTAGAAAAAAAAAGTTATGACGTCAAAATATCCCCGCTAATGGGAAATCGGCCTAAAAAAATTATTCCGAAACTAGGCAGCTTTTTGATAATTCTGTTTGCGGGAATCGAACAGGCATTCAGCCAGAGATGAATTACCGCACATATGATAACATCACTATGATGTCATATGCAATTTTTATGACGTCATTCCTGCTTTTTTGACATTTTTTGTTCACAACCAGAGTTTTCATCGGATCTTCGTGAAACTTGCCATGTATATGCAGAAAAGCCACGTGCCAGGCAGTAACCATCTCCGAATTTTGGAAACTTCTTCCTAGGAAAAACTTGACGTCAGAATATTGCCACTAATGGAAATCGCTAACCATTATCTCCGAAACTAGGCAACTGTTTGAATTGTGTTTGCTGGGAATCAAGCCGGGCATTAGCACAGATAAGAATTTTACGCAAACCGATACATTCACAATGACGTCATATTCGTTTCATGACGTCATCATTAAAAGAGCACGAGGATCTTAGCTCATTGAGCTTGTTTCTTCCATTCTTTAACCCATCGTTTCATTCTTTACATTATTTTGCTTTCTGCACACGTGAACCTTCTCCTTTCTTCATGCATGCGTGCACACCAAGACCACAGCAACAGGGGCATGGTCATTTGCATACGCACACCATACCCATTCAAATCATGTTGAAATTATCCAACAGATGTTACCATCTCAGACTCCACTAGAACTCGAATCCGAACATTGCCACATTTCATACACCACCCACAACGCTTTTTATAAAAATCACACACCATTCGGACCACAACTCAAGCTTGCTTACCTTCGCCATTAACAGCCGCCAAACGAAGGGTCAACCACCTCCATCATGAATCACCACCAACTACAAGCTGCTATGCCACACCACCGCTGCCATCGCTCAACCCACCGTCACCACCGACACACCACCTCCCATCTGGACGGGCAGGAGATGCGGGAGCCTGACGCATCCTGGTTGATATTTGGGTCGGACATTTCTGCGTCTAACTTGAGTGCAAGATGCTAGACTCGTTCACGTCCATGTGTTTAGCACGAGCCGCTTCCACTCCAATACGGCTCTCATTTTCGGTGTCCGGCACATGTTCATGGCTGCGAGAGAGCAACCAAATACCCCGGCGTCATTTTTAACCCTTGCGAGATGGATCATGAGGCCAGAGCGCGGAGCGACTGAGGCCATTTTCCGCTGCCGATCTTTGCATCGGTGGAGACAGTCGCTGAGACTAATCGCTCCATACCACCACTGAGGTGCTGGAAAACACCTTATCGCTCCACCTGCATCCGCTCTTCAGCACCTCCCCACCATGCGGATTATTAAAGGGTCTGTAGCTGCTTGCTGATGTAACCAATTTGAATGAAAACGTTTATGTCTCATGCCTCCCACCCATTGTTTTGCCTCATGCATATTCATGTTCCGCATGTGTCGCATGCAGCGAGAGACAAGGCACACGGCCCTGTCTGGTGGGATGTGTGAGTTGTATCAAAAAGGCACAGTTTTACCGAGGCACTTGAGTGATTTAAATAATGAAAAAAGTGATTTTTTGATTGATTTAAACTGCCTGTCGAGCATTCTTATTCAATAATCTGGACATGTAGGCTGTTATTCCAGAATATCCTGCACATTGGGCACTTTGTTCTCTGCTCAGCTCGGCCCGGTTCTCTGACTTAGGGGCTTGGTTCTCTGCTCAACGCAGTTCTCTCTCAACTCAGGTTCTCTGCTCAGCTTAGGCTCGGTCTCTCTGTCTGCATGTTATTGGAAGTCACGGTGTGTGAACCAATGGAAGCTTGATGACGTGAGCCGGAACGGAGGCCCACAGAACAGAGTACAGAACAAGTGGGGAAAGCCAGACAACAGACCAGGCGGAGTTTGCGACAACCATTGCAATTTGCATGTACAGACCTCTTTGCACTTCACATTAGCGAATATCTATCTCACATATGCTTTGCTTTTTTCCAGCCCCCCCCCTCCCTCCACTCCTTGCTGATCCCCATCCTACACCTTCCTCTCTGCAAGTTCACTGCATATCATCGCACCCTTCACTGCCACTCCCTCCGGACCACACACCATAGACACCCTCAGTTTCCTTCCTCCCCTACCCACTGCCTGGTCAAAGATGTTTGCAAGCCTCGTACTCCAACTCTCTCTCTCTCTCTCTCTCTCTCTCTCTCTCTCTCTCTCTCTCTCTCTCTCTCTCTCTCTCTCTCTCTCTCTCTCTCTTACTTTCCAATTTCCTTGGGGATTGGTTCTGATGGTACCTATTTTGTTAGTATAATTAAGATTCTAGAAGTTTTAAGATTGACAGGTAACTGCACTGTGTCTCATGTTTCTAAATAATTGCATTTCTTTTGCTGGCACCTCACCATATTCTTGCTTCCCCTGCTGTACGTATTTTCAATGGTAACAAAACCACTTTGCTATTGTTCCACATTCCTTTCCTTGACCCTTTCTTGTAATAAATTGCTGCATGAAAATGTACCTAGTCGTTCGTGTCTTTTCCTCCATTGGTCCAGATAGTCCGTACGTAGTTTAGCCGGAAGTTATACCCACGTGATTGCTTTATTTAGCCAGTGCACACTCACTGTATTGCTCCAGCAGTAATCTGCGTGTGCATTGAGGGACAAAACTCGCTTGATGCTGGCCTGTCCAAAGGTAAGGTACCCACCGCGAAGTAGTGAAACCCTGCCTGGTTGGCAGTATCAATTGGCGTTCGTTGTTTCTTTAAGAGCGGAGTGATCTGTGAACTGGTGGCCTCAGGTACCAGGGAGTTCTGAGAACTTCCAAGTGCTCCCCTTGGCAAACCTCAAACCCCAGTCCGTAGACGATATATACTTGAGCGAAATACCCGTATTGCTCGAAAGCACGGACAACCACCCAAGCACACTTGACACTGTTGGTCAAAATGGCGATTGAATGCTTTTGTCCCACTGTTGCAGACTGACCAGCGTATCTTGTATGTTATGCGGATCATCCCGTTCATACTTTTTCCCTGGACACCCTTTGTGTCCACGTCCGTTGCTTGTGTCCCACGGTCATGCTGTGGAGGTGTCGATGCCCCTCTCCAGTTGATGCGGGGATTGCTGGAGGGGGTGTGGGATTGTGGGAGAGTGTGTTGGATGGTGGAGAGGGTGGGTGGATGGTGGTGGTTATTGTAGCGGGGTGATGGTTGATGGGGATGTGGAGCGGGAAATGGGTGGAGACGGGGACCCTCAGTTTTAGTGTCCTCGGTCAAATCCTCTTGGAGTATGATAATGATACATGCATACTTTCTCTCACTTATAAATAGATGGGTGGTTCATTTGAGTGATAAGAGATAATTATTTCAGGTGCTGCTTGTGGTAACTGCTGGGCAATGGCAAAACTTGGTGTTTGATTCCCCACTCAAATTCCCATGTACTTGCGGGTAGCTGGGGTAAGAGATGTGTTCAGTTTTGAGTGACAGCTGTTTCTTCCGGCTTAGTCGCGTGGCGGATAACCACAGATCTAGCCGTCTCTGTTGTTTCATAACAGTTCTCTGTAAAATGTCCGAACACAAAAGTGAACATTTTTTCAGCCCAATTCCACCACACGGGTATTTAGACAAATCTCTTCTAATTTCTTGCACCTTCGGCCATGGTTGCCATTGGTGTGGCATTAAACCATTCTCAGTTCCAATCCCAATCCAATCCATTTGGACCATACTTGAACAGCAGCATTGGTGCTGCCAAAAGGTCTCCAAGGCTATTGGGCACAATCCTGCAAATGGGTCTCCATTCCAACACAGGACACTCAAATGGCTCAATCATTCCAGCAAGCTGTACTCATTTTGCCGACCTCAGAAGGATGGACAGCTGAGTCAACCCCACTGGTAGCATTCAAACAGCAAGCAGGATTTGAACTCAGGACCTTAGGATCCAAAGCCCACCACCCTAACCATAACGGTCAACACTAGGCATAGCTTGGTTGTTTTACTATAAGAGCACCAAGGACGCATCGTATCATCATATCTTGTGGAAAATCGAAAATATTTGCCATTTGAGTTGAATCATACCGCAATGTAACCTGGTGAACAATACAGGTATGTTGACGGTCCACTTCCTTATGCAACGTCGCCGATGCTAATTCTGATGAAGAAAATATGATTTCGACTTTTAATTCGCAAATTTACCCATTTATAATTCGGAAATCTGAAAAAGACCACATCTATCTGTTTTGGAGGGCATCAAGGATAGATTAGCGTTGAGGTGGTCTGAGTGTTTGCGTTTCCCCTTTAAGCAATGAACTCTGAAAAGAAGAACCAATGCGCCGTGCAAAAGGGAGTTGCTGAAATAAAACTTTGCAAAGCCGATTAAATGTTGCCACACTACTCGTCCTTGACCAGGATAATCCATGTAATGCGCATGTAGTAACCGCTACTTTACCTGCCATGACCTGTTTGACCTCAAACTGCTCACCACTTCTCATTCACCTTACCGTTGTATCACCATGAGACGATTCTATTTCCCTGTGATGAAATAACGAACCTGAAAACATCGGATGGACATCTCAACTTCCATTGTAATGCCCTACTTCTGTAAAGGAGAGCACAGTATTCACCCCACAAACTTCCCACAGGTCAGGTGGAAAAGAGGAAACCAGGAGCGTGTAATCCCACTAATCAAGCTCGTGCTTTATGAGTCACATTAATCCCTTGTGTTACCTGTTTGGGAATTTAACCATGCAGCACTCATGCAGCTTGGGCAAAGGAATGTGTGGAGGTATTTGACACAACAATCCGAGATACCTCTTTGTCCCTCTAAAGAAAAACTCGTGTTTGGTCTGTGGTTATTTGAGGGTTTTATGCTGGAGAGATTCCAACTCTTGCATGTAACGCTCATTGGAAGCCGGGACAATATAATAGGCCTCAAACGTTGTCATAGGAAAACCATCATGGAAGATTGAAGTGATATAATCGTTCAGGGATCTCAAGTCGCACAGTTGATAGCAAAATTCAGATTCCCATCGTTGAGCGAAAGTTTGGAACTCTTAACCTTCCGTTTTAGTGCATCATCGTCTCTACGGCATATCAATCGGCTCAGTGGAGGTTAAGCATTCTGTAGAAAGACCTCTCTGGTGCTGCCAAGGTCTGCCCGTTGCCAAGTTGGATGGAATTTGGGGTGAGGAGGGGTGGGGTTGTTAGGGAGGGGGGTGAGAATCTACATAGATTGCCTGGAATGGCATCCAGAAGTCTTCGATGGGCAGCCTGTTTGACCTGACATGTCTTTCTTAACAAAACCATGTTCCTTATTCTAATGAACTTGTTGTCCCTGTTATTGCTACCAGAATTCATGCTCTGCACTGACAATTCCTGAAGTAAAGTGTTCTGTTTCATAGGAAGGAAGGCAGGGAGAAAAAATGGGAAGAGGAGCATGTTATTGGTAACAATACGAGCTTCCCTTACAAGGAACTCCATTGCAGCAGGAGGCCATTAGGACCAATAAGTTTCTACAATGATGCAACCTCTGGCTGTTGTTCGTGTTCTATCCTTTTAAACCTGAGCATCAAGCAAAGAAAGCAGCACATTCATTTTTAAAAGTCTTTGGTACGCTCTGGACGGTTAGAACCCCCGACCTCTCAGACTCAGAGCGGGATGCTCTAAACCATTATGCTACCAATGTGGTATAATAACCGAAGCCATTGTTTAAAAAAATAAAAATGGTCATATGAAGAGTTGAATTTGAAATCAAAAACAAATTTACATGGGAGGTACGTAAAAGCACGAAAATGGATGATTGTAAAACAAGAAAAAGCATCCCAAAAATGCAAAGCCTGTTGGGCATCCGCTTTGTCCTCAAGATAAAGTTGAAGAAAACAACAGCCTAAAGAAAAAAAAAAAGTGAAATTTTTAATTGTTTTCTCCATATCTCAAAATAGGGGTTTGTTGAAGATTGATGACAAACGCTCAAATGCGTTTAAAACAAGTCATGGCCTGGACAGGACAAGATAGGACAGAAGTGACTGCAAAACCTTCATCCCCTGCTGGATCTGATGGCTTGATTGTAACAGATGTTAAATTGTTCCTCTTTTCTCTCGCATGTGAAATCGTGCCAGTCCTGCTCTTCAACCTTGATGACGTATGCCCTCTTGAATCTACCATTTATAGTATTTGCTAATCTTTTTTTCTGTCAATCTCATGTATACGCCCTCTTTCCCTACCCCTTCACATTATGTTAAAATCACACCCTGGGTCAGCTCGCATCTATGAGCCCATTTGTTTCTACACAAGGAAAAGATACATGCTTTGGTCAAAAATATTACAAATTAATGTAGAACAAACGATAGAATGAATAAGCAGGAGCAGGATTTGATCAATTTACTGATGAATTGTAATAAAACATTAATTATACTGTTGACAGTCAACGATTATGTGAGTGGAAATAGAATAAGCAAAAATGTGTGAGTTATTTATGATTGTCTACTGTATGTGTTCGTGTATGCGTTATCATTGTGTTTATCTCATTCTTGGTTTATGAAATAAATACAGTTTTCCTTTACATTGGATAAAGCAGATGAAGAAAATATGAAGGGTGAATTTGGAGGTCAGGAGAATAGTGATTGGGCTTGAGTGGTGCGAGAGGAAAACTGACATACAATGCTTGATAATCAAAGCTGGCTGCTATAGTGAAAATGACAACGGTTTTGGAAGAGTTGTTTTTAGTGAGTGAGGCAAAAAAAGTTAATAAAATATTACTAAAATAAATACTAAAAATTGGTAAAAAAAAATTTTTACTCAAAAACAAAGGAAATAAAACCTGCAGTTGTGAAATCCTTCCTGTATGAGGAAGCCAACCTAGTTTTGTCCAAAATTATCGCTGGTCCAAGTGACGATAGCGAGATTAGACTCGTCCACCTTTCTGGTGAGGTCCACCTCACAAAGTTGGCTGCCAAGCCTCGTAGCCCAGCAAAGTATAACTTGGTTTGGCATGGAAGAGCTTTTGTCTTCTCATTGTTCTGACAGGCGACCTCGCGTGCATGACAGCTGAGTCTCGTTGTCTCGTTCATGTGACCTCAACATAGTCATGTACGATGTGTCACCTTCAAACGTATGTTCGCCTGGTGAGAGACAGAGATCGCTTGAGAAAGATATGGAGCATCCCCAAAGACTGGGTAGTATGCAAGGTTCATAGGATTTGCAAATAATTTTGTTATAGTCTTGAAACAGTTGCTGTTTCATCTAAAATGGCAGGTATTACACTTCGATACATTTAAACCCAGTATAATGACAAAATACCTTGAACGTGTGTGTGATAATATGTCGTCAGCTGAGCTTGATTATATTAAGGCGTTATTCATTAGTCTCACCCAAAAGGGGTGCAGCCGATTGCAACGCACCCATGTCTGTTTGTGTCTGTCTATCTGTGTCATCTATATACAGTATTTCACTTAACATTTTTGCTGCAACTGCTTGTCCGATCATTGCGGAACTTTAAACATAGGAGGGAGGAATGGCCCTGTGGAGAATATTTATTGATAAACTCTGACGTCACAAGTTCACTTGGTATGGTAGTTCAGATTGCATTAAAGGAAAAAAGTGGACCTCTCCAAACCCGCTTCACGAAAAAAATGAAACTTGACATTGTCTCAACGTCATTGGGGTGTATACGGTGATAACGTAACATTCATCGGATGAAGTGGTATTCCAGCCAATATGCTGAATCGAAATCTTGATACAAAAACTCTGAAATGAAAAATCTGACCGATGACCCGATTTGAGTGAAGATTTAAAATTTATAACATTGTGAAGAAGTAAATGCAACTTCATCAATTTTGCTACTCGATGATTCAAGACAGCCATTGTTTTCCTTTTGCAGTTCCCAGGTTGCTTGTGAATGGCATGTGACATTTCCACAGCTAATCTGGGACTCAAATCAGAGATTGTGGCGCCCCACAGAAATTGGTATGGTATTCATCAAAACATCTTCACTGCTTAACCGTTCAATTTCTCTTCATAAATTGTGAAGTTAAAAAGTCATAATAACCAGATAGTTATTTTCTGTTTTTTGCAAGTTTGAGTTTGGTTTTATGAAGGCCAGCCTTCAGAGCAAAAACAACACAAATAATTATTTTGGCTGCCACAACAAATCATGGCTCCATGAGCCACTTATATGCATATTCTATCGATATATATATATATATAGTATATATATATATATATATATATAATATATATATATACACACACACAATATATGAGCAATGTTGTTGTTGAATGAGCAATGGTGGATGAAAGAAAGATTGAAAGTAGCAGAGGGTTTTGAACAGACTGATGCGAAGTATGAAAGAAGGATCTAAAGTAGCAGGAGGGGGTAAGACATCACACAGGGGAATAACAAATTAATCCAAGGCATGCCCTTCCCCCTCCCATTAAACCCTGAGGACAAAGGCCAAAGCCCTACCTACACATAAACAAATAAATAACTCATTCCTCGGGTCTCCTACATGTAGATGTCTGCTCTCCCTCGGGATGCATTTCCAAAAACTGTCACAATATGTGTGTGTGTGTGTGTGGGTGTGTGTGGTGGTGTGTGTGTGTGTGTGGTGTGTGTGTGTGTGTGTGTGTGTGTGTGTGTGTGTTGTGTGTGAGTGTATGTGTTGTCCTGTCCTGTGTTGTTACTAAACTACTCCCTCAAACTCTTGTGAAATCCTACCAAACGTCACAGCTGCACATACCACCCCATGTGTATGTCCTAAGGTTTTTGGTTCACGAGTCAGTAAGTGACCACTATATTCGCTATGGGTGTGTGATCTGTCTGTCTGTTTTCCCTGAGCATAAGCTCCGTGGTTTGATCCGATCTTGATAAGAAATAGGGGTGCGAGGTTTGTATCATGATCTAGTTGTGTTTACCGAGGAGAATGGGCCTGGTGCGCCACATAAATGGGCGGAGCGCAGAGACAACCAAAGAAGAGGTGTTTTTAGGGCGTAGCCAAGTTCAAGTTACATCTTCTCGAAGGGGTTGTCGATCTGGCAGGGGTTTTGGTATTTGGTTAGCCCCATAGCACCTGCATAGCCACGGAGCTCGATTTTGTCATTTTCGTCCCAAGGTCAAGCGTCACAAGGTCACGAACTTACAGAATGTCTAAAAAAATCAATAAATTGGCGCATCGAGCTCCTAGGGTTTTCACGAGAGCGCTTTCCGAATGAAAGTTGTATGCAAGTAGTGCTCTTGCAGAGAGGGTGCTAACAGACCTTTCATCAGTTGATGACAGTTTTGGGACTGCCACCCTGACTTCCGCCAGTACTTTGCCTGGACATACCCCGATCTAGACGTCAAAAAATAAAAACGCGGACCGAACTGTGTAGCATTGGCTCATGAACCAGCTCGCCGTCTCCAGACTTGTTTTATTCTTTTAAAATTTGAAGACAAAAAAAGTACTTTCTTAAAACTTTAAATACTTCAACTGTCAATTGCGTTATAAAAATACGTTAACCATCTACGTCGAATAGCTACAAGTTAAATATGCAAAATATTTGAGTTTTGCAAATTCAGGCTTTTCGTGTAAATCATGACGAACCTAACAGCAAACCACAACTTATCCTAGAGTTAAAAACAAGCATGTCTTCTATCAGCGACGCATGGTATGCAAGTGATTGTGAATTCATCCCAAACTAGGCGGGGGTTGTTTTGATTGCGAGGTGATGGTGTACAAGTGTGTTTCAATCAGGTTGCGAACCCTTTGTGTTTTTAGTTATAGCGTGTGTGTTATTTTGTCCCACTGTATGCGTACAATGTGAGTGAGAGCATGCGGTGGCAACGACACTCCCCGATCTGTGTTTCTTTATACTTGGAGGCAACGGAAAAACTAAAGTTACGAGGGGGTAGTACACCGCGCTTGGAATGCATCTGACCTGTCCGTTGAAGTTCAATACCATGCTATACATCGCAAAGAACCAAACAAAAATTTGAGCACTATGTAAGATTATATTCATTTATCATTCTGAAGGCCCTGGCTTGTCAGGATGTTGTGATGTATAGGGCATACCGAGTTAATGACGCTTGAAGAGTAGTTATCCCACTTGATTTTCCATTCTACCTGACTACATATGACTTGTTGAATGTTGGTCGACTCCATAGATGTGGGTGTCCAG
The DNA here is from genome assembly GCA_035128595.1 of Eptatretus atami. Taxonomy (NCBI): domain Eukaryota; kingdom Metazoa; phylum Chordata; class Myxini; order Myxiniformes; family Myxinidae; genus Eptatretus; species Eptatretus atami. The sequence goes on along the minus strand of CM068963.1, from coordinate 17,551,482 downwards.
TCTTGAGTCGAAAAAGTCACTCCGTCCGTGCGACAGTTTTCACCAGAACAGGGTGTTGTGGTTCAAGGATTTCTGTAGAGGAACACAAACATCCAGGGTGTCATACCAATGTGCAAAGTTAACACCTGTACACATTTGCTTCAGGAGGATATACACCCGCACTGGGAAGCATCATGCATTTCCTGGCATTTAGAAGCCAATTTCACCTTCAATAACATCATTATAAGGCTGCATTTAGGTTACTTATTCATTTTCTCGCTCCTCCATGACAGAAACCATTAAATATTATATCATATATAATGCTACAATCATGACGTGACGGCATTAGAAAACATTTGGTTTAACAAATGTCTTGATGTGCTCTATGGCTTGTGAGGGTGGCACGACTCCATGGTCTCTTCGGAATGACTTCCGGTCTCGTTAGGACTCTCTGGTGCAAAAAATGATTGCACTCTCCATATGATGTATTGCATTCCCAAATTGTTTCATATTTTCATGACATATAGTCTACTTGTTCATGACACATTGTGCACCTACACATTTATCACGATGGTCCAAATGTACAATATCCATATATTGCTTGCCATTGTTCTCCGTTTACCAAGTATTATTATAACTTCCGTTGTAGTGAGGAGTTACAAGTCCTCTCAAAACCACCAGTAACAGATCTCAGCCTCCCCCGCAATCTCCTCCCGTCCGCACTTACCCGCAACAATCGAGTCAGTCTGTGCTCAATAAGGTTCTTCCTGAATGATAAGTTGCTTCTGCTTAGAACTCGCCATATGTGAGGTACTCTTGCGGTTACTGGATGACATGTTCTGAGCATGACGAGACATTTCGCCAGTTCAGACACTCAGATTGGTACTCATGCACTACATTAGTGACAGGAATTCAATGCATTGTTGACGGGTCGAAGAATTAAATTAGAACGATTACTCTCAAAATATGAGAGACGAGATGATGAGGAGAGAGAAGGTAAGGGTTTGAGGGTCGGTTAAGACGAAATAAAAGACTATGGCAAGACGTTTAAGATCTGAGCGATCATGTGAGTTAAGGAGAGGTAAAGTAATGAATGGGATGTAAGATATCAATAGATCAGTAATTCGATTCCGAGCTGAATGGGGTTGAGACAATAATCAACCAATGTTTGCATACGCGAATATAAAAAGATGTCCATGTAGTACATGGTCACATGTCAGTTGTCGTGGTCTCCATTATGGGATATATGGTTGGCCCACAAACTAGCTTGTCCTGTACATATAACACTGAGCAGCGAAACTGTCCCCAATAATTTTGGTGTCTTCGACCATCAGATATAAAACAAAGGGATGTCTCCTGAGAAACACATCAAAGTGTTGACTATTCGCACACGTGCATGCTATGCAGAGGGTACAACTAATTCAGTCATGCCGGTTCATTTACAGGAAGTTCTGGTGCAAAATCGAGCCAAGGCCGAAGGAGCTCAGGAGAAACGCCTTCACAGCATTAGCCACTGTTGCACATGCAGTTGGGTTGCTGCGAAAGCACGAGCCGCTTCTTTTGCAGGAGAACGATACATAACAGCTTTCAGGTCCGGAATGTTGACAAATCACTCAATCTACCGGGTTTCGCTGCAAAAGAGCAAAACATTGCAAAGGAGTGAGATAGAGAAGACCAAAGAGAGAAGAGAGAGAGGAAAAAAACAAGAGAAAGAAAAACAGCTCAGAGCAAGAGATATCCAACTTCAAAATGCGGAGAATGGGTGCGCACAACTTCCAATTTTTGTGTGCAGCCACGCTGGTGCTGGTATTCACCTGTGGCACATTTTGTTGTGCACAGCATAAATTTTAGGGCGGGACAGCTGTGCTTGCTATTACGCAGTGTCTCATCGTTTGGTAGTATAGACGAATAATATATCAAGTTTGTTCAAGGTCGCTCAGAAACATCTAGCTACCTCTTCGCCGAGGACATTGAGAAGCCATTTTACGTCCACCACTAATGGCAACAGATTGGGATGCATTTAACGCTCATCCAAGGGATGCACCACTCATTGATTTAAATCGCCTCCATAAGCGAAGTTGACCACACCAAGGATGACAGTTTTAAAGCTCAGCCGAAAGTTTGAACCAAAGGATAGACTGCTTAGCAGTAAGTGTGCATACCTCTGTTCTTGGCTATATCTAACCAGGACCACACAGCAGCTCCAATGGTAACCTCGGACACAAGAAAAAACAACGTATGCCTTTCCTTCACAAATACAGAGACTAAATGGGGTGCAAGAGTGAAACTTATACCAGGTGGAATGAGTGCTATGCTAAATATCTCTATTTGAAGCAGAGATGACGTATAAAAAACTGAGCTGGAATGCATCTGACTTCGACGCAGCATGAGCCGATAGAGGATAAGAAAGGTGGCAAATGGCAAGAAGAGATCACATCATTTTAGCAGGCCTGTCAATTATTTGTACGTCATCATAATAGTTGATATCCATCTTTTCCCAGTGTCATTTGTATTTCTCCTCTTCTCATGATCTTGTGACAGAGCATGTGGTCGCTGTAGGATGCGGTACTACAGAGTGACGATATATAATAACAAGAAAACAGACGAGGACAACTTATCAAAACGGAGTTCCTCTATTACATTCAGTGACTTGGGAAAAGATATATGTTTTTTGGTTGATTTAAAAAATGACTGTTAACAGAAAGATTAAAAAAAAGGAGAGGATCAAGGATGGAAGAAATGTTTAAATATAAGAAAACTTAATATGGTGTGTGGATAGCAGATCTGTTTCCCACGGGAGTCGGTGCATGTCACAAGTTCGGTTGTGCATTCACATCCTCTATACTGAAGGATGGATGGCAGATGATAAAAACGCACAGTCGCAAAGCAGTAAATCGCGATTCCCTGTGTTGGCCAGTGCGTAGCACAGAACCCACGAATACTCGGAATGCAATCGTTTGTGTCAGAAGATTTGGTCGTGCGATATAACAAGCCACTGCCTGCCGGCCTCGAAGATATGATTGGGTTGCTCCAGACTCTATCTCTCCTAATCTGTATGAGGAACCTAGTGTTAAAAGGGGGATAACAGCAACGCCATTATCCCTTGCATTACCTTAACTCCTAATCCCTATGTTAGTTATAACACCATTAACTGAGTGAATTTATCTCTTGTAGTGAGACACCCTTGCTTGTTATCACATCATTATGAAAACTGTAAGATGACTGATAAAACCTAAAATTTGTGGACAAAAATCCAGTTGTCCTGGCCACAATTTACAATTGTATCAATGGAATACTCTCTATAGTAGGGATCATGGGTAGGTCAGCGCAGATTAGATTGTTCGGCTCTAGCTACGAGGTAAGTATTCATGTAAAACCTTACTAGACCTGTGTCATTGGTCTGAGTGGTGACGATAAACCGTCGTCCTGCCCAACTACACTAGGTAGTTCTTGATGAGTGTGTGTTACTGGATCATGGACACCCAGCAGATACAAAACACAAAACTTAAAGAGACGTGGGAGGAGCAGAACTACCTATTGTAACCAAGGACGTCATGATAACTGCATTCTCTGCTCGTGCCATCCATATTAGTTGTATGATGGCCCGAGAGCTGCGAGAAAAAATGAGTCGACCCCTACGGTGGCTATAACAGCTGGAAACCGGTCTCATTTGACCGTATTGATGCCTAGTTTATGAAAACTGAGGTTGTAGTGGTTGAAAATCTCTGACCACAAGTCACGTAGGTCGAATTAACCCCTCTGGAGTGTGCGGAAACGCAGACAAAATGTCCAAGCCGATTTTCAATTAATTCATTATTTATTCAATAAGCATAAAATACTGTAGAATGGTTCGAATTATTTCAGGAATTTCTATGTATTGGACATGTTTAAGATATTTCAGGGGTTTTTATGCTCTAAGGTGGTTAAGGACTCACAAAGTTAACCCCCAATATTTGGCAGTTTTGTGCAATTTTAGCAAAAACTTGTACGCTTTCCTTCTTATTAAAGCTCCAATATAGATTTTTGAAGGCCAAAATTTGATATTTTCATCAGCACCGTGTCTCATTAAAGAATATGTCAGTTAAACATGATATAGAACGTTCACAACACAGGTAAATTAATCCTTTCTCTGACATGTGCGGATTCTTGGAGTGAAATTGCTCATTTATTTCTAAATCGGCATCTTTTATGCAAAATGAACTGTTATCATGGAAAACTATGGAAAAATATCAGGGTTACTATTAGAAATTGATAATTATGGCAAGGTATTCTCAATGGACTTTTATGCTGCCAAGGGTAAAAGACCTCCGGAATACCACTATTTGGCATTTTTTAAGATTTCGGCCAAACTCATTACAGTTGTAATTTTCGATGGTACTTTCATATGTTTTGAGATTTCTGTGCAGTTTGTCATGAGCCAGGATTAAAGAACCCAAAAATACTGCCCACATGTAGCATATTACTTGTAAATAAATTACAATTAAAATGATAGACAGTTGGAATTTTCTCCCATGATAGATATTATTATATAACCAAGACACCATAGTGGCATTGCCGCTGCTGATCCTTTTGTTTTGGCATCATGAACCTGTGCCTCTGTCATGCATGGCTCAAACATATCAAATCTTCTTATCAACTTCAAGACACTGACTTCAAAAGAGGATCGTCATCATTGTATTAGTCAAATTAGGCCTATTGAACAGGTAGGATCTTAAAAAGAAAACCAAAGATGTTCTCATAGTAACAAGATCAGAATTAATGAAACTATCTGCTATATGTGATGGTGTAGGCCCTATGTGTATGTGTAAACAATTGTTGTACATGGTATAGCATGGCCGTGGATGCCACAATATATGAAAAGTGAAAGTGCTCTGCATTCAGTGGGCTATAAATCCTTGTGTGGCTCCCTCAGTAAGTGTATGTTGTGTGAGGATAGCTGCAATCTTTAAGGTTGAGTATGCATCAGGCTCCACACCCGGTATAGACTGACCCTTATTCATGAGGCTAATTCCCACGCTGATTCACCGCTATGGCATCTCTAGCTGAAATTATACCCTTCTCTGCAGGGAATCAAGATGGATCTGGTTGGAGACCCCTTGAGAAGTAGAAGACATCTGAGTGAAAGTTGTGTAATATGTGAACAGACTTTAGACGAGAAAATCAGAGACGCAATCCATTCATGAAGAAATCCAACACTGAGGAGTAAAGCTGTTCTTCGAAGCGGCGGAAATACGTCAGGACACTGTGCTATGACAGGTTGCTCAAGATCAAAAGATGGCATTGTTAAACCAGACTGTTACAGTTAGATACCATAAGAAATGTAGGGTGCATCTTATACAACCGCAAGTAATCTCAAGCATGTACAAAATGAACTTGCTATGCGAAATGATACAGCTGATAAATAGCTGGTGACATGGTGAGAGTGTCCGTGGCTCGAATCCGGCGCACAGACACTTCCACGTTTAACATAATAACTGATTGTTTCATCTGCTTGCGAAATCATAACGAAAGAGCAGAAAGTTATTCAGAAATCGCCACTGGACCCGAGCTTCAACTCATGACCGTGTCATTGCAGCAATCTTTGAAAGACTCGATGACAATGATCCACATGCGAATGTTCATATCCAGAATTGCTTCGTATGATGCAAAATACCAGATCCTGTTACAGTCGTTATATCTCACAAGAAATATAAAGCTGACCGTCAAAGGCTAAATTGGAGGAAGGCTATGAATGTCCATGATAAGGCTGTTCTTACGTGAGGAATTGAACGCCACATATTTTTTCAAAGGTGAATAGGGTTGTGACACTGTCTCATTGCATGAACGCTCTGGTTATACTCAGGAACTAGGTGAGAGTACAGCGGAGAAACCCAGCGAATCATCCACCATGGGAAACTTCAACAGAAGCTGAAGAAGTGATTGGTGATCGGATGCTTTTCATTAGCCAGATGGAAAGTCCGATCTTGTTGTTTGAATGGGGTAACTGTCGGTGATTCATGAGAAGGTATCTGGCTCTGAAACATTCAAATCATTAAATCAGGTGATGACGAATTGGATCTGTGATGAATCAGATCAATTGGACAATGCTGTCATCTTCATCAAGCGGCATCCATAATTGATGGATGGCTATGATTCAGAGTTTGGATGAAATCACTTCACAACATTCCAAGATTAGCACACTAGTTCAGAACGACTATTACGACTTTTCAGATCTTCATTGGATATCAGTAGCATTACAATAATCTTGATCGCTATGACGTCGACATCAATCAAATCATCCGAAAGGCACGGGGGGGGTGCCACAACATGGTACTAACATACCAGTTCAAGGAGCAGACAGGTTCCAAACTACGCCAGTTTCTGAAAAGTGGAGGCACAAGTCCAGCGAGCAAACTTCATCTCTCAACATATATTGGACAATACGAACAATTACCAATGAGAATCAATTATTCTGGCCGGTGTTTCGTGATGGAAGCTGGTGAAAGAAGTACAACCACTCAGATCTCAATCCATTGACTCTTCAGAGTACACAGGAGGAAGCGGATACTAGGATAATCCTCCATCGTCAGTCTCTCAGTGACATTCAAGAGGTCATTGTCGCTGTATGCACAGGAATGTCCTGGTCTGTTGATCTACTATTCTATAGAAACAGCTGACTGACAAGGTATACTGTCGCTGGGCATTCTGGAAAGGAGAGATACATTCCAGTCCATGAGATAGTTACTCCAGTTAGGACCGACTGTTGTGAGTGTCTCCCTGCCATACACGCTATCACTGAGTGTGACACCACATGTTCTTTCAACAGAATTGGGAAGCGAACAACTTAATTCTACACTGAATCAAGAATGCACAGCATTGTCAGAATGAAAGGATTTCATGAGGCTGATATAGACCATTGTGTTTCATTGTCACGGAATTTGTGCTTCTGTGTATGCAAAAAAGGCAAGACTTGATCACTGAATGATCTCGTTTCCATTTGGCCACGACACAGACAAGCCCGCATCTATGCTTCCCCCACGAGGATGCATTCAAGCAGCACATCCTACGGCCAAGTATCAAACAAGATTTGGTGCGACAGCCATGTTGCTAACCCACCATTGATATCACAGTTGGTCATGGCTGTCCGCTTTGTGAAGTGGTGGAATTACCGACTATGTTATACTCAAGATTCCGCTCCAGCTGAGGTTCGAGACTTAACACACCTACTGCACTGACAAAACTGTGAAAACGGAGGATGTGCCCTTGTGCCTTGCAGGACTAGATGTTGTATGACATATGTAGCTGCACTGACGGCAACAATCACAGCAATGTCGTACACCAGGAAAATGAAATTCAACAGAGATGGACACTGTTTTCGATATTTAGATGCATGCAGCTGATTTCAGATTATCGAGAAGATTCCATGAGTGGTTTCACTGTGCAACAATATAAACTTATTTGAACAGATTTCTCAAAGTGTGAATCTTTTATCCGGGTTCAACTGCAATTTCATTCATGAGACAATCTGACTGTTCATATCAAATCAGACTTGACTGTTATTAACATGTATGACAATATCTGCGAAAAAAGAGGCAATTTTGTGCATTAAAATTAGTAAAAAAAATGTGGATTGAGGATTCCGAGGGTTCTTTTTTACCCCTTGCAGCATAAAAGTCCATAAAATACTTTGCATAACTATCAATTTCTAATAGTAACCCTGATATTTTCCATAGTTTTCCATGATAACAGTTCATTTTTGGCATAAAAGATGCCAATTTTAGAAAAATGGAATTTTCACTCAACCGCGCACATGTCAGAGAAAGGGTTAATTTACCTGGTTGTGAACATTCTATCATAGTTTAACTGACATTCTTTAATGAGACACCCTGCCTGATGAAAATAATAAATTTGCACTTTTAAAACATATATTGCGGCATTTAATAGAAAACGTACAATGTTTTTGCTAAAATGCACAACAAACTGCAAAATTGTGGATTTTGTGGGTCCTTAACCCCATAGGAGCCTAAAAAACCCACTGAAATATCTTAAAACAATGTCCAATACATAGAAAATACCCTTGAAATATTACAACCATTCTACATTGTTATTGTTATGCTAGCTTATTGAAGTAAATAATGAATTATTGAAAATGGCCATTTTCTCTTATGTTCCCACACTCAAGGGGTTATTTCACCATGTTGTGCAGAATTTCAACAACTACATGCTCAGTTTTCAAAAACTAGACATCGATACGGTTCAAATGAGACCAGTTTCAGCTTGTTATACCTCCG
>CM068963.1:17524177-17538319 GCA_035128595.1 Eptatretus atami | reverse complement strand
AAAAAAAAACTGATAAGATGTGGCATTCTACATATGAAATTATGACGTCATAACAAGGGCACCTATGTCGTCATAGAAAATCACACACATTCCCCATGAGGAGTACTTGCTATTTGCCAAATTTCAATTTTTTTCTTGGTGCAGTTTCAGAGATACAGAGGTCCAAATTTTTCCCGGTTTTCCAATATGGCTGCCACACCACGTGACTTTTGACATCATAATTATCATTCAAACATTCTACATGAGTAGATGCACCAATGGTGAAAATTTCGTCTCAATGCGACAAGTGGTTGCGGAGAAAAACACGAAAGTTCTGTGCAGACAAACAAACAAACAAATAAACAGACAGACAGACAGACAAACAATCAAACAAACAAACGGACCCAAATGCAATACCCTCTCCGAATCCTTCGATGAGGATAAAAATACAAAAACCTGTTGGTTATATTGCTTACAAACTGTGCTGTGATGCGCTGTTGGCGGGGGGGGCGGGGGGGGGGATGCTATTGGTGCCATAATTTTGATGGGCTTTTCACGAGTAAGTATATATGTATACAATATACATAATATATGTATATATATATACATATTCTTTCAGCTGCTCCCGTTAGGGGTCGCCACAGCGGATCATCCGTTATGATCCGCGTACTCATTTGGCAGAGGTTTTACGCCGGATGCCCTTCCTGACGCAACCCTGGTTGCCTCTTACGACACAGGGATAAGGCATTGGGTTTTCACCATGATCCGGGCTGCCCTACACCCTCTCATAGTGCGCCAGCGCAGAGCAGAGCTCCCGTCCTCAAGCGATCCTCCAACCCAAGCCTCCGAGTAGCCGGATTACAGGCGCACGCCACGACACCGGTATATATATTGTTACGGCTCTGGAAATTCGCAAACACCATAAGGTCCCGTAGGTGAGATATATTTCTTAAGTACATGTGTAGTTAGCCCAAACCCATTGTATGAGGGAATTAATGTGATTCATTCGGGCTGCGATCCTTTGAGTTAGGCGTTTTTCTGTTCTACCTTTGTTTTGATACAACAACAACAACGCCAGCAGCCAAAACCTACCTTCACCACTCGCTACCGCAAACCTCACATCACCGCCATTCCAAACAGCGCCATGGCCATCGGACACCGCCGAAACCCTCCACCACCTTCTCCTACGGCCATTCCGCACCACCTGTGGCACCGAGCGTCGAGCTGTCTTCAGCGAGACACGCGAGACGCGAGTGCAGATGGCGGGTTCCGAGGAGAATTCGGATCAGAAATGATACACGCCCACATCTGATCCACCCAATCAGGAAGCCGGGGCGGCTTGGCCCGCCTCCAGCGCGCCTGACGAAAATCGGCATATGCAAATTTGAGGATCAGGAATGATACACGCCCCTTTTTCTCCGTCCAATCGGCGAGCGTGGCTCCGCCCCTGAGGTCGTTTGGATCCGAGAATTTGCATATGGTGGGTTCCCGAAGCCGATAAAAAGGCGAGCGCAGTGAGGAGCTCAAGCAGTATCGTGGAGTGAGTCGAGTTGGCGAGATCGGTGAGAGTGTCAGTTGGGCTGGGTCGTTGGAGACGGAGCTCGAGGAGATCGGTGAGAGGTCAGTTGGGCTGGGTCGTTGGAGACGGAGCTCGAGGAGATCGGTGAGAGTGTCGGTGGGCGGGAGTCGGGAGACGGAGCTCGAAGCAGAGGTGGGGCAACGGCTGCGGAGGCGAACGGCAGCGAGGGCGATCGGCTGAGGAGGACCTGGAGGCTCGGGACGACGAGGTCGCGTTGAGTCGAGCAAGCCAGCCATACTCCCTCCCCAGAGCATCAACAATTCCCCTTTCCCCCGCGCTGAGAGAGTGCGACAAGGGCCCCGTTCCACTTACACCAGCAGGTGCCCACGGACCCGCGTGCAGCGACATTCTGCGGCTCGCCACGAGGGCGCGGGTAGGACCCCTCGGTCTCGTGGACCTGGCCGCTCATCCAGGTTCCACGCGCATTAGGCCCACGGCCCAGTCTGACTCCCTTGCCTGTGAGGGGTCTTTTCTTGCTTCGGTGAATGCGTGTTGTGCGCCGTGTCTTGTAAGGTAGTAACTGTATAAGTGGTCGTGGTGTCGTGTAGTCGTGTTTAACTCCTTTTATATGTGCATTCTTTTGTTCTATGTGATATATGTGCATTCGTAATTGTGGCTGTAAATACTTGCTATAGGTGTGCTCCGTGTGCCGGAAATAAATGTGCATTGTGTGAACTGTTTTCCCGTTTCGCTTCGTCTTTTCTTAATTGAACCTCCATCCTGCTTCACGTAAAGGGTTCGTAGTGGTGCAAAACGCCCGGTAAATAATCTGAACCGTCGAGGTCGACGATAACACCGCTCGGTTATCCGATAGTACGGACCGGCCCGCCAAGCGGCTCGCGTCCGAAGTCGACCTGCGGCGAGGTACGATCGCCCGGTTTACCATCCGCTGTGGTACTTAGGTAGGTCGAGTTTGGCGAACAACCCTATCCTACGCGGGTGGCCGATTGGCACGATTGTGGTGAGGCCGAAAGGCCCACCGTGACTGGATCCCGGCGTTAGCCGGGAGGGTCACGACTGAATTGTCCGTCCGGTGGGCGAGGCGGTCGCGGTTCGAGTCGCGTGGCGATCGCACGCCGACGGGCGCGAATTCCCAACACTGGTGTACAGGAGTGTGATTCGAATCCCTCCTGGCTCCAGCTAAATTCATAGGGAATCGGTCCAGGGGTAAGAGAGCGTCCCCCGATTCCCTCTAAATTACGAGCGATTAAAATTAACCCCTTACTGGAATAAGATGGCGTCTCAAGGCGAGCGGGTGCGGGGTAATAGAAATGTATATGTGTAGAAGTGTAGGATCCATGGCTCAGGACGAGATCACGTGCAAGAGAAACCCGTACCAGAAGGTTGGGAAAGGCATCGATGCCGTTCATCTGGTCGTTTTTTTTATTATAACTCACACCATAAATGTAGTCATGGGAGTGGCCAGGGCAGGTGACAATGCGGCAGATTATTGAAACTCGTGCAAAGCATGATCAACAAAATGGATGGAATGAACGGAAAAATGATGAAATGAAAACGAACATGGAAACAAACACAAACGGGATGATGGACAAAATGGATGCGCACACACAGGCATTCGTAAGCGATATGCGAACCCAGCGGGTGAAACGCAGCAAATAGGCCAATGCCTGCAGGCGGCATGAAAGCAACAGCGAAGTGCGTAATGGCGACGCCACGTGTGGGAGCGAACGAGCTGGGAGGGGGTGCAACGGTTGCCAGGCCCGCGGTGAAGGCGGGTGAGAAAAAAATAATTCGGGAGACGTGTTGGCGAGAAGTGTGGAGGTGACGGAAAAAGTGACGGTGACCGAGAGGAAAAATTAATTGGGGTGACGAGTCGTGCACGAAGGAAATAAAATAGTGGAGTGGAGAAAAGACTGCAAGACATGACGAAGAGAGTTGATAAGCTGGGACGGGAGTAAAAACGGAGACAGAGGAACTGGGAAGGCGATAGACAAACACAAGGGGAAGCCGGAAGAACAGTTAGAAGCCAAAGCAAGGTCGGAGTGGCGGAGATGAGAAAAGAATTGGAGAAGAAACTGAGTTACAGAAACCAGAACGAAGAGACGAATTACGAAACGAGTTGAGGATGTTGAGAAGAAAAGAACGAGAACGGAGAATGAGACGTTAAGGAACCACACTGTACAATCGAACAGCTGAAGCAAAGGCCAGATTGGGGAATGAGATGCAAGAAAGAGTAATGATGGAAGACGAATGAGACAGAAGAAGGAAATCGATCAATGGAAGGAAACCACGAATTGCAGAATGAGGAACAAAAGAGTCCTGAAAGAACAAGGATTACGACAGGAGAACGAAGTCAGTCAGTTGAAAGAAATAACGAGATTACAGAATGAGAACAAGAAAGACAGTGGAATAAAAAACTGAAAGAGTATGAATTTGAAACTGAACGACAAAAGGAAAAAATAGGCTGGAATACGAGGAGAAGTTGAAGAAGCAGGAAGGAGAAATCAGGAGATTGAAGGACACAACGAGATTGGAGAGGGAAGAGCGAGGAACAATGGGATAGAAAACAAAAGGAACATGAAGCCGAGGTTGACCAATTGAAAGAAAAGGCGAGGCTGGAGTGCGAAGAGGGAGACAAAGAACAGCGAATGAAACACAAAAGGAAATTAACCACATGAAGAAACCATGAAACTGAGAAGGAAGGACACGAGAAGAAACAAGGAAGAGTAATGAGACAGCAGCAAATGAAACACAAGAAAGAGATTAACCAATATGAAGCAAACCATGAAACTGGAGAAGGAAGGACAGGAGAGGAAGCAAGGAAGGGTAATGAGAGAGCAGCGAATGAAACACAGGAAGGAAATGAGCCAATTGAGAGAAACGATGAGATTGGAAAATGAGGAGCAGAGGAAGAGTGGGAAGAAAACAAAAACTATACGAGTTTTGAAATTACTGAACTCAAGGAGAGAGTAAAATTGAAATCCATAGAGATGGAAAAACTCCAGAAAGAAACAGAACTAATAGATGTATAGAGACCAGGGAGATAGAGAAAATAGAGGAGAGACTGCATGATAATGACGGGGTTGAAGAACAGAACACACACACACAAGGTAGTGGAGGATAATGGGGGTGAGCTCGTGGACTGGTGGGACCCGGTGTGAGCAGCTGGATGGCCGCCTCCAGGAACGAGGGGAGGGAGTATGCCCCTTGAGGCGAATCACGACCAGGTGGGTTCGGTCGTGCCAAGCGGAGTTGAAGGGACGAGTGCTGTGGATAGGTGCACGTGTAGCTGGGGGTATAGAGGCCGCGGAACCCTTGTGGGACACGAATCCCCAGTGTGTTGTGCAGGGTGTGTGTTTGCGAGTGTGAGATGCGTGCTTTCCGGCACGCATGGTGTGAGCGAGACCCCTGGGCAGGTGAAAGGTTGGGTGTGAGTGAGAGGGTCCGTGGAGGGAGACCGTGTGTGAGGTCTCTGTAAGTGAGGGAGATGTCGGTCGGCATGCGTGAGCATGCAGCCGCGTCTCCGGTGTGAATGTGAATGTGTTGGAGTGGAGTCTGTGCGTCGTGACACGCAGGTGTGCGTGGGTGGAAGCGAGACGACGGCGACAGAGGGACAAAGCCGGGTAGCGGCCGTAGCTGTTGTGGGACCGAGCGTGCCGGGCGTCCCCACGCAGCGAGCGCGCGCGGCCCGTGCTGTGCAACGCGCGACCCCCACGTGCCTCGCTTCGGGAGTGAAGCCGCGTCGGAAACGCAGCGGTGATTTGCCGATCCGCGCGGACGACAAAGGTTAGCAGTGAAACGGATTGGACTGGACGGGTTCAGCTCTTGCTAAGCTCTCAACGCAGAACGCACAGTTTTTGCGTTCGCGTGCGGGCACGCCCCTCGGAGTGCGAGGTTTGTTTTGGGGGTGCGCAGGGTGACGTCATGCTGCACGTGGGTTGGGAATCCAGGACAGGGTGAATCCCTGCCGGATGGTACCGTCCAAGAGGGACGAGGTACACGTGCAGCTGCATGACGTCACGGCAAGGTGCAAGAGCGCAGGCTGTGAGTTGCGCGGCGCGTGCTGCGCATAATTGGAAATACAAAATTAACGGAAGCAACCTCGCTTTCGGTGAACAGGATTCCCTGGCAAGGGTGAAGACCCCTTCTACACGCCAAGCAGGCCCAGATGGAAACTAGTTAGGAGAAGGGTTAGTGATGTTAGACCGGCTCCATGGGGCAGGGTAAGTCCTCATGGGCCCGTGGAATGGATTAGGTAAGAGGATTGTTAGTGAGCTTTAGGATGGTAAATGGAAATGATTTTTTAAAGATTTGGAGACAGTGACGACTTTGAGTGTGTAGAGGAACGTAGTTAGCTACAGTGTTAAAAGGAACGGTCGCTGTAGTTAAGTAGGACGAACGATGCGAGCTACGGTTAGTTAGGAGGTAGATAGAAGATGGCATTCAGCGATGTGTGTGTTGAAAGTTGTGAGAGAAGTACATAGGTGAGTGAGTGAGGCAGCGGTCTGTGTGTATGGAATGAATGGGAATGCATGGTGCGATGAGTGATGGGGGCGGACGGCACGTGACTCGCCAAGGCCGACGGGGGTCAGTGTAGAGTGAGTTAGCTGGGTTATAAATGACAAAATGGAGGTCGTTGTTGTTGGTGGGAATTGTAGGCCGAAACCGTTGGAGGGTGCAGGAGCAGCCTGTTGACGCTGGTGAGCGGCTGCGAACGGAGCTATCGCTGAGTGGGTACCCCGGCACCGGGACAGTCGGCCGTGGTAGGCCAAGGGCCCATGGGGGCCGGTTAGCGTAGTGGCGACGTGCGCCCGCTTGGTCGCGGGGCCCGGAGCGCCGTTAGCCGCGTGGCAGTGTCGTGGCCGGACGGTAGACCCTCGGAAAGGGGGCCCGGGCGCCAGCCTGCCACGTGTGCGTTTCAGGGAGTTGCATGGGGGCATCCCCGGTGTTTAGGGGAGCTGGTAGGCCGAGGCAGTGTAGTGCTCCGGGTGCCATCGTTGGGAGACGTGCAGAGGGTCGTGCCTGCCAAAGGGAGCCACGCTCCCAGCACGAAACCGTTCGCAAGCGAGCCAGGAAAAATCTCGAGAGGGCGAGGCCCGAAACTGTAAGGACACAACACAGGCGACGGAATTCTGGGTTGTTAGAACACACAATAGTGTAAGCCTGCAGCGCTTTGTTGAAGCCCCGGGTAGTTTAAATGTAATGTTAGTATATGACGATTAGGAAGTGTACCCTCCCCACACATCCATTCCTCTTCGCTCTCGTTGTGCCGGCAGTGACCCACTTTGGGTTAGAGATCGCTGAGATCTGGGAGGCCATCTGAGCTTGGTAGGGGTCTGGGCCTCGGACAGCGCTAGCTTCTCCTCGGAATCCAGGAACGTAGGGTTGGGAGTAGGCAGGTGACAGTATAGTTAGCCGAACAGAGACGTAAAGGGGGTTAGGGGACGATATTAATGAGGGGATGAAAATAAAAACAAACATAAAAAATAGAGTTGGGTGGCTATAAGGTTTTTACAAATAAGGGAGTGGGTAGTACAGTGACAGGCCAAAGGGCTATAGGTGGGAGGAGACAGGTAGGGTAGGTCCGAGTCCACCTTCTGTTGTGGCCAACACCACCCGCATCTCCCTCCACCAACCTCCACTGCAAGGCAAAGGCTGGCCAACTTCATCGTCTGCGGCTGTTCGGGGTCCTGTGCCGCCAACTTTCGGATTCCCCCGGCTGGGTTGTGGTTTTTACTGCAAGGCCTGTGCCCGGCCAGTTCGTCTTGCCGCTGTGTGTTTGCCTGACAACGGCCTTTCTGCAGGCTATGTTGCCTTTACCTTTGCCATTCATGCCACTGCCCCTGTTCACAGCCCGTTCATATTTTGCTTGCACCCCCCTGTTCATTTCCATGCGCGCCAGGATCCGCAAGCAACAGTTTGCAAGCTGCAGGAACTGTCTCTGTGGCAGCTGCAACCCAGGGTGGCCTCAGTGCGCGCCGTGCACCGGTTTCTTTTGACTCTCCTTTTTCCTGCAGAGTCCATTGATCCTGGGCCATGGAGTAGTGTAAATTATAAGGTTAAGGTGTTAAGTTGTTATTGTAAATATGAGTGCGCCCCCGGCATGTCTGGTCTGAGCGCGCAATTTTATTTAAGTCGTCCGTGTGAGTGAGTTTGTTTTAGTTAGTTACTAGCCCTTCAGCTATTTATTTTGGGACTACGAATACCCATGGAATGTTCGCATATCTCAGGTGTGATTCGTTCAGTGGATCTATTATTGACTTTCTATGGTGAGTAGAAAGCTGTTTCTATCAATCGATTGGATGGGTTCCTACTTACGTGATCATAGTGTCTGACTCGTTGACTGATCTGTTCGAATATAGGGTGACGGGTAGTGCTTATCGGCTCTCTGAATTTTCGCAAACACTCGATATAAGGTTCGCCGTAGGTGAGATTTATAGCTTTAAGTGTGGTTACATTGTAGTTAGCCTACCAAACCTATTTGTTATTCAGTCTTGAGGGAATTAAATTGTCGATTCCATTCCTCTTCGGCGCGATTCCCTTCGTGATGTGAGCGCTTAATTTCCCCTCGTCCCTGCTTTCGTTCCTGTGTCGTTTCTGACTCGTTTCTTCCACCTTCCTTTTCTCTCTTCCCGCATTTTGACCTTACTAGCTATTGAGCGCATACTATCACCTACGATATCGTCTAGCGCGAGCTCAAATCCCCCTTAGGTGCATTTCTCTCCGTCTTCACCAGTCTATCCCCGCTATCGTCGTTTTTCACCTCCCGTCCGCTTAATCCCTCTCTTGTCAATGTCTTGCAGTCTTTTTCCACACTCACTAAATTTTTATTTCCTTCGTGCCGAAAACCCGCCCCATTATTTTTTGCCCATCTGCACAAACCTGGCTACAACATCAACCCGTCCGTCCTATTTCCGTCACCCCAAACAGGCGCCATGCCATCCACACTTCGTACGCACGCCCCAAACACGTCTCCGACATGTTATAAACATTTATCTCCTACTACTTCTTCTCCTACGGCCATACCCGTCCTCCTCAGCACCCATCGACCCTGGGGGCACTCCGCAAGACCGTCGTTCGCGAGAGCTGTCTTCAGCGAGAATCAACCGCCGACCGTACGCGCAGTGCGAAGACTTGGCGGTGTTTTCCGAGGAGAATTCGCGGACTCCAGAATATCGATTCACAACAACGGCCTTCGAGCACCTGAGTCACCCAATCAGAGCGCGGGGCGGCTTGCCCCTCGCCCGCCACCCTTTTCCCCCAAGCGAAAACTAAAAAAATCCGCGCGCTCGTAGATATGACTCGGTCACCCAAAAATGTGCGAGAGATTTGGAGGATCAGGACATCGATACACGCCCCTTTTTCTTCGTCAATCCGGCGAGCGGGCTCCGCCCGCTGCAGTCGTTGGATCCCTGAGGAAGCTAGCGCAAATTTGATCGCGGTTTGGGAAATTCCGATATGCTCGATGAACAGAAGCGCGACGCTCAGTACGAGGAGCTAAGCAGTATCGAGTGAGTGAGAGTAGAGCTGGCGAGAATCGGTGAGAGTCGTCAGTTGGGCTGGTCGTTGAGACGGAGCCTCGAGGAGATCGGTGAGAAGGTCCCCAGGGCTGGTTCCTTTGGGCTGGCTCCCAAATGGAAAGACGGTAGCTCGAGAGGAATCGGTGAGAGTGTCGGTGTAGCGGCCGGAGTCGCGAGGAGACAGGAGTGTCGTTGCTGAGACCGGCAGAGTGGGCGAGCATGACAGGCTGTGCGGTAGTTGCGGATGCCGGAAAGCGTGTACGAGTCGACCCCTCGGAGGAGGACTCTGAGTTGCTCGGGGACTGACTGAGGTCGTCTGCTCTGAAAGTGCGGAGGTCATCGAGTTTCGAACTTCTCAAACCGCTCATTTTACCGGCTCATCTGCTCCCCACAGAGTCCCAATCTAATCAATGTTTTGCACCTCCATTGTACTTTCCCACCCGACCTTAATACCTGCCGCAGTGTCACTGCCCTTGGAGCAGCATGTCGCGACACACGAGCTAAGAGGGTCTTCGGTGGAGTTCCACAGATACCAACATAAATACCACCGAGCACTGACAAGTGCCCGGCATCACACCTTTTTCCCAAGCACTATCCTGTCACCGGGGTTGTTGCTCTTGCCAGCGGTGATTCTCGATCCGTGGCGAACAGTTCCTGCACTGGCGTACCTGCACCAACCGTGTCATACGCGATATGACATTTCTGCGCGGGTAGGATTAACCCGCTCGGTCTCGTGACCTCCCCCGGCACCGCTCATCGCTTCGCCAGGTTCTCTGAAGACTCGGCGCATTAGGCCTCCCATCGTTTCACAGGCGTCAACCAGTCTGAGCGGCCCTTGTCATATGTAAGTGGTTGGTCTATAATTTCGCCTCTTTCCTTGCGTGTGTGAATGACACGTGTTGTGGCGCCTAGTGTCTTTGATAGGGAAGGTAGCTAACTGTATAAGTGGTCTGTGTCGTTATCTCGGTTGTTAAGCTCCTTTTATAGGTGCATTGCGTTGTGTCTACCTGTGATATATGTGCAATTCGTTGAATCTGTGGCTGTAAAATACGTGCTAAGGTGGCTCCGTGTGCCGGAAATAAATGTGCATTGTGTGAACTGTTTTCCCGTTTTTTCGCTTGCGTCTTTTCCTTTAATTGAACCTCCCACCCTTCAACTGTACAAGGGTTCTCGTAGTGCGGGTGCATACACGCCCGGTAAATATCTGCACCGTCGAGTCGACGAAACACCTGAGAGCCGAAATGGCCCTATTCATATCCCGATATGATGTCTGAACGCGCAGGACCCACGGGGAATTCCGCCAGTCCAACACACTCTGGCGGCCCTCGCCGTCCGAAATGATCGATGCGACTGTCAGGAGGTACGATCGCTCCCGCGTGTCGTCACTCCGAGTGCGATCGGCCAACGCGACCCGAACCGCGACCCTCGCCCTCGCGCCTGCACTACCGTTGAGGTATCAGGAGCATTCAGAGTTTTGCGGCGAGACAACAACCCTCAACCTACGCGCGTGGGCTAACCCCGACTGCAGACGATATCGTGGTGAGCAGTCAGTCGAGAAGGGCCCCACTTCCGTGACCTGGATCCCGGCGTCTTAGCCGGGGCGATGAGTCACGACTGATGTGTCCCGTCCGGGTGGGGCGAGGCGGTTCGCGGTTCGAGTCGCGTGGCCGATCGCACGTCCGGACGGGCGCGAGGATTCGCACAAGATTTTATAGTATAAGTACGATATATACTATATAATTATAATATATATAATATTTATGTACATATATTCGTGGATATATACATATATATATTTATAAATAAATAAATATACACTACCGGTCAAAAGTTTAAGAACACCCCCATTTTTCCAGTTTTACTGAAATTTTAGCAGTTTCATGTTTCAATGTACTCTTAAATTAAAGCATAGAACAAACAAACAATTGCAGATAAAAAAGAAATCATGGAATCGTTTTGTTGAACAAAATTTAATCTAATTTTTTGACTCATCAAAGTAGCCACCTTTTCTGTTGCAGAAGTTCCCACAAATGTGTTGCACTTGTAGGTTGTTTTGCTTTCACCCTTCTGTCAAGTTCATCCCAAACCAGCTCGATGGGGTTTAAGTCTGGAGACTGTGCTGGCCATTCCATGATTTGAAGCTGACCATCTTGTTCTTTGTTTTTAAGGTAGTTCTGACATAGGCTGGAAGTATGTTTTGGGTCGTTATCTTGCTGAAGGATGAACCCCTGACCAACGAGGCGGAGACCAGAGGGTATTGCATGACACTGCAAAATGCTGTGGTAGCCCTCATGATTCAGTCACTCTGTATCCACAAAAAAGCCCCAGATCATCACGCTTCCTCCCCCATGTTTGACAGTTGGTGACACACACTGAGGAACCATCCTTTTGCCTACTCGATGGCGTACAAAAACCCTGCGTGATGAACCGAAGATTTCAAATTTTGTTTCATCGGTCCATGAGACCTTCCAGTTGTCAGTAGTCCATTGGCAGTGCTTCATGGCCCAGGCAAGCCTCTTTTTATTATTTTGCCCTCTTCGCAATGGCTTTCTGACTGCCACTCGACCTGTCAAACCTGCAGCTCGTAGACTTCTCTTCACAGTTGAAACTGAGACTTCCTTACTTCGACCAGTGTTAAGCTGTGTTTGAAGCTGCTGTCCTGTGAACCGCCCATCACGCAAGCTGTTGACTCTCAGAAACTTGTCTTCTGATTGTGTTGTGGCTTTGGGTCTGCCAGACCTCTTCCTGTCAGAGTTTCCTCCAGTTTCCAAGTCCCCTTTGACGGTGTAGGAAACTGTCCTCACTGACACCTTGGTTTCCTTTGCAATTTCTCAAAAGGAAAGACCTACACTTTTAAGGGTTATTATGGTCTGTCTGTCTTCCTTTATTAATTGTCTTTTTCTCGCCATTATGATAGCAATATACTACTTCCTGCAGTGCAATATTGTCCAAATAATGCTTCAGAGGGTATAGCAACACAGTCTGTTCCAACACTGCTTTTATTCAGACAGAGGGTTTGTAACGAATCAACAAAAGTTGGGACACCTGTAGGAATTGTTTGCATCATCTTTCAAGGCTTAATTTACTTCCATTGCTGCAGAACAGCTGCAGTTGCTAACCCATTACTTGTTCCCTGAAAAGGGCCTTTTTTCACAACTCTGAAATTTACATTATTTTTCAGTTTTTTGGTAACCTAAACTTTTGTTTTTAACCTCTGGCAGTTTACCGCTTAACTTTGTACCATTTCAGGTTACTCACTGGACTTGAACTGCTTAAATTTCAGTAAAAACTGGAAAAATTGGGGTGTTCTTAAACTTTTGACCGGTAGTGTATATATATATATATATATATATATATATATATATATATATATATATATATATATATATACAGTACATATATATATATACACATACATATATATTATATATATGTATATATACATATATATATATATATATATATATTCGTGGGGTGTGCTTACACATGATGTAAGCATATGAACCGTGCTTCCCCATTGTCTCAGGTCACTCACCTGCATTTCATTTTAATTTTTTATATTTACATTTACCGATGCTTTCCGATGGTTCTGTAATTTTTCCTTGTGTATCAGTTTCGATTTTTGTCGGCACACAAAATTACCGTGCTTCCCCATTGTCTCGGGTCAGTCACCTGCATTTTTTTCTCATTTATTTATATTTTCATTAATGGATGTTGTCTGTCGATTCTGTGAATTTTTCTGGTGTACCGGCTTCGATGTCCATCGGCACGCAAAATTTCAGCTTTCTACGTCACTCGGAAGGTACCGTTCTTTAATCTCAGTCAGGGGACTAAGTCAGTGAGTGAGTCGGTCAGTGCATCAGTGGTTCGAAAAAGCTTTATATATTCAATAATTTTATAATGTTATGGACCAGTATATTCATTTAATTACCCTCGCCGAAGGATTCAGAGGGGATATTGCATTTGGGTCCGTTTGTTTGTCTGTCTAGCTGTCTGTCTGTTTGTTTGTTTGTCCGCACAGAACTTTCGTTATTTTTTCCGCAACCACTTGTCGGATTGAGACAAAATTTTCACCATTGGTGCGACTACTCATGTAGAATGTTTCAATGATAATTATGACTTCAGGTCACGTGGTGTGGCAGCCATATTGGAAAAACGGAAAAACTTTGGACCTCTGTAGCTCTGAGACCGCACCAAGGAAAAATTTTAAACTTCGCAAATCTCAAGTCCTCATGCGAAATGAGTGATTTTTTTAATGTCATAGGTGCCCTCATTATGACATCATAGTTGCATATATAGAATGCCACATCCGATCAGTATGAAAATTTTTTAGGGTCATCTCGGGATAAAATGCTCCACAGAAAAAAAAAAATTCATAACATCATCAGTCACTTGATTCGGCAACTATGTTGATTTTTCAAAAAAAACCCTTCAAAAATCTTCTTCATTGAAGTGGCTGAACAGATCGAGGTGAAACTTTACACATATGACAGTCTATGCATGAGGAACAAAAGTCACACATATGACATCATAGGTCACATAGCAGCCATATTGGATTTACCTGAAAACCTATAAAAAGTACACCACTCAAAAGAAGTCCTGGGGAGGGTTTGCAATCGCTGATTTTTCTTTTTCTTGTTGTGCTTGGAAAAGGTACCTTTGCTGTGAATTATGTAAAATTCACCAAGGTAGCAATTTGAACCGAGGTTCAGTACTTTCATTTTGTAAAATTAACCTAGGTAACAATCTGAACTGAGCATCAGTACTTTCATTGTGTAAAATTAACTAATGTAACAATATGAACCGCAGATCAGTACATTGTGTAACATTAACCAAGGTACCAATATGAACCGAGGTTCAGTACTTTCAATTTGTAAAATTAGCCTAGGTACCAATCTGAACCGAGCATCAGTACTTTCATTGTGTAAAATTAACTAATGTAACAATATGAACCGCAGATCAGTACATTGCGTAACATTAACCAAGGTACCAATATGAACTGAGGTTAAGTACTTTCATTGTGTAAAATTAACGAAGGTACCAATATGAACCGAGATCGGTATTTTCATTGTGTAAAATTAACTAAGGTACCAATATGAACCG
>CM068963.1:17514177-17519177 GCA_035128595.1 Eptatretus atami | reverse complement strand
AGCCAAACAGAATGTTGAGACTATTCTTAATCATGAGTAAGGAAGAGAATTGTCAAGCATGGAAGGATTGTTTTATCACCAAACAACAAATGCTTGTTCGGAAAAAGACAAAAAACAAACATAAATAATTAAAGCATTGCCTTCCGATGAAAATAATAATTATAGGGAGTGGAGTTTATGTGTTGGTTCCATGGTGTAATGGTTAGCACTCTGACTCTAATCCAGTGATCTGAGTTCAAATCTCAGTGGAACCTTATCATTTTGATGAGTCTTCAACAAGCACAAAGTTGTCCCCAGGGATCAGGTCAATCTCGATTTCGATTAATCCGAAAGCAAATTTTAAAAGATTGCTGTTATTAATTATCCTTCCACATTTTGAACTTGCTTGGTTTCACTCCCACTTGAGAATAATAATAATCATCGTTCCCATTCCCCTCCGTGGTTTTGGGGGTTTGGTGAGGGGCTGGAGGCAGAATCAGGCTGTCCACAACCGTTCAATAACGTTTTCCATTGCTGAGACTTTTACTCTGAACAGCTCGCCAACTCCAACACAGGGTGTGGCTGAATCAGCCTTCAGACATGGTTAGAATTTATAATGGCTATCGAGTGCAGCCTGTGGCTGCTGGTTGCATCATTGGTTGGGACGCGGCTTTTGCCGCTGATGCAGTGTCCCCTTACCAGTACACTGGTGCTCATTTTGCCGACCTCGGAAGGATGACAGGCTGAGTCAACCCCCTGGTGTATTAATTCAGCGGCCCAACGGGGCTTGAACTCAGGATCCTGGGATCCCAAGCCGCCGCCCTAGCCACTAAGCACACCAGGCTTTAGAATTTATAATGTTGACGTGGAACCGGCGCACAATGGCCTGATACAGTTTCCTCCTCGATTAGAGCAAGACTCAGAAATGGCCAGGGTGCAGGCCTACAATGCGCGGCACGCTATCTTTTCACAGAAACGACACAGTAGAAGAGTTATCAATGCTGCGATGGAGGGTTGATCGAGGCAGTGCAAGGAAGGGTTCATTGGCAGAGTGTCATGGAGGCTAGAGGGGAAAGCTAAAATGACATAAGACTCAGTAAGCAATTATGTATTCCACATTTTTCAAAGAACACTGGATGATTCACCAAGGGAATCATCTCGACTTGTGGAATCATCCATTGTTTGTTGTTGACATATGTGGAATATTATGCTTCCATGAATTCGCTGTGGTATTTCCTCACCTGTGAGTTGCTTAGCCAGCTATAAGCGGTCACCCTGGTGTTTCATATGCAGGGCAAAGAGACTGAGGCATGAATGTTAGTGCTGTCCATTAGATGGACGTTGAATAGCTCAGTGTCTCATGAAGAGGAGGTGAACTATCCACAGAAACCTGAACAAACTACAAATTCCTGCTCTCATCGCTGAAAATCAGACGCTGCTGGTATGTATGCAAAGTCTAAGCTCATTTGTGAACAGTGTAATGACCCTGAAGGACAATTGTCAGTACAAAGCAAGTAAATAAAGCTCCCATAATGTCTTACATCCACTGGGCTTCATTGTGATTCTCAGAGGCAGTCGTCCCATGGTACCAAAAGTTGAACCCATGACATGATGCGAATGATATACGGTCTTTCGAAAGCAATCAAACCTGGTGTTGGCTTAACGTTTAAGATGGCTGGTTTAAGACTGAGAGTCCTGAGGTCGAGCCCCTTTCCCACCCGTTGAATAACACCTGGTGGGTTGACTCAGCCTGTCATCCATCCTTCCGAGGTCAACAAAATGAGGACCAGCTTATTAGAAGAATGACCCATTCGAGTATCCTGAATCGGAGTAGCTACCCATCCAGGACTGTGCTCCTAGCCGATGGAAAACTGCCTCGCCAGCTCAATGCATTTGAAGACGTGGAAGGAGTGGTTGTTGTTGTTGTTGTTCTTCTTCTTCTTCTTCTTCTTCTTCTTCCAAAGCAATCCCAAAGCCGAGGCGTCAAACATTCCAAAAACTCAAACAATCTGTCCGGTCACTGCAAAGGTCGAGAAAGGGTTATTAAGTATATTAGGTAATGAATGTAACAAAATAAAATATAGGGTGATCAGTGTTTCAAAGAGGTGAATAATATTAGAGATGTGAATGTAATTGTGAGAATAATGTATGGATGCCTGTATGTGTCTTCAGAATATTGGAGAGGAAGGCACAGGATCGAAATACACCTTACACAAATGCCGGTAAAAAAAAAAACAGCAACAACAAAAAGGACCAGCTTTGAGTTTTAGATTGAGTTTGGCAAAAAACAAGCACAGGCTTTGTGACTTACGCTTCATAGGATGTAATATAGCAAAAACTTGTTCCACTTTACAAGACTCTGTGAAGCAAGAAACGAATTTACAAGACTATATCAAGGCAAGAAACAAGATTCCTCTTCCCCAAAAAATCTTTCATAATATTCGATTAAAGTCTAATGAGATTTCTCTCGGATTTCATCAGAAATCATAGCATTTTATTTGATTTAGCAAGGCCTCAGTTGGTTCAGAAAGCTTTGTGCCAAGTATCAGTTGGCAAAAATCGGTTTTAAGTCTAGACTTCCAAAGTAAGGCAACAAACAGGTTCGAATCTTGGCCTCAGAAGACACGTCTAAATAGACTTGAGATTGAATCAAGTGAGAAACAGGGTTTCAGAGCTTTGTCATCCTCAATGTTGACAAAGACAGAGGCTGTTAAATCCCCCATCACTTCCAGGGCTTCAAGCAGGTGGCACAGCAACATCTCTTGTCATCTCCCATCCCTACCTACCCACAATAATTTTGATCCCATTAACCTTACCTAACCTAACCTTACGCAAACCTCTTACTTCCAGCTTACTGTGGTTCTTCCAACTCACACCATAGATTTGCTCATATAATTGAGCTGGCAGGTTGCAATGTTTCCTCCCCTCCTCTCTTTCCTCTTTTCCTGTTCATTCTTTCCTTCCTTATAGTGCCCAACTGTCGCCCCACTGCCCCGTTATTAATTTGTTGCCTTTTTATCCTCGGTCACCTCGTTCTTACATGGATCTCAATCTTATATAGAATTGTCTCGTTGGCATTTAAAGAAATCAAATTTTGCTTATTTTATTTTGGGGGGGGGGGGCTACAACACTTCCCTACACCCACTAAGGAATGGGGTCAGTAATTATTTAATATTACCTTTCACAAAGCTACCTACAAAGGGCACTACAGTGCGATTAAAAAAACAATCCAACTTTATTTTTCTCAAAATTTTCACGTTTTTTCCCCCCGTAAAACACTCCCTGGCACACACTGATGAACCTCTGAAAGTTTGACAAAGACCTGCTCTGCCATCTCTGAGAAAAATGCGGACACACACAGACAGACCAACAAACATATCTCTGATAGTATAGACTCGCAGAGCCTACCCGTCACTTCGCTGATGGACCATTTAGTCGTCCTGTTAGTTTGCCAAAAAATTTCAGCAAGAAGGAGGAAGGAAAAGGAAATCAAATTCACCTGTGCAAAGAGTGCTTTAACTTTGTTATCTCTCCCCCTCCCCCCCCCCCCACACACCGCACACACACACACACACACACACACACAACAACACACAAACACGCACACGCACAAAGTTGTATTTGTACCCTGAGTTTGGAGTTTGTGACTTTATGAACGCTGAGGTTAACGCATAACCATCCTGCTTGCTTCAAAACATACATCAAACTTTATTTTCATCTCACTCAAAGCCCACCATTCAGGCTCGCCTTTCCAGTTTCTTCCACAGCACACATTGCCCGACAGCACCACTTCAACCCCATAACAACTACACAAACCTTCACACGCCTCGCCACTGCAACCGCCTTCCTGCACCTCCAGATCATCATCTGCCTTGCAAAGGATGCTTTTGGATCACACTCGCACCTAAGCCCAGCGCCGCATGAACGGAACCTGTTACACATGGGCGCAAGTGTGCGCTCACTGTTCCATTACGTTCCTCTTGCAGCAAAGACAAACCTTCCAGACGTTTGGGCGGCAGGTGGGGACCGCTGCAAGTCGGCCCCATCTTGATTTGGGAGCTCGTGCTTGTGGCACATCCGAGAGGTATTGAGGATGATTTCAAACCAGCTTGCAAAGTTGGTTTGCGAAGCAAGCTTGCGAAGAGAGCACCACACCTACAAGAGGCAGGGAATCAACTTTGTCCCCCGCCAAACTCCACCCCTCCCGAGCTGCTTAAATAGCAGAGCGTTCCACATGCTGTTGGCTGGTCTAAAAGCTGGTTCCAGGTGGTTAGCTGTGTATTCGCTGGTCTGTGAGTTTTGCCGCTGGATACTGAATCACTGGTGAGAGGACTGGAGAGGAATGCTGGGGGAGGAGCGGTCTGAGCACCATCCAGTCTGGGCGCAGTGTGGTGCAAGAGACCAGACCAGCAACGCCACCATTAGATAATGCTATTTCTCACAAGTTCTTTCTCTCTTCCGACTCGGCTACTGTGGATGCACAAAGAGTAATCAGTGAGGGCAATGTCCGACCAACCATTCTTTTGAGAGGCGACTCCTGATTTGCACTCTGTCCATTCTTATTCGAAGAACCAACACCATACCCACTCGCACCTCTTCAACATGCACCCGGACACCCCTTTACTCCTCGTTTTCCCCACCCTCATCTTCCCTGCACTTTGGACCAAGCACCTGCCCATGTGTTCATGCCGAATAAGCAAGGAGGTCGCCAATGTCTCAGCTTCACTTATCTCTCTTCCTGATCTACCCTTCGCGGAATGAACCTTGGTGCCTGTAATGTTAATATAAGTAAGATTGTATGAGCTAAATAGATGGGGTAACTCTGCTCTTTGTCCCTTTGTTATTGCATGTATGTCTTTTGCCACACCACACGAATACTGTATGTCCCTGTTGTAAGATGCCCCTGTGAAAAACCTGTCTTGACTGTGCCACATGCTTTTCTCAGTGTCCACTTACCTTGGCAGTGATATTCATGTCTCTGCTGGCTGTGAGTCAGAGGTCAATAGACGTCTGGGTCGGGG
>CM068963.1:17492917-17513039 GCA_035128595.1 Eptatretus atami | reverse complement strand
ATCTATATATATAATATATATATATGTATATACATACATATATATATATATATATATATATATATATATATATATATATATATATTTTGTAGATTTCCGCCACTCCGGCGTGCGGACGACCGCCTTCAGCCCGATTGTGGCCGCGCGCACCCACCGAACGTGGCAATCTAGTCGTAGCTTCGGGATCAACGCCGAAACCCAGCTACGGGTGTTTTTAACACACCATAAACCAGCCAACTCTTCTGTCCACGCGCTACAGGGTCGATCACCGAATTGTCGATGTACCTAATTATTCGCGCGGACAGAATGCCGGGAGTTTATACCTCAACGGGACCTGCACGAAAAGAGCCGCTTAAGCAGCTCGTTCCATTTGTGATTGCCAAGCGGTTTTTATCGCCAAGTCCCGTCGGACCAGATGTACGTTTTATCGCTTATAATTATCAGCCAGCTAATATCCCGAACGTTTAATGGCAGTCAATGGAGGAAGGGACGTAACGAGCAGGTGACATTCAACAATAGGGAACATTTATTTGAACACAGGCATGCAAGCAATGAATGAATGGGATAGGGACAGGACACGAGCAAAAACCTACAGCCGAGTTCTATTATGAAATGTAAGCAAATACAACACAGGCACTTAACAGTTTCCTACTTATTAGACGGGCCCACGGACATTCGTACGCACACACACCCAAGAAATGGTGGCTGATGCTTTAATACGGACTTCAGCTTGGAGGGACAGATGAGCTGAAAGCCAGAACCTATCTCGAACCTCTCCACCTCGTGTGGTCTTCAAGCTGCTCGGACCCGGGCTCCAGCGAGAGCGAGCTGGATCCAATCGCCGTGAGCCGCGATCCATCCCGAGCTCCAGCGAATCCTCTCGCGCTTCTGAACACATACTGGTCAGACGAGGCGCCGATCCTTCCCATCGATGCGTCGCTTCCCCGAAGAACCACCTCCAAGATGAGGCCAAGGAGTCGCACCAAGCCGGGAACCAAGCGGAGAACAAAGACTAAAGAGCTCCACGAACTAAGAAGAGCGGCCAAACCGGACGACGAAGCAGAGAGCAAAACACGCGCGACTCTCGCAACTGGCCGTCCTCTCTCGATGAACAACAACCAACAAGTTCGAGCCGAGCAACCAGCTCAACTCTCTTTCGATGAACCAAGCACAAAAAGCGAACCACCTCTCTTCCGAACAAAGCCAGAGCCGAAAAAGCGAACCGAGCCAAGCAGAACCCGAAGGGGCTGCTGAAAAAGCCCCTCACAAGCAGAGGATCTCTTCCATATCCCTCTCTGCCCCTCCCGCTCCCGGCGTGACTCATCCCCTCGTGCCCGCACAACCGCGGGTGGGAGGGAGTTGTTTACGTCATGAATCACGGGATGGGCGGCTCTTCTTCCTCTTCCCAGAAGAGGGGGGAGGGTCGTTTCCATTTTGTTGTGATCGCTCCCAACTATTAAATTAAATCACAGCACATTTAATCGATTTCTGCCCATTAAACAATGGAAGGTGAGCTATCTATGGAACATGCACTTATCGACATAACTGAGCTAAAGGAACCTGTATGTTGAGTGCGATCGATTTCCAAATTCGTAACAATATATAATATATATAATATATATATATATATATATATATATATATATATATATATATATATATATTATACACACACACACTATGCACCCAGGCCAAGAATCAAACCCAAGTCCTCTGGTAAACTGTACCAGTGCTTATCATCTGAACTGAACTATCTGGGCGACACACCAGCTAAGCACACAATTCTCCCACATATAGAAATGTCACTCTTTCTGCCACTGCTTCTGGGGCACTCACTGTCAAATATGGAGCAGTGACGGCCTATCCACAAGAGGGTCTTTCCCCCCGTGGGGAACAAATCCATGTTCACTTTATTCACCACAGGGGGTGAAGTAATGCAATTGTATTACTGCAACACTCAACATTGTATTACAACACTCGTTTGGGTTCCCCTTTAACGATCAAATACTGTATTTAGTATATATACATATATAATATGTATATATATATATATAATATATATAATATATATATATATATATATATATATATATGTACATATATACATATTACTATGCCATTCCAAAGATTCCATGGAATTCATCACGAAGAATCGGTGAGTTATCGGGATGCTGCACAAATTACAAATTGCCACCTGTACTGTGGGTCGCAGGTGGTCTGTCCCTCTTGGAGGTTCCTTGAGAAAGGTTACACCGCTTGCTATTTCAAAGTGTGGTTGTTGGCTGGGCCACAACTTCTGCACTGTAAACATATTGAACAAGTAGTTGGCATATTTCATGTGAGTGACCTTTGGATTTGAATGGCAAGTAACAGATACAAACTCAACTGTCTGTATCCTACAATGTCATCGATGCTTGTGAAAAGGTTTAAAAGGTTTTCTTGTAAAAAGGCCTTTAACTGTTGCATATTTTTAAATTGTGCTTTATATTACACGATCAATCAATCAAATTTACCTAATGCATTACAGAGCAGCAATGCTACCAAAGCAGTTCCTGCAGGGCAAGGGGTCTGCAGGGTGTTTTACTATTGCCTTCCTGCAGTCAGTTAGAGCAGGAGTTTGTAATTTTTTAAGGTGCTGGCAATCATTTGCCTCTTCTTTGTAAAAGACACTATGGGATCTTTAATGTTCACTACCTAATGTTAGCAGACAGATCCTCTGGCTTAAAATCCATCCAACTGGTTAATACATTGATATTTATTTGCCCTGCATGTGAAATACCAAGGTGAGAGTTTATAGCTGGGTCAGAATTTGAACCCAGGCACAGCAGATCAAAAGCGAATCCACACACTGCTAAGCTTTCCTGACAGCCATGTATTATCTCATAATTGTTATAATAAGAATAATATTATATTATTAAGTTTATTATAATTATTATCCTGTTCATTTATACAATTATTATTATTATTATTATCACTTTCATCATCACCTTAACTATTTTTCCACCAGCCGGTGTTCATTGAAGTTGCTCAAGCATGGAGTCGTCTACAAGATGAGTTGGCTTTCCTCAGCACACAGAAAAAGCTACTCGGCGAGCTGAAGCCCTTCCTCACAGTCCACGAAAAACTGTGCCCTGAGTCAGTCCTGAAGTACCTCTGCGGGACGAGGACGTGAAGTCAGATGATCAGAGGATGCACGGCAGCACTGGTTTGAAGAAGCTTTTTATTCTTGCATTGATGAAAAGAGTTCCAATATTAAAATACATATATTTTTCTTAACAGCAAAGATATCGCAGCACATCCTCGGTTCATATTGGTACCTTGGTTAATTTTACACAATGAAAGTACCGATCCTCTGTTCATATCGGTACATTTCTTAATTTTACCCAATGAAAGTACTGATTTCAGTTCATATTGGTACCTCTGTTAATTTTACACAATGAAAGTACCGATCCTCAGTTCATATTGGTACCTTAGTTAATTTTACACAATGAAAGTACCGATCTCGGTTCATATTGGTACCTTAGTTACTTTACACAATGAAAGTACCGATCTCGGTTCATATTGGTACCTTAGTTAATTTTACAAAATGAAAGTACGATCCTCTGTTCAAATTGGTACATTTGTTAATTTTACAAAATGAAAGTACTGATCCTCGGTTCATATTGGTACCTTAGTTAATTTTACACAATGAAAATACCGATCTCGGTTCATATAGGTACCTTCGTTAATTTTACACAATGAAAGTACTTAACCTCAGTTCATATTGGTACCTTGGTTAATGTTACGCAATGTACTGATCTGCGGTTCATATTGTTACATTAGTTAATTTTACACAATGAAAGTACTGATGCTCGGTTCAGATTGGTACCTAGGCTAATTTTACAAATTGAAAGTACTGAACCTCGGTTCATATTGGTACCTTGGTTAATGTTACACAATGTACTGATCTGCGGTTCATATTGTTACATTAGTTAATTTTACACAATGAAAGTACTGATGCTCAGTTCAGATTGTTACCTAGGTTAATTTTACAAAATGAAAGTACTGAACCTCGGTTCAAATTGCTACCTTGTGAATTTTACATAATTCACAGCAAAGGTACCTTTTCCAAGCACAACAAGAAAAAGAAAAATCAGCGATTGCAAACCCTCCCAGGACTTCTTTTGAGTGGTGTACTTTTTATAGGTTTTCAGGTAAATCCAATATGGCTGCTATGTGACCTATGATGTCATATGTGTGACTTTTGTTCCTCATGCATAGACTGTCATATGTGTAAGTTTCACCTCGATCTGTTCAGCCACTTCAATGAAGAAGATTTTTGAAGGGTTTTTTTTGAAAAATCAACATAGTTGCCGAATCAAGTGACTGATGATGTTATGAATTTTTTTTTTTTCTGTGGAGCATTTTATCCCGAGATGACCCTAAAAAATTTTCATACTGATCGGATGTGGCATTCTATATATGCAACTATGATGTCATAATGAGGGACCTATGACATTAAAAAAATCACTCATTTCGCATGAGGACTTGAGATTTGTGAAGTTTAAAATTTTTCCTTGGTGCGGTCTCAGAGCTACAGAGGTCCAAAGTTTTTCCGTTTTTCCAATATGGCTGCACACCACGTGACCTGAAGTCATAATTATCATTGAAACATTCTACATGAGTAGTCGCACAATGGTGAAAATTTTGTCTCAATCCGACAAGTGGTTGCGGAAAAAATAACGAAAGTTCTGTGCGGACAACAAACAAACAGACAGACAGCTAGACAGACAACAGACAGACAAACAAACGGACCAAATGCAATATCCCCTCTGAATCCTTCGGCGAGGGTAATTAAATGAATATACTGGTCCATAACATTATAAAATTATTGAATATATAAAGCTTTTTCGAACCACTGATGCACTGACCGACTCACTCACTGACTTAGTCCCCTGACTGAGATTAAAGAACGGTACCTTCCGAGTGACGTAGAAAGCTGAAATTTTGCGTGCGATGGACATCGAAGCCGGTACACCAGAAAAATTCACAGAATCGACAGACAACATCCATTAATGAAAATATAATAAATGAGAAAAAAATGCAGGTGACTGACCCGAGACAATGGGGAAGCACGGTAATTTTGTGTGCCGACAAAAATCGAAACTGATACACAAGGAAAAATTACAGAACCATCGGAAAGCATCGGTAAATTAAATATAAAAAATTAAAATGAAATGCAGGTGAGTGACCTGAGACAATGGGGAGCACGGTTCATATGCTTACATCATGTGTAAGCACACCCCACGAATATATATATTATATATATATATATGATATATACATTATATAATATATATGTATGTGTATATATATATATGTACTGTATATATATATATATATATATATATATATATATATATATATATATATACACTACCGGTCAAAAGTTTAAGAACACCCCAATTTTTCCAGTTTTTACTGAAATTTAAGCAGTTCAAGTCCAGTGAGTAACCTGAAATGGTACAAAGTTAAGCGGTAAACTGCCAGAGGTTAAAAACAAAAGTTTAGGTTACCAAAAAACTGAAAAATAATGTAAATTTCAGAGTTGTGAAAAAAGGCCCTTTTCAGGGAACAAGTAATGGGTTAGCAAACTGCAGCTGTTCTGCAGCAATGGAAGTAAATTAAGCCTTGAAGATGATGCAAACAATTCCTACAGGTGTCCCAACTTTGTTGATTCGTTACAAACCCTCTGTCTGAATAAAAGCAGTGTTGGAACAGACTGTGTTGCTATACCCTCTGAAGCATTATTTGGACAATATTGCACTGCAGGAAGTAGTATATTGCTATCATAATGGCGAGAAAAAAGACAATTAATAAAGGAAGACAGACAGACCATAATAACCCTTAAAAGTGTAGGTCTTTCCTTTGAGAAATTGCAAAGGAAACCAAGGTGTCAGTGAGGACAGTTTCCTACACCGTCAAAGGGGACTTGGAAACTGGAGGAAACTCTGACAGGAAGAGGTCTGGCAGACCCAAAGCCACAACACAATCAGAAGACAAGTTTCTGAGAGTCAACAGCTTGCGTGATGGGCGGTTCACAGGACAGCAGCTTCAAACACAGCTTAACACTGGTCGAAGTAAGGAAGTCTCAGTTTCAACTGTGAAGAGAAGTCTACGAGCTGCAGGTTTGACAGGTCGAGTGGCAGTCAGAAAGCCATTGCGAAGAGGGCAAAATAATAAAAAGAG
The DNA here is from genome assembly GCA_035128595.1 of Eptatretus atami. Classification (NCBI taxonomy): domain Eukaryota; kingdom Metazoa; phylum Chordata; class Myxini; order Myxiniformes; family Myxinidae; genus Eptatretus; species Eptatretus atami. Next base: position 17,506,811 of record CM068963.1, on the reverse strand, counting down.
GCTTGCCTGGGCCATGAAGCACTGCCAATGGACTACTGACAACTGGAAGGTCTCATGGACCGATGAAACAAAATTTGAAATCTTCGGTTCATCACGCAGGGTTTTTGTACGCCATCGAGTAGGCAAAAGGATGGTTCCTCAGTGTGTGTCACCAACTGTCAAACATGGGGGAGGAAGCGTGATGATCTGGGGCTTTTTTGTGGATACAGAGTGACTGAATCATGAGGGCTACCACAGAATTTTGCAGTGTCATGCAATACCCTCTGGTCTCCGCCTCGTTGGTCAGGGGTTCATCCTTCAGCAAGATAACGACCCAAAACATACTTCCAGCCTATGTCAGAACTACCTTAAAAACAAAGAACAAGATGGTCAGCTTCAAATCATGGAATGGCCAGCACAGTCTCCAGACTTAAACCCCATCGAGCTGGTTTGGGATGAACTTGACAGAAGGGTGAAAGCAAAACAACCTACAAGTGCAACACATTTGTGGGAACTTCTGCAACAGAAAAGGTGCTACTTTGATGAGTCAAAAAATTAGATTAAATTTTGTTCAACAAAACGATTCCATGATTTCTTTTTATCTGCAATTGTTTGTTTGTTCTATGCTTTAATTTAAGAGTAATTGAAACATGAAACTGCTAAATTTCAGTAAAACTGGAAAAATGGGGGTGTTCTTAAACTTTTGACCGGTAGTGTATATTTATTTATTTATAATATATATATGTATATATTTATATATATATAAATATATATAGTATATATATGTATGTATAATATATATGTACACATATATAATATTATATATATATATATATTATATAATGGTACATATATATATTGTTGCGAATTCGGCGCCCGTCGGCGTGCGATCGGCCACGCGACTCGAACCGCGACCGCCTCGCCCACCGGACGGACAATTCAGTCGTGACCTCCCGGCTAACGCCGGGATCCAGTCACGGGTGGGCCTTTTCGGCCTCACACAATCGTGCCAATCGGCCACCCGCGTAGGATAGGGTTGTTCGCCAAACTCGACCTACCTAAGTACCCACGCGGATGGTAAAACCGGCGATCGTACCTCGCCGCAGGTCGACTTCGGACGCGAGCCGCTGGGCGGGGCCGGTCCGTACTATCGGGATAACGCGAGAAGGTGTTATCGTCGACCTCGACGGTGCAGATTATTTACCCGGGCGTTTTGCACCCACTACGAACCCTTTACGTGAAGCAGGATGGAGGTTCAATTAAAGAAAAGACGAAGCGAAACGGGAAAACAGTTCACACAATGCACTTTATTTCCGGCACCGGGCACACCTATAGCACGTTTTTAACAGCCACAATTAACGAAATGCAATAATCACACAATAGAACAAAAGAAATGCACATATAAAAGGAGTTTAAAACCTGACTACACGACACACGGACACTTATACAGTTACTACCTTACAAGACACGGCGCCACAAACACCATTCACACCGAAGCAAAGAAAAAGACCCCCTCACAGGCAAGGGAGTCAGACTGGGCCCTGTGGGCTAATGCGCGTGGAACCTGGATGAAGCGGCCAGGTCCACGAGACCGAGGGGTCCTACCACGCGCCCTCGTGGCGAGCCGAACAGAATGTCGCTGCACGGCGGTTCCGTGGGCACCTGCTGGTGTAAGTGGGAACCGGGCCCCTTGTCGCACTCTCTCAGCGCGGGGGGAAAGGGGGAATTGTTGATGCTCTGGGGAGGGAGTATGGCTGGCTTGCTCGACTCAACGCGACCTCGTCGTCCCGAGCCATCCAGGTCCTCCTCAGCCGATCGCCCTCCGCTGCCCGTTCGCCTCCGCAGCCGTCTGCCCCCACTCTGTTCGAGCTCCGTCTCCCGACTCCGCCACCGACACTCTCACCGATCTCCTCGAGCTCCGTCTCCAACGACCCAGCCCAACTGACCCTCTCACCGATCTCCTCGAGCTCGTCTCCAACGACCCAGCCCAACTGACACTCTCACCGATCTCGCAACTCGACTCACTCCACGATACGCTTGAGCTCCTCACTGCGCTCGCCTTTTTATCGGCTTCGGGAACCCACCATATGCAAATTCTCGGATCAACGACCTCAGGGCGGAGCCACGCTCGCCGATTGGACGGAGAAAAAAGGGGGCGTGTATCATTCCTGATCCTCAAATTTGCATATGCCGATTTTCGTCAGGCGCGTCTGGAGGCGGGGCCAAGCCGCCCCGCGCTTCCTGATTGGGTGGATCAGATGTGGGCGTGTATCATTTCTGATCCGAATTCTCCTCGGAAAACCCGCCATCTGCACTCGACGTCTCGCGTGTCTCGCTGAAGAACAGCTCGACGCTCGGCGTCCACAGGTGGTGCGCGGAATGGCCGTAGGAGAAGGTGGTGGAGGGTTTTCGGCGGTGTCCGATGGCCATGGCGCTGTTTGGAATGGCGGTGATGTGAGGTTTGCGGTAGCGAGTGGTGAAGGTAGGTTTTGGCTGCTGCGTTGCTTGTTGTTTGTATCAAAACAAAGTAGAAACAGAAAAACGCCTAACTCAAAGGATCGCAGCCGAATGAATCACATTAATTCCCTCTATACAATGGGTTTGGGCTAACTACACATGTACTTAAGAAATATATCTCACCTACGGGACCTTTATGGTGTTGCGAATTTCCAGAGCCGTAACACTACCCCTCCCCTTTTGACAGACTCGTCCCGAGTCGTCAAATTATCGTGTGCCATCATGTGTAGTTCTCCCCTAGTACGTTTTACCTACGAGATCCCTGAGTGCGACATTCATGGTATTCGTGTCCCCATAAATAACCTGAGGGCTGAGTACTAACTAAAACAACACTCACTCACAACGGACGACTTAAATAAAATTGCCGGCGCTAGACAGACATGCCAGGGGGCGCACTCATATTTACAATACAACTTAACACCTTAACCTTTTAATTTACACTACTCCATGCCCAGGACAATGGACTCTGCAGGAAAAAGGAGAGTCAAAAAGGAAACGGTGCACGGGCGCCACTGCAGGGCCCGTGTTGCAGCTGCCAAACAGGACAGTTCCTGCAGTTGCAACTGTTCTTGGCGGAATCCTGGCGCGGCATGGAAATGAACAGGGGGGTGGCAAAGCAAAATTGAACGGGGCTGGTGAACAGGAGGCAGTGGGCATGACATGGCCAAAGGTAAAGGCAACATAGCCTGCAGAAACGGGCCGTTGGCAGGCAAACACAGCCGGCAGACGAACTGCGGCGGCACAGGCCTTGCCAGTAAATACAACAGCCGATGAAGTTGGGGCCGGCACAGGCCGCCGCGCACAACAGGCCGCAGACGATGAAAGCTTGGCCAGCCTTTGCCTTGCAGGGAGTGGTGGAGGAGTGGCGTGGTGTTGGCCACACAGAAAGGTGGACTCGACCTACCCTATCTTGTACTCCCTCCCACCTATCGCCCTTTGCCTGTCATGTACCTACCCATCTATAATATTGTAACCAATTTAGCCCCCAACTTATTTAATTTTAGATATATTATATATATATATTCATCCCCTCATAATTCGTCCCCTAACCCCCTTAACTGTGTCTGTTCGGGGCTAACCTATCAGCTCACCATAGCCTACTCCCACCCCTGACGTTCCCTCCGGAGGGGAATGAGGGAGAGCTAGGCGTCCTGTTGCGAGGCCAACAGCACTCAAGATGGCCTCCCCAGATCTCAACACCCGCGATCTCAACCCAAAGTGGGTCTCAGCGGCCCACAACGAGAGCGAAGGGAAATGGATGGTGCGAGGGGTACACTTCTAAATCTATCCTAACCATTAACTCTTTAAACTACCCCGGGGCTTTCCAACAAGCGCCTTGCGCTTACACGTATTGGTTCTAAACAACCACAGATTCCCGTCGCCTGTGTTGTGTCCGTTACAGTTTCGGGCCTCGCCCTCGAATTTTCCCTCGTTGCCCTTGGCACGGTTTCGTGGCTGGACGCGTGGCTCCCTTTCGGCAGCACAGACCCTCTGCGATTCCCAACGATGGCACCCCCGGGCACTATACACTGCCCTCGAGCCTACAGCTCTCCTAAAGCACCGGGGAGTGCCCCCTTAGGCACTCCCCTGAAACGGCACAGCGTGGCAGCGTGGCGCCCGGCCCCTTTCCGAGAGGTCACAACCCGTGCCCACGACACTGCCCAGCGGCTAACGGCCGCTCGGGCCCCGCACAATGCGGGCGCACCCGTTGCCCACTCACGCTAACCCGGCCCCCCATGGGGCCTTGGCCTACAGGCCAGACTAGCCCGGTGCCCGGGGTCCCACTCAGCGATACTCACCGTTCGCAGCCACGCTCCCAGCCCGTCAACGGCGCTCCTGCACCCCTCCAAACGGGTTTCGAGCCTACAATTTCCACCAACAACAAAACGACCTCCTTTTGTCAATTTAACTAACCCAGCTAACTCACTCTACACTGACCCCGGGGTCCTTGGGCGGAGTCACTCCTCCCCCCATCACTCATCGCACGCATGCATTCCCCATTCACTCCCATAACACAACAGACCCGCTGGCCTCACTCACTCACACATGTACTCTCCTCACAAACCTTTTCCAACACACACCTCGCATGAATCCTGCCCATCCTTCTATCTACCTCCCCTAACTACCTCTGTGCTTTTCCCACCGTCGTTCCCTTAAAACTACGCACGTTTCCTTTTTAACACTACGTAGCTAAACTACGTCCCTCTACACAACTCAAGTCGTCAGCTGTCTCAAATCTTTAAAAAAATCATTTTCCCATTTACCATCCTAAACCACTAACATCCCTCTACCTAATCCATTCCACGGCCCCATGAGCGTTACCCCCTGCCCCATGGAGCCGGTCTAAACATCACTAACCCTTCTCTAACCTAGTTCCATCCTGGGCCCTGGTAAGGGGGTCTTTCACCCCTTGCCCAGGGAATCTGTTCACCGCGAAGCGAGCTTTGCTTCCGTTAATATGTATTTCCAATTATGCGCAGCACCAGCCGGCAACTCACAGCTGCGCCTCTTGCACCTTGCCCGTGACGTCATGCAGCTGCCAACGTGTACCGTTCGTCCTCTTCGGACGCGTACCTATCCGCAGGGATTCACCCTCCTGCGGATTCCAACCCCACGTTGCAGCATGACGTCACCCTGCGCACCCCCAAAAACAAACCCTCGCACTCCGAGGGGCTCCGCACGCGAACGAACACAATGTGCTCTGCCCGTTGGAGCTTAACACAATGCTCGGCGTGAGACCCGTCATGTCAAATCCGTTTACCTGCTAACCTTTGTCCGTCCGCGGGATCGGCAAATCCACCGCTTGGCGTTTCCGGACCGGCGCTTACACTCCCCCAAGCGAGCACGTGCTGGGTCTCGCGGCGTTGCACAGCACGTGACCGCGGCGTCGTGCTGGTGTGAACCCGGCACGGTCCCCCACAACAGCTACGCGCGCTACCCGGCTTTTGTCCTCTGTCGCCGTCGTCTCGTTCCACCCACGCACACCTGCGTGTCAACGACGCACAGACTCCACTCCAACCATTCCACATTCCACACGCGGGAGACGCGGCTGCATGCTCACGCATTGCCGACCGACATCTCCCTCACATACAGAGACGTCACACACACGGTCTCCCTCACACGGGACCTCTCACTCACACCCAACCTTTCACACTGCCCAGGGGGTCTCGCTCAACCTGACCACATGCGTCGCCGAAAGCACGCATCTCCGGCACACTCGCAAAACACACACCCCTGAACAAACCACACTGGGGATTCGTGTCCCCACAAGGGTTCCCGGGGCCTCTATACCTATCCCCCCAAGTACACGTGCACTCTATCACAGCACTCGTCCCTTCAACTCCGCTTGGCACGAACGAACCCACCTGGTCGTGATTCGCCTAAGGGGCATACTCCTCCTTCCCCCCTCGTTCCTGGAGGCGGCCATCCAGCTGCTCACACACCGGGTCCCAACCACAGTCACGAGGCTCACCCCCATTATCCTCCTAACCTCTGTGTGTGTGTGTTCTGTTCTTCAACCCGTCATTATCATGCGTCTCTCCTCTATTTTTCTTTCCCTGGTCTCTAATACATCTATTAGTTTGTTTCTTTCTGGAGTTTTTCCATCTCTATGGATTTCAATTTTACTCTCTCCTTGAGTTTCAGTAATTTCCATCGTATAGTTTTTGTTTTCCTCTCCCACTCTTCCTCGATGCTCCTCATTTTCAAATCTCATCGTTTCTCTTTCAATTGGCTCATTTCCTCCCTGGTGTTTCATTCGCTGCTCTCTCATTACCTTCCTTGTTCCTCTCCTGTCCTTCTTTCTCCAGTTTCAATGGTTTGCTTCATTTGGTTAATCTCTTTCTTGGTTTTTCATTTGGTGCTGTCCTCATTACTCTTCCTTTTTTCTTCTCGTGTCTTCCTTCTCCAGTTTCATGGTTTTCTTCATGTGGTTAATTTCCTTTGTGTTTTCATTCGCTGTTCTTTGTCTCCTCTTCGCACTCCAGATCGCCTTTTCTTTCAATTGGTCAACCTCGGCTTCATGTCCTTTTGTTTTCTATCCATTGTTCCTCGCTCTTACCCTCTCCAATCTCGTTGTGTCCTTCAATCTCCTGGATTTCTCCTTCCTGCTTCTTCAACTTCTCCTCGTATCCAGCCTATTTTTTTCCTTTTGTCGTTCAGTTTTCAATTCATACTCTTTCAGTTTTTTTTCCACTAGTCTTTCTTGTTCTCATTCTGTAAGCTCTGTTATTTCTTTCAACTGACTGACTTCGTTCTCCTGTCTAATCCTTGTTCTTTCAGGACTCTTTCTTGTTCCTCATTCGCAATCTCGTGGTTTTCCTTCCATTGATGCGATTTCTTCTTCTGTCTCATTCTTCTTCCATATTACTCTTTCTTGCATCTCATTCCCCCAATCTGGCCTTTGCTTCCAGCTGTTCGATCTGTAAGGCGTGGTTCCTTAACGTCTCATTCTCCGTTCTCGTTCTTTCCTCTCTCAACCATCCTCAACTCGTTTTTGTAATTCCGTCTCTTCGTTCTGGTTGTTTCTGTAACTCAAGTTTTTCCTTCTCCATTCTTTTCTCATCGTCCGCACACTCCGACACTTTGCTTTTGGCTTTAACTGTTCTTCCGGCTTCCCCTTGTGTTTGTCTCTCCGCCTTCCCAGTTCCTCTGTCTCCGTTTTTACCTCCCGTCCCAGTATCAACTCTCTTCGTCATGTATTGAAGTCTTTTCTCGCACTCCACTATTTTTTATTTTCCTTCGTGCACGACTCCCGTCACCAAGATTAATTTTTCCTTCGGTCACCGTCACTTTTTCCGTCACCTTCCACACTTCTCGCCACACGTCTCCCGAATTATTTTTTTCTCACTCCGCTTCAACCGGCGGGCCTGGCAACGCGTTGCACCCCCTCCCAGCTCGTTCGCTCCACACGGTGCGTCGCATTAAGCACTTCCGCTGTTGCTTTCATCCGTGCAGGCATTGGCCTATTTGCTTGCGTTTCACCTCACCCCGTTTTTTTTGGGGTTCGCATATCTGCTTACCGAATGCCGTGTGTGCGCATCCATTTTTGTCCATCATCCGTTGTGTTGTTTCCATGTTCTGTTCATTCATCATTTTTTCCGTTCATTCCATCCATTTTGTTGATCTGCTTGCACGAGTTCAATAATCTGCCGCCATTGTCACCTGCCTGGCCACTCCCACTGACTACAAATTTGTGGTGAGTTATAATAAAAAAACGACCAGATGAAAGGGGGGCGCTCGTGCATTTCCCAACCTTCTGGTAGCGGGTTTCTCTTGCACGGTGATCTCGTCCTGAGCCATGGATCCTACATTCCTACACATATCATTTCTATTACCCCCGACCGGCTCTTGCCTTGAGCCCGCCATCCTTTTATTCCACGAAGGGGTTAATTTTTAATCGCTCGTTTTAGAGGGGAATCGGGGAGCTCCTCTCAACCCGACGATTCCCTATGAATTAGCTGGAGCCCAGGAGATTCGAATACACTCCTGTACACAGTGTTGGGAATTCGCGCCCGTCGGCGTGCGATCGGCCACGGCGCTTCGAACCGGCGACCAGCCTCGCCCACCGGACGGCAATTCAGTCGTGACCCTCCCGGCTAACGCCGGGATCCAGTCAGTCGGTGGGCCTTTCCGGCCTCACCACAATCGTGCATCGGCCACCCGCGTAGGATAGGGTTGTTCGCCAACTCGACCTACCTATGTACCACGCGGATGGTAAACGCGGGCGATCGTACCTCGCCGCAAGGTCGACTTCGGACGCGAGCCGCTTGGCGGCCGGAGTCCGTACATCGGGATAACGAGCGGTGTTATCGTCGACCTTCGACGGTTAGATTATTTACGCGGGCGTTTTGGCACCCACTACGAAACCCTTTAACGTGAAGCAGGATGGAGGTTCAATTAAAGAAAAGAACGAAGCGAAACGGGAACGTTCACACAAATGCCACATTTATTTCCGGCAACAACGGAGCCACACTATAGCACGTATTTACAGCCACAATTAACGAATGCACATATATCACATAGAACAAAAGAAATGGCAACATATATAAAGGAGTTTACCGCTACGACAACACGGATCCCCACTTATAACAGTTACTACCTTACAAGACACGGCGCCACAACACGCATTCACACCGACGCAAAAAAGAACCCCTCACAGGCAAGGGAGTCAGCCTGGGGGACCCGTGGCTAATGCGGCGTGGAACCTGGATGAGCGGCCAGGTCCACCGAGACCGATGGGTCCTACCCGCAGCCCTCGTGGCGAGCCGCAGAATGTCGCTGGCACGGCGGTTCCGTGGGCACCTGCTGGTGTAAGTGGGAAGGGGCCCCTTAGTCGCACTCTCTCAGCGCGGGGGAAAGGGGGAATTGGTTGATGCTCTGGGGAGGGAGTATGGCTTGGCTTGCTCGACTCCACGCGACCTCAGGTCGTCCCGAGCCTCCAGGTCCTCCTAAAGCCGATCGCCCTCCGCTGCCGTTCGCCTCCGCAGCCGTCTGCCCACCTCTGCCTTCGACTCCGTCTCCCGACTCCGCCCCACCGACACTCTCACCGATCTCCTTCGAGCTCCGTCTCCAACGACCCAGCCCAACTGACCTCTCACCGATCTCCTCGAGCTTCCCGTCTCCACTGACGCAGCCCAACTGACACTCTCACCCGAATCTCGCAACTCGACTCACTCCACGATACTGCTTGAGCTCCTCACTGCGCTCGCCTTTTTTATGGCTTCGGAACCCAAACCATATGCAAATTCTTGCGGATCCAAACACCTCAGGGGCGGAGCCAACGCTCGCGATTGGACGGAGAAAAAGGGGGCGTGTTATCATTCCTGAGATCTCAAATTTGCATATGCCAAGATTTTCGGTCAGGCGCGTCTGGAGGCGGGGCCAAGCGCCCGCCGCGCTTCCTGATTGGGTGGATCAGATGTGGGCGTGTATCATTTCTGATCCGATATTCTCCTCGGAAGCAACCCCGCCATCTGCCACTCGGCGCTCGCGTGTCTCGCTGAAGACCAGCTCGAATCGCTCGGTGCCCACAGGTGGTGGCGGGAATGGGCCGTATGGAGAAAGGTGGTGGTATGGGGGGTTTTCGGGCGGTGTCCGATGGCCATGCGCGTTTGAATGGCGGTGATGTGAGGTTTGGCGTTAGCGATGGTGAGGTAGGTTTTGGCTGCTGGCGTTGTTGTTGTTGTATCCAAAACAAAGGTAGAACGAAAATACGCCCTAACTCAAAGGATCGCAGCCGAATGAATTCAACATTAATTCCCCTCTTATACAATGGGTTTGGGCTAACTACACATGTACCTTAAGAAATATATCTCACCTACGGGACCTCTTATGGTGTTTGCGAATTTCCAAGAGCCGTAACAATATATATACCGGGTGTCGTGGCGTGCGCCTGTAAATCGCGAGCACTCGGAGGCTGGGTTTGGAGGATCGCTTGAGGACGGGAGCTCTGGCTCTGCGCTGGGCCGCCTATGAGAGGGTGTAGGGCAGCCGCGGGAATCATGGGTGAAACCAATCCTTATCCCTGTGTCGTAGAGGCAACCAGGGTTGCGTCAGGAAGGGCATCGCGTAAAACCTCTGCCAATGAGTACGGCGGATCATAATCGGATGCATCGCTGTGGCGACCCCTAACGGGAGCAGCTGAAAGAATATGTATATTAATAATATATATATGTATATTGTATAACATATATACTGTAACTCGTGAAAAGCATCAAAAATTATGGCAGCAATTAGCATCCCCCCCCTCCCCCCCGCCCCCCCCAGCCAACAGCAGCATCACAGCACAGTTGTAAGCAATATAACCAACAGGTTTTTGTATTTTTATCCTCATCGAGGATTCATATATATATATATACATCTCCATATACATATACATCTACATATATATATATAATCTGCTTTTGGAAATGTCATACCCTGAGGGAGAGCATTCATGTACATGAAGAATTCCGAAGAATGAGGTATTTCATTTGTTTATGTGGTAGGTCGACCTCTGCCCTTTGTTCAGTGGTTTGGGGGGATGCATTGAGGTTGGTCTGTGTGTTCCCGGTGTCGTCTTCTCTCCTCTGCTTACTTTCAGTATTTCTCTCAATCCACCATCGGTCTGTTCCAACAATCCCACCTCTGCCTTTCTCAATCCACCAACAATCCGCTTCACCAAACCTCAATTCAATAACCCCCTCTTTCACCAATTTTGGTCTTTCTTTCACCCCACAGGTTTATTCTCGTCCTTCAGTACATTTGTATTGCAGACTGCACAGTGCAGTCCCCTGGGGTGTCACACAGCTCCATATAGACATATCTTACTCGCACCACAGGCTTCCGACACTCCACCACCTATCTTTACCATCCTAACCCCAATCCTCTCACAGTATTTGGCCTTATGTAGCCCCACATGGTTGCGTGAGGTAAGAGAGGAGTCACCCCCACACTCCATTCTGCTTCTTTCTTCTCAATTCTTCTAGTCTCCTTCTCCTTAATGATGGCTATATATCTTGTCTAAGTAAGTCTGTTTAAGGGGAATTTATACTATGGATAAGTCTGCTGTTATGTGCCTTTTGCCTTTTCCTGCTTGTAAATACTCACTTTAGTGATTGTCTGCTTGTGTGTGTAAATAAAAAAAACTTATCTTTCCAATCTGCTCGATTGTCCTTTCTTCCATTTATCTGCCAAAACGTGTACGTAATAGATAGACGGGAAGTTTTTGTCCCACTAATTGGCTCTGTGGGTTAGCCAGCACTGCACTCTGTTTGCTCAGCCATGATATGAGTATGCGCTGAAGGCATGGACCCTAGCTCAGGTAGTTGTATCAACGAGTAGATCACATGGCTGTGGACGTGAGGACCCTTCTCGGTATAATTGCTTTTATCAGCATCGGCGGTTGCTCAACAACCCATCGGGCCGCAGAGTTATCCGTGGCCAGCGGCCTCGGGGTCAGTTGTGGCGGCGGGTGCGAGTACGCACCTCATGAGCCCGGGGCCTGCCGATACCGTGACAATATACTCGTACATGTCTCAAAATCATGAACCTATTGCTTTGATGGAAACACCAAACAGATTAACCTTCAGATATTCAGCTGGTTTTAAACAAAAAAAAAATCTCATGGTAAATTAAATTGGTCCTCATTGATAACCAGGGATACCACACATGAAAGGAGTAAAATGACTTGCAAACCCATAAATGCTACTTATCTTGGGAGCCAAACAGAATGTTGAGACTATTCTTAATCATGAGTAAGGAAGAGAATTGTCAAGCATGGAAGGATTGTTTTATCACCAAACAACAAATGCCTTGTTCGGAAAAAAGACAAAAAACAAACATAAATAACTAAAGCATTGCCTTCCGATGAAAATAATAATTATAGGGAGTGGAGTTTATGTGTTGGTTCCATGGTGTAATGGTTAGCACTCTGACTCTAAATCCAGTGATCTGAGTTCAAATCTCAGTGGAACCTTATCATTTTGATGAGTCTTCAACAAGCACAAAGTTGTCCCCAGGGATCAGGTCAATCTCGATTTCGATTAATCCGAAAGCAAATTTTAAAAAGATTGCTGTTATTAATTATCCTTCCACATTTTGAACTTGCTTGGTTTCACTCCCACTTGAGAATAATAATAATCATCGTTCCCATTCCCCTCCGTGGTTTTGGGGGGTTTGGTGAGGGGCTGGAGGCAGCATCAGGCTGTCCACAACCGTTCAATAACGTTTTCCATTGCTGAGACTTTTACTCTGAACAGCTCGCCAACTCCAACACAGGGTGTGGCTGAATCAGCCTTCAGACATGGTTAGAATTTATAATGGCTATCGAGTGCAGCCTGTGGCTGCTGGTTGCATCATTGGTTGGGACGCGGCTTTTTGCCGCTGATGCAGTGTCCCCTTACCAGTACACTGGTGCTCATTTTGCCGACCTCGGAAGGATGACAGGCTGAGTCAACCCCCTGGTGTATTAATTCAGCGGCCCAACGGGCTTGAACTCAGGATCCTGGGATCCCAAGCCGCCGCCCTAGCCACTAAGCCAACACCAGGCTTTAGAATTTATAATGTTGACGTGGGAACCGGCGCACAATGGCCTGATACAGTTTCCTCCTCGATTAGAGCAGAACTCAGAAATGGCCAGGGTGCAGGCCTACAATGGCCGGCACGCTATCTTTTCACAGAAACGACACAGTAGAAGAGTTAATCAATGCTGCGATGGAGGGTTGATCGAGGCAGTGCAAGGAAGGGTTCATTGGCAGAGTGTCATGGAGGCTAGAGGGGAAAGCTAAAATGACATAAGACTCAGTAAGCAATTATGTATTCCACATTTTTCAAAGAACACTGGATGATTCACCAAGGGAATCATCTCGACTTGTGGAATCATCCATTGTTGTTGTTTGACATATGTGGAATATTATGCTTCCATGAATTCGCTGTGGTATTTCCTCACCTGTGAGTTGCTTAGCCAGCTATAAGCGGTCACCCTGGTGTTTCATATGCAGGGCAAAGAGACTGAGGCATGAATGTATGTGCTGTCCATTAGATGGACGTTGAATAGCTCAGTGTCTCATGAAGAGGAGGTGAACTATCCACAGAAACCTGAACAAACTACAAATTCCTGCTCTCAATCGCTGAAAATCAGACGCTGCTGGTATGTATGCAAAGTCTAAGCTCATTTGTGAACAGTGTAATGACCCTGAAGGACAATTGTCAGTACAAAGCAAGTAAATAAAGCTCCCATAATGTCTTACATCCACTGGGCTTCATTGTGATTCTCAGAGGCAGTCGTCCCATGGTACCAAAAGTTGAACCCATGACATGATGCGAATGATATACGGTCTTTCCGAAAGCAATCAAACCTGGTGTTGGCTTAACGTTTAAGATGGCTGGTTTAAGATCTGAGAGTCCTGAGGTCGAGCCCCTTTCCCACCCGTTGAATAACACCTGGTGGGTTGACTCAGCCTGTCATCCATCCTTCCGAGGTCAACAAAATGAGGACCAGCTTATTAGGAAGAATGACCCATTCGAGTATCCTGCATCGGAGTAGCTACCCATCCAGGACTGTGCTCCTAGCCGATGGAAAACTGCCTCGGCAGCTCAATGCATTTGAAGACGTGGAAGGAGTGGTTGTTGTTGTTGTTGTTCTTCTTCTTCTTCTTCTTCTTCTTCTTCCAAAGCAATCCCAAAGCCGAGGCGTCAAACATTCCAAAAACTCAAACAATCTGTCCGGTCACTGCAAAGGTCGAGAAAGGGTTATTAAGTATATTAGGTATGAATGTAACAAAATAAAATATAGGGTGATCAGTGTTTCAAAGAGGTGAATAATTTAGAGATGTGAATGTAATTGTGAGATAATGTATGGATGCCTGTATGGTGTCTTCAGAATATTGGAGGAGGAAGGCACAGGATCGAAATACAC
>CM068963.1:17474567-17489136 GCA_035128595.1 Eptatretus atami | reverse complement strand
AGGGTTTTGAACAGACTGATGGAGTAATGAAAGAAGGATCAAAAGTAGCAGGAGGAGGGAAGACATCACACAGGGGATACACAAATTAATCTCAATGCATGCCCCTCCCCCCTCCCCATGAAACCCTGAGACAAGGGGAAAAGGTCTACCTACACATAAACTAATGAATAACTCATCCTCGGGTCTCTGACATGTCGATGTCTGCTCTACCTCGGGATGAATTTCCAAAACTGTCGCAATATATGTATATAATATGTATGTGTGTAATAACAATAACATTTTTAACATTAACAATAACAATAATAACAACAAAATAATAACATTTTTATGGAAAATAATTACACAATTGTGCCACTTTTTGTGGTGGTGGCCATCTTAAATTTGGTCCCTTTTACAAGTTTGGAAAAAAAAATATTTTTCTATATCTTTATAATATCTTTTTAATACCCTAATACAGAATCAAGTGACAATTTGCTTTCAACAAATATTTGACGCAAAAGTTATTTTTATGACGTGACAGCCTACACTATATCCTTACTGCTCATGATTTATAATTTATGACAAAATCATATCCTCACAGAGAGTCTCAATCCAAGAAACACCAATAACTCGTGAAGAAACAAGATTGATTTAAACCTGCAGAAAATACAGAAAACATGTCAAATCTAAGTATGAACCCCCCAACACCTGGTCTCCATGCAAGTCGAGAGTTTGTTGAAGGTGTTTCTTGGATTGAGAATGAAAAGCAATGCTCAACACGATACCATGAAGCATAAAGCCATTATGAGTACAGAGCCTTTGAACTTGAATACACTTTTGGTTACAGTTCAGTGGAAACAGGAAATGAGACCACTTTATACCAAACTTCTGATTATTGAAACTAAACACGTATTCAGTATATTAATAAACATGGTTATGAAAATAACTGCTTTCTAACCACATGCTCATTTGAAACAGTATTTGATTGAATCAACAAGCAGTGATAAACCTGAAATAAAGGCAAGCTTGCTCAATATCAGAATGTCCTAACCCAATCTAAATTTCAGTTTTGAGTCTACTTCCAGGAGAAACATCAAACAAGCTACAGCCAGGTGTGTATACAAGTCCAAGGATCGTAAGAAAAGTAACTGATAGGGAAGAGCTACATTCAGCCTGCAAGCAGATAAATCCCTGGAAATGAGGCACAACCTATGAGCCCTTGGCCATTTCTCTCACTTAACCACAGGCTGTGCCAGGAGGACCTCGTTTGTCAATCCGATCTCCCTACACCTTACACATCATTATTGAGACTTAAGGTAAAAGGGTTCTGCTCCCAGATGGTGGGGATCCTGGGAAATTTGTGTAAGCTACCTTGTGAAATCAATATCAAGCCATGCCACTAATGGGAACAATAGTACATTCCCAATACCAGAAACAAATAAAACCTTCAATCGGCTCAAAAACTCCAAAAAAAGGATGAACTGAAAGATGAAGAACGAATGTGCTTTTGATCTCAATCTTTGCAAAATAGTCCAATGCTGCTGAATGAGTTGAATTATAATCAATGTACGGTCAATATCTGCATGGTCAGCGGCGTAAGTAAGTTGAGAAAAAAAGATATCAAGATAGACACAAAAGGTCACAAGGAACTGAATAATAATGACGATAGTTGTAGTTGCAAAAAAAATCGTAAATATAAGTCTTAATGCAACAGCACTTGAACCTAAAGGTCAGATCTCCAAAGCACCTCCACCTAGGACTTTCCTTAATCAGTGAAAGATCCTGACAATGGACAACCCAATATCATTTGCAATTCCACCAAATGAGTCATGAGTATAACTTTGCAGCACAACACAGATATTTAATATTGTTTGAAATGTATTTTTCTGCGAACAAATGATAATTGTTGCAAAATTGAAGACTGTGAATGTGTTTGTCTGCTTAAGGATGCGTCGGTGGTCCCTTGACTTACGTAGACCTGCGAGGTCAGCACTGCTGATTTGGAACCGATGGCGTCCTTGACCTGTTCCATGAGCTTGCTCAGCAGTTCTCGCACCTTTTCCACTCGCTGGGCTGAGTCGACCAGGTCAGCCTTGCCCACACACACGTGAGTTAATGCAAGGCTGGCACTTCAAAGCAATAACCGATCGAGGTTTCATCTTGAAAATCTCATCAACACACGTTAGATTCGAATACCTGAATCAAGAACACTTTGGCAGAGAAGTATTTTATTGCTACACATGTGCATCATAAAATTTTAATGCAGCAGTTTGCAGTTTGTATTGACAATGTCACATGTTTTACAAAGCTGTTTCTCTGGTGGTGGTAGATGGAAGAAAGTGAAACCAGAAACCCACAAAACCCCAGCCTGGAAACTTGTATGAAACCAACTGGCCAGTGGGAGTCAACAGAGAATTAATGCTGGGGAAATCCCCTCAGTAAATAGGGATACCGACCGTGGAAAGCAAAAAAATAAAAAAAATAAAAAGACTGAGTGGTCAGGAATTGTTTTAAGATGTTGGCAGTGAGCATGTGGATGTGATTAAATCCACGGACAAGCAATTGGCCGTGCCGGAAATGTGCTAGAGGCAGAGGTTGCATGGGGGCAATGCTGAGGGATGGGAGTGTGTAAGAGGTGAGGAGGAACATAGAAACAATGTGAGCATGAATGGGAAATCATCACCACCAGGGTCTTGAGGAAGTACTCATGCTGCCGGCTGTTAAAAAGCAGCTCCTTGATGAGATCTGTAGTGAGGCCAATCTTGAACAGCTGCTCGTCCTGTTCCGTTCTCTCCAGCAGGGCAGTGTACTTGAAGGATAGCTGGAGGGAAAGCTGCATCTCCAAGTCCAGTTGATTTTTGACCGCTTGGATGGTTTCGCTAAGGATGGCATGCACTGGAAACAATGTTCCAACTGTTTCTCAGATGGATGGGAAACCCAAAGGGCACTTCACATTGCTTAAATATTTCAAGTGACCTCAGCGACATACTATGTTATATGAGCCAAGTAAGAGCTGCCACATAGCTTTACTCATTTTAAGGGTGTTATGTCTGGTGTGTGTGTGTGTGTGTGTCTCTGTCTCTGTCTCTGTTTCTCTCTCTCTCTCTCTCTCTCTCTCTCTCTCTCTCTCTCTCTCTCTCCCCTTCTTCACCTCCTCTCCTCCTGTCATCCAACTCCTCATCTCCTCTGACTCCCTCCTCTCTCAATCTAACTCCATATCACTAATGACGATTTGGGTTATGCAAATTAGGCCATTATTCGAAGTACCCCTTGTATTAAGTGACGTCACATAATATCCAGGTAGTCTGAGTAAGCTCAGCATTTTAAGCCGCTTTTCTCCTGATTGGTTGACCATCCACATCAGCTTTACCACCAAGGTGCATGAGTATTCCTTTGATAGGTACTGATATGGCTCTTTGCATGACCATAGTCTTTAGGTGAAAGTATGTGTGTTTAGTTTCAGTCACATTGTTTTGCTTTTTGTCTAAAATGCATTTCCCAACAAGTCCAAGACAAAAACTAAAAATGCTGGTTTTGGCCACGTCTTGTGATGTAATCTATATTTTACTAAAACTCTCATCTATATATCTATATTATATATTTATATATATATATATATATTATATATATATATGTATGTATGTATATATATATATGTATGTATGTTCCCAAAATACAGCCAAAACGGTACACGATAGCGCAAAAATTTTAGTGCCACCTTACTCACCATTCGCCTGCGGTGTGCAGTATCAAGTTTCATTCAAATGGGCAACGAAAAAAATTATTTAAAACCAATTCCCGATTCCGTCAAGTACTCTTTGGGGAGAATTTGATCAATGCAAAACAACCTCAGCGGTATAGTTCGCTGGAGCTATCTTTTTTTTTTTTCTTGAAATGATTTTTTTTCATCAACCGCTGTCACAACGGGAACGTAATGGGTTCACGGGTCGTCTAGTAATATATAAATGTAAACTCCAAACTCTAAATGTAAAATCAAATAAATCCCAACCCTTTCCTCCCCACCACTCTCCTCCCACCCTCCTTCACCTCACATCGACATCGAATTAGGATTCTTCTGAGATATATAATATATATATATAATATATATATATATAATATATATATATATATATATATATATATATATGTATATCCATCCTTTGTGGTTGTTCCAAGACATCCATGAGTGGCGAGACTATTAACTCGAGATCAGATCAGATTCGTATAATGCACATGTATCTGCATTAAATAGTTGTTGGGACTGTAACAATTAGACCCTTTATTAAAAAAAAATTTCTCAGTGGAATGGGAAGAGTTGGGAGGGGTTAGATGGGGATGGTCAAGAACGTCTGAGACAAGAAGCAAAAATTCATGGAAAAATGTGCAAGCTCGGCTCATCTTTCCAATGCGGAAAGCCGGTGTGCCCTCATAGCATGGTGGGGCACAAAAGTGGCAGATGGAGTTCAATACTGGGAAATGTAAGGTATTGAATGTGGGAAGGAGTAAATAAAATTGGGACTACCTCATGCGAAGGGTATTTTAGAGTGTGTACTGAGCAGAAGAATCTAGCTCCAAGCGGTTGTTGGAGGTATGGGGTTTAAACAGTTGGCACAGTGCCAAGCAGCAATTGGATTTTAGGATGCGTTCACAGTAGTTGTTTAAGATTGAAGGAGGTGGTATTAACATTTCGCAGGTATTTTCTAAAGCCTCATCAGCTTGTTTTTTTTTTTTTGAATAATGCTCACTTGGCTGTGCCTGTATGGGTTTTAGGGTAGAGGAGTAGCAGCTGAAACCCAAATCCATCCAGGTTCCTCCTAATGATTTCATCTTTGCTTTTTGCTTGTTTGGGTTCCTTCTATTCACCTATTTGGTCTTCCATTTGATCTGAATTGAATTTATTTTAATCCCATTCTAAATTCAATTGAAAAAAAACAACAACATATCATGGGTCAGGGTCAGATATCCGATCAAAGTGCAGTTGCATCAAAGCGAGACGTCTTGGTACCCGGTCATCTCTGCCAGCAGTTATAAATTGGCGGTTCTAATGATGTCTCTTATTAATTATGTAACACACCCAGTACAAACGCCACACAAAATAAGTCCTGGCGAGGGTCTGCAATCTCTGATTGCTCTTTTTCTTGTTTTATAGGTACCAAGAAGCAATGGGGATCAGGGCGTATAGGGATGTGGGCAGCGGATGGGAGTAATCTGTCGGTACCCCCTCCACCTCGCCCCCCACATATCAGCATTCCCCGTTTCCATCCCCACTCTATCCATATATACTACTTCCTTCTCCCTTTCTCTCCACATTCCCCATGCCCCAAACCACCTCCAACACAAGCCTTGTCGGAGTACAAGTTAAAGAGCACAGCCTTGTATCAACATTTTTCGGAAGGGACATAGCACAGTTGTTGGTCAACACCTGTGTTAAGTGTCGACCAAAAACCTTAACATATGACGAAATACCGAATGGCCTTTTCCTGTCCTTTTGTTAAATGTGTGTTGTGTAACTGTGTAAATGGCAGCAAGACTGTAAGATTGTGTCTTTAGAAAGAGTGAAGAGTCCTATTAGAACAAATTGCATGGCCTGGGGTGAGGAAAGGGTTGATAACTTCCTGGCTTATATGTCCATAAAATGTATGAGTACAGGTACATGCTCAGAGACAGACGGACACACACACACACAGACAGACAGACATACAGGCAGACAGACACACACACACACACACACACACACACACACACACCTGCAAGTGGCCCATTTGTCAAAAATATTTTGGCGATTTTAATAAACCAGCAGAGTACCCACGCCCTGGGTCTGTCGAGTTTTGCGCATTACATGCTGCAAAAAGAATAGTTTGTTTCGCAACAAGACTATAGATGCTTGCGTGGTGTGCACTTAAAAGGTTTGAGATGGTCCACATATCCAAAGGGTACGTTCCAATAGTAGTTAGTGTCGAAGAGGTTGAAAGGATCTAATCTCTCAAGCATGTAATGTAAAATGGGTCTAAAAAGGTCTAAGTGGTCTAAAGCTCTAAATGGTCAAGGGTCCAAGCTGTCTCATCTGTCCTAAGGAAGTAAGGAGTCAAATGGTGTTAAGGTCTAAGCTAAGGGGTCTGTGGGGTTTGAAGGTTATAGGGGTCTAAAGGGTATAAAAGGTGAAGGGGTCGAAATGTGTCTAAAATGTTGAAAGTCTTAAAAGGTAAAAGGGGTCATGGGGGTCTTAAGGGTCATCAAGGTTCTTAAAAAGTCCAACTGTTACGTTTCTTTTCTCCATTCTCTTAATTCTCCTTTATTGCATCCCTCACATAATGTCTTTAATCGTATCGCTGACTTAAAAAAATTAAATCCCAGTTTGCAGTGTATGTTAGTGGAGATTGGGACCATACTCTGTGTAGAGCGTTGGTGCTGCTTAATCAGTCTCCTTGGCTATTGAGCACAATCCTGGACGGGTTGCCACTCCGACACAATATACCAGCAAGCTGGCACTCATTTTGCTGACCTCGGAAGGATGACAGGCATGACAGGCCGAGTTAACCCCACCTAGTATTAATTCAACAGCTGAGCGGGATTTGAACTCAGGACCCTAGGACCCAAAGCCCACCACCCTAACCATTAAGCCAACACCAGGCATAATGCATGTTCGTGTTCCATCAATTGTCCCTTTTTTTCCAATTTCAGTGCCAATTCACCCTACCTCCTTACATCTACCTCCTCCTAATCCCTCACCTGTTATCCCCTTTCCTTACCCCTCCCATCTTGCCCCTCATCCTAGCTTTGCTCTTGGCACCTCTTCAATGTCTTCTGCTTTAGTATCAGCTCCTCCTCTGTTGTCCCAAAGTTGGTGGTGGTTTCTAACATCTGTGGACTCCATTCTAACCGAACAGATATCTCACACTCTCAATCAGTACACTCATCACCACAAACATGCTCCTTCTTCCTCTCAGCACAACTCCCCCTCTTCCCAACCCTCAAATCTTGTACATCTCCCTGCCTGCTTCCTTCTTCACCATACTTCTACCAAGTCTCATCCTTCCCCTCTCCCACCTCTCCCTTCCCCTCCTGCACCTTGGTCATGCTTGCTCTCATCATCCCCTCCCTCTCAAACTTCCCTCTCAACCCTCCCTCTCAACGAACCTTCACACTCTTCCACCTCTAAGCTTCCCTCTACCTTTCTCAAAAACTCCCCCTCACCCTTCTCCCTCAACTTTCCCTCCTCACCCTTCTCCCTCGATGCTCCCCTCTCACCCTTCTCCCTCCAATCTTCCCCTCACTCTCCTTCCCAAATTACTCACACCTCACATCCACATGGTGCCTCCTTCCCCACCTTCTCTCTTCCATCTCATCACTCCACCTCCTCCAATCTTCAAATGCACTCTGTCCCCTCTCTTATTACTCCCCACTGTACTCAACCCATCACCACCGAGCCTTTTCTCCTCCTCATCCGGCCCTTCCCCAAGCTCTTCTGCAATCCCCAACACTCTTTCAATAACTCTCCTTACCTCCCCCTCCTCCTCCCTCATCCTACCCCCCCCCTCCCCCTTCCCCTGCACCCAAAACCTCCTCTCCTCCCTCTTCCTTAACAGTGTGGACCTCAAACATCTGGGGCCTACACTCAAACCTGACAGATCTTTCAAGACGGATTGCCACTGACAAACCAGCCAAACTCTGCTTACAGAAACTTTCCTCCTTCAAGATATCTCTGACTCCCTTGTATCTCTTCCTGGTTACTCCCTCCTTCGGTATAACAGACCTGAACCTCATCCTGGTGCCGGAGTTGCTCTCTTCATCAAAGACTATTCCTCACTCACCATGCACTGCCCTCTCTCCCCCACACCCCCAGGAATATCTCTGGCTACGGCTTCCGGATCAGTCCACAACTTTTTGAGATATCCTGCACACAAACAGACAAGCAAACAGACAAACAAACAAAGAAACAGAAAGGGGTGAAAACATAACCTTCACCATCAGTGGTGGAGGTAATGACAGCGACACCTCATCGAAAATGAAATAAACAGTCATAAGTGTAATCATCCTACACATTTGCTTCTTGTCCTCACTCTTTTGGTAATATGGTGTCAGGCATTTCGGACTCCCCTAAAATACTTGTTTCACCCGTGCCTTTGATAAACCAAGCATGATAAAGTGTTATATAACTGCAAGCAAATGATGAGATTAAGCAACAAATATGGGCCAAGTACTCAAGTGAAAAGTGGGACTTTGAAGGTGCAGTCCAAGCTAAGCTTACGATTCTCGATGCCCTCTCCACCTTTTCCAGATTCCTTGTTGAAAAGGCGGATTCCCGTGGTGATCGAGGTGAGTTCAGACAAGTGTCGCTCCTTCTCCTGATTTTTCAAGGTGAGAAACGCACCCAGCTCCGGTGGGGGGAATATGCTCTGCATTGCAACTGGAGGGGGTATAATCACAAACTTTTCGTCTTGTGCATCATTTATAGAAATTTAATGTAAGAGGCAGTGCAGTGGATGTGCAGAGGTCTCTTTCAAGAATTCACTCACAATGTCATATTAAAAATACTATTTCATCCTTAAACCCTGAAATCACCTTACTTCACACGGAATATTGCAGGTGAGGTTGATTAGCTGTCTCTATCAGCATATACCCCTGAGCCGGCAGTGTCCGAGTCAGGAATGACGTCACAGGGAGAGCCAGGAATTGCATACCTGTAGCTTCACGTACGACCGTGACGTCGGTGGTAGAGCCCAGCCCCGACCGGAGTAGAGCGTAAGTGATGATGTTTCGATACAGGCCCTGCAGCTCTTCCTTTGTTTGTGCCTGGCTCTCCATTATTCCTCGACTCACCTGGGCAAGACGAGCATCCACCTCCCACTTGCGTCCCTTGAGGAAATCGACTGTCAGACAGAATTGAGGTTCAGATAAAGGCGTGAAGAGGAAAAATGCAAACCATAAAGAAGGACGTGACCTGCTCGGTACATTCTGATACACACGGTGCTGCAGAATATGGTAATAGTTGGAATACCATACTCACCATGTGTTGTGTAGTTTGTGTCAAAGTGCACCTGCATTTTGATCGTCTCAAGTGAGGGCTTGTCGATGCACATAAGTCTCTCGACACAGAACTGCGGACCAAGAGCAGACAAAGCATACCCATTAAGGACATTATATTTCTCGGTTCACGTCACAAACAGGTACATCACCACACACCACATCGACTTTGTACTGAAGCCCGAGTCAAAGTATGAACGCAATTTGGAGACCTTTCCAACTTGTCCTTAAATTAAACTGTGTGCTCCAAAGTACTGGCACTGCCAAACCTGCGGATCATTTGTTTCTCTCACCATGGATCGGTAACCTCTCATATTCTCTCACCTTTCATATATATATCGATAACCTCAATATCCCGATAACAGGGATATTGGCAGGACTTGAAGGTAGTTTGTGTGTGGATACGTGATGGTATCTGGTGTAGTGTGGGAATAATGGGCCCAATGGCCTCATGCATCAAGGTTCCTTGTATATAACGTAACGGTGATGATATATAACGAATTATATTGGGCAATACTGACGTCCAAAACCCGTTTGGTACACAAGTCGAACAAAATTAAAGATTTGAATTCGAACTGTTGGGGAGAAGAGGGAGGGGGGGAGCATTGAGGTTTTTATTGTCCTTGAAAGCTCGGTTTATCAGATTAATTAGTTTCAAAAACCAATTTGCTTTTTACAACCATCAAGGCATGGACCATGTATAAATCGCTTCGCTTATGTGAACGCATTTAGCAAGGAATCATAAAAACCAGACTTGTGTCCTGATGAAAATGGGGTAGACGAGCCTCCGTTAGGCTAACGGCTATCTCGCGTGCATGAATGTGTCTGTCGTAAAGAGAAAAAGGCCATCCCATTAGAAAGGGAATCTCTTTTGTACCCTTCTCCAACGCATCAAAGTTAGAATCCCACCAGACATGGGGATAACTGTCTGAGATCCTGAATGTTTGGATGCATTAGTCGGATCGGATTCTGAAATCCATAACAATATATATATATATATATATATATATATATATATATATATATATATATATATATATATATATGTGTGTGTGTGTGTAGACATATAATCTACCGGTCAAAAGTTTTAGAACACCCTCATTTTTCCAGTTTTTACTGAAATTTAAGCAGTTTAATGTTTCAATGTTTCAATGTTCTCTGAAATTAAAGCATAGAACAAATGAGGCACCACGAGGAGGAGTGATGTGAGGGACACATCGGCCATTTTGGAGTAAATGCCATATGCCACTATTTTAACCCTTACCCTATCATCCGAGCCTATCATCATCATTAAAAAAAAATATGTCGCTTACATCACTCCTCCTCGCGGGGCCTCAAATAAACAATTGCAAATAAAAAAGAAATCATGGAATCATTTTGTTAAACAAAATTTAATCTAAATTTTTGACTCATCAAAGTGGCCACCTTTTGCAGATATAACAGCCGAACATACTACTCGTGGCATCTTTCCAAATGAAATCAAATATTGTTTGGAGAGTTCTTCCCAACACTGTTGCAGAAGTTCCCAACATGTGTTGCACTTGTAGGTTGCTTTGCTTTCACCCTTCTGTCCAGTTCATCCCAAAACAGCTCGATGGGGGTTAAAGTCTGGAGACTGTGCTGGCCATTCATGATTTGAAGCCTACCATCTTGTTCTTTTCTTCAAAGGTAGTTCTGACATAGCCTGGAAAGTATTTTGGGTCGTTATCTTGCTGGAGGATGAACCCCTGACAAAAGAGGCGTAGACTAGAGGGGGTATTGCATGATGCTGCAAAATGCTGTGGTAGCCCTTTTGGTTCAGGGTGCCAGTCACTCTGTGAAAGTCGCTGACTTGGATCCAGCAAAAGAGCCCAGATCATCACGCTTCCTCCTCCATGTTTGACAGTTGGTGTCAACACACTGAGAACCATCCTTTCGCCTACTCGATGAGCGTCACAAAACACCTGCATGATGAACCAGAAGAATTTCAAATTTGATTCATCGGTCCAGAAGACCTTCCAGTTGTCAAGTAGTCAACATTGGCGGTGCTTTCATGGCCCAGGGAGACCTCTTTTTCTTATTTGCCATCTTAGATATGGCTTTCTTACTGCCACTCCACCTGTCAAACCTGCAGCTCGAAGTCTTCTCTTCATAGTTGAAACTGAGACTTCATTTCCTTCGACAGTGTTAAGCTGTGCTTGAAGCTGCTGTTCTGTGAGCCACCTATCACGCAAGCTGTTGACTCTCAGAAACTTGTCTTCTGATTGTGTTGTGGCTTTGGGTCTGCAGACCTCTTCTTGACAGAGTTTCCTCCAGTTTCCAAGTGCCTTTTGAGATGGTGTAGGGGAAACTTGACTCACTGACACCTTGGTTTCCTTTGCAATTTCTCTAAAGGAAAGACCTACAATTTTAAGGGTTATAAATGGTCTGTCTGTCTTCCTTTGTTAATTCTTTTTCTCACCATTTTGAAGCAATATACTACTTCCTGCAGTGCAATTTTTCCAAATAATGTTTCAGAGGGTGCAGCAACACAGTCTGTTCCAACGCTGCTTTTATACAGACAGAGGGTTTGTAACAAATCAACAAAAGTTGGAGACACACAACTGTAGAGAATGATGGGGCCTTTTGTTCCTAAGGCCTCCCAAAATAAGTAAGTTCACAAGGCCTGACCAATTATTTACGGACTTACTCCCGGTGGACCTAAGCATTGGGAAAGAGCTACTTGCCTGTGCCGACAGTTGTCTTGAAAATACCTCAAATAATATCTTTGTTGGAAATACCTTAAAAGAGGCCTTTTTTTACCACAATCTCGTGGAATTTTTTATTATATTTTTTCAGTTCTATTTGGTAACCTAAGAAGCTTGTTTTTTTTTTGTTATCTTTACTGCCATGGCACGTTTCCATGTAGCTGAAGAGCGATGTGTTCCGTACCATCAGTGGTCGTAGACCCAGAGCTGGTGCAAGAGTCTATTGGAGGGAGGGATAGCGTGATTGACACTCTGGTGGGTCTTGACTTGCTGGATCCAAGAGTCCCAACGACTTTCACAGAGTGACTGGACAACCCTGAAGCCATAAATAGGGCATACCACAGCAATTTTTGCACAGTAATCAATGCAAAATAAAACTCCCGTCTAAAAAAGTATGCGTGAGACGCCTCGTGTTTGTCAAGTGGGGTTTCATCCTCCATGCCTAAACATTAACGACCCAAAAACATACTTCCCAGGCATGTCAGACTACCTATTGAAGAAAAGAAACAGATGGTAGGCTCAAATCAATGGATGGCCAGCCACAGGCCTCCAGACTTTTTAAACTTCTCCTATCGACATCGTTGGTAGTAGGGTATGTAATCTGGACATGATATATGAGGTATGATATATAAGTAATATAGTCATACCTTACAAGTGCATAATACATGATGTAGTGTAGGAACTTTACTTATTAGCTAAAGTATACTGAGCTTCATGTCTGAGGAGAGAGTTAATTCTTTCTCAGCAAGACATTCATATTTGATAAAGATAATTTAGTACGATACAAGGTGAGAAAGACAATGCCACGAATGTATGTCAATCATGATGTAAATCTGTATATATTCTAGCATAATGTAGATGAGGCCCTAAGTATCTGGAAGTCATATACAAGGACATTAGACAAGATAAAAATGAGCAATTTGTATTTGATAGATTCGCAAATAGCTCACTCGCCATCAGGAATCTTTTCTTCTTTTATTTGTTGATTGCTGATTTGGGTTTTAAGTTTTTTAGTAGAGGGTCCTCCTTTAGGGTGAGACGTATTCATATGGGCACTGCAAAGAGATGACATGAATTTAAGCGCAGTATACCTTATGTTGTGTACCTTAATAGTAGTGCATAGAAGGCTCTGCTGGATTGATACGCGCGTATAGGGTTAATAAGTAAGTGGGCACTATGCCATTACTCAAAATCTGTGGCCGAATGAGTGTGCCTCGAGCTATCACTCACCTCATGCTCTGCGTGGTGCTCCATTTTGTTTCTATGGCCTTTAATTTCAGAGAAATTGACATGAAATCATTAAAAGCATGCTTATAATTTTTCAGTAGAAAACTGGACAAAAGGTGTTTCTAAAAACTATTTTGAACCTGGTAGATTTATATGTCTACACAACGACACAAATATAATATTATATATATTATATATATATATATAATATTATTAAAATAGTATAAAAATAATATAATAAATAATTAGTATATGGATTGACTTAGAATCGATCCGAATAATTGCATCCAACCCAAACATTCAGGATTCCAGACTAGACTTATCCCAATGCTCTGGTGGGATCATTCTAAACTTGAATGCCGTGGAGAAGGAAGTACCAATAAGAGATTCCGCGTTTCTAATGGGATGGCCTTTTTTCTTACTCTTAGAATCGACAGGACCACTCATAGCACAGGTCGAGATAGCCGTTAGCCTATACTGGTTAGGACTGTCGTCTACCTCCATTCTAGATCAGGGATCACGAAGTCTGGGATTTTTAGTTGCATTCCTTCTGCAAATGCGTTTCAGATCAAAGCTGGGTAAAGCCGATTTGAACATTACATGTCCAAAACCTCGATAGTTTCTGATAGAAGAAGCAGGCACAGAGCTGTATGTTGTAAATTAACATAATAACAATGAATATACCGATGCTATCCAAGGCACGACATCCAAACACACTATCCAGAGAGTGCTACTCCTGCTGTCCGTGCCTCCCTCAAGTCTCCCATCGTATCAGATATTTCTCATAATCTTTCCTATTGGTACGTAGTTTGAGTCACTAGAGGTCTGCAAAGTAGTTCTATAACGGGTTTTATAGCCGTCGTAATTTGGCTGGGCCCCATATAATCCGTTATAATATAATCATCACACGGTTACGCACGTGATTACTACATAGATGTAATCTTAATTAGGGATCAGCTCATGAGCGCATAGGAGACCCTTTTCCCCCACCATACTGTAAGCATACCGAGTTAGCACATCCAAGTATTCCCATGCCAAACACAAATCTTATGACCTTCAAAGTCCAATCTGACACAAGCGAGTTGCCTGATATGCGGAATAATATGAGACGAGTTGTCGATATATAATATGAAAGGTTGAGAGAAATGAAGAGGGGTTACGATCCATGGTGAGAGAAACAAAATGAATACCCGCAGGTATTGGCAGTAGCACAGTACATTGCAGCACACAGTTTTAATTTAAGGAACAAGATGGAAAGGTCTCCAAATTGAGCGTTGACAGAACACTTTGGAGCTGCGGGCTAATCACGTACAAAAGTCGACTGTGGTGTGTGGTTGACTGTACCTGTTTGTGACGTTGAACCGAGAAATATATGTCTATGGGTATCTTTGTCGGCTCTTTGGTCCGCAGTTCTGTGTCGAGAGACTTATGTGCATAATCGACAAGCCCTCAGCTGAGGACGAGATCAAAATGCAAGGCTGCACACTTTCGACACAAAACTACCACAAACGACATGGTGATGTATCGGTTATTTCCAAACTATTACTCATATTTCTGCAGCCCGTGTGTATCAGAATGTTACCGAGCAGTGTCACGCTCCTTCCTTTATTGGT
>CM068963.1:17444211-17454935 GCA_035128595.1 Eptatretus atami | reverse complement strand
ACTCCATTTATGGCCACACGTTGACTGTGACAGGAGAGGAAGTCTGCGAGCTTGGATACCATAGGAAGAGAGTTTGGTGAGCAGGGCAGGGTTCCAGACCGTGGAAAAAGCACACAATGTGTCTTGGGATATGACTGATTTCATGTCTGGTATTGAGAACGTCCATCCATTGTTGGGAGAGCAGAAGCAGCATATCCAGGGTAGAGTGACCTGGTCTAAAACCCAATTAATGATTCGAATCAGGCGATTGGAGAAGAGGAAGGATTTCATGTCTGAAGCGATGATGGATTCCATAACCTTGCTGATGATCGAGAGAGCTGATTGGTCTGTAGTTGCAGGGATCTGTTTTTGCACCTTTTTTATGCAGGGCAGTAATGTGTGCTGATTTCCGGTGGATGGCAGATGACCTTGAGCAAATGATAGGGTGAATAGAACAGAGAGGAGTGAGCAAGAGCAGAGGAGCAGGTTTTTAGGACACGTGGGCTGATGCCGTCTGGACCGGTTGCAGAAATCTGAGTCAAGGTTTGACAGCAAACTCTCCACCTTGTCAGGAGAAAAGGACACAGAGTCCAGAGACAGTTGGGTGCGATTGGGTAAGGTGGGTAGAGAAAGCGCTGGGTTTTGGACACAAGATTTCTATGCAAACCGAGTTTAGGCATTCAGCCTTTTTTCACCAAGTTGTGGAGGTAGTCTCAACTGAGAAGCCTATCGAATTTAAGGTCAAAGGACAAAAGTCATCTTCAGGTCAAATTTCTAAAATCGTCATTTTTCATCCGATTGACTTGAAATTTGAACATGATTTGCATATTGTGTTACTGAATTGGGAAACCAACTATTTGAGATCAAAAGGTCAAAGGTCAACTCAAAGTCAAACATCTAAAGTCATCAATTTTCAAATGAAAAATCATCAATTTACATCCTATTAACTTGAAAGTTGAACATGATTTGCATAGTCCATCACTGAGTTGTGAAAGCAACTATTTTTGAGGTCAAAAAGGTCAAAGGTCAACTCAAGGTCAAACTTCTAAAATCATCAATTTAAATCTGAAAAATAATCAATTTTCATCCGATTGACCTGAGCTTTGATGAAGATTGTCATTTTAATCGTCATGAAATGGACAATTTGATGTATCCCTGGCAACCTTTGGAGAGGGGGTGGATTTTGCAAGTATCATACTCTGCATGACGTTTTTTTCTTGCTCCGTTTATTTGTCTGTCTGTTTTTATGTTTATTTATATGTCTGTCTGTTTTTATGTTTATATGTCTGTCTGTTTTAATCGGATGTCTGTCTGTTTGCCTACAGGTCACAATTTCAAACTGATCTTCACAAAACTTCACCACATGGTAGAGTTCATCAGCATTTGTTTTTGAGGTCAAAAGGTCAAAATAAGCCAAAGGTCAACAAATTTGTAACATTTCTAAAATTCTCAATTTTCATCTGATTGACTAGAAATTTGAACAGGATTTGCATATCAACTCACTGAATTCGATCACCAATTATTTTTGAGGTCAACATAGACCAAAATGTGAACATAAGTCAAAGGTCAACAACTTAGGCTAGATTTCTAAAATCCTCAATTTTCATCCGATTGACTTTAAATTTGAAGAGGAATTGCATATCGGGTCACTGAATTCAATCACCAATTATTATTGAGGACAACATCGACCAAAATGTCAATATAGGCCAAAGGTCAACAACGACGATGGAATTTCTAAAATCCTCAATTTTCATCCAATTGACTTGAAATTTGAAGAGGATTTGTACATCAGGTCACTGAATTCAACCACCAATTATTTCTGAGGTCTAGATCGGCCAAAAAGTCGACATTGGCCGATTTTTAAAATTGTCAATTTTCATCCGATTGACTTGAAATTTGAAGAGGAGTTGCATATTTCATCGTTGAATTCAACCATCAATTACTTTGAGGTCAAATTTGTTTTATGGATTTTGCAAGTGTTGTGCTATGCATGACATCTTTCTCGTTCTGTTTGTCTGTGTGTTTGTGTGTCAATCGCCTATAGGTCACAATTTTAAACCAATCTTCAAGAAACTTCACCACATGGTAGAGTTTGTCATAAGCAAGAAGCCAATTATTTTTAAGGTCAAAAGGTCAGCATAGAGCAAAGGTTTGGCTTGCCGAGTTATTTTTTAACTTGCTTCTGTTTACTTCGATAGTGATAGAAATCTAACTCCAGTCATGTTATTGTATACCTAATAAATGCCTTCTGCTTCTCCTTAATAGCATTTTTATCTCACTACTCAACCACCCTGGCCTCTTTCTGCTTCTAGTTTTACACCTCATTGGAATGTACTTACTCTGCACTCTACACATTTTCTCCTTAAAGGTTTCCTATTTCTCTGATGCTGATTGTCCTTTTGTCCTCTTCTCACAATCTACATCACAATCCACATTCTCCCAATCTCTCTCCTCAAACCCTCAAAGTGTGCCTTCCTGAAATCTAATAGCCTTACCCTACTATCCTGAACTCTAACTCTTAACAGAGTCTTTGCACACACAATGTTATGGTCACTTGCATCTAAATACTCCCCTACCTTCACGTCCTCCACCATATTGGAATCGTGACTAAAAAGGAGGTCTAACACTGCACTCCCCCTCATGGATTTATCTACAGACTGGGTTAAAAAGCAATCCTGGACTACAACTGGGAAATCTTCATCCGCTCTGCCCTTTCCCTGTTCCTGGACCCAATCTATCCCTGGCAAGTTAAAATCTCCCATATTAAATACTCTTCCCTTACCATATGCCCTTTTGAATTCCTCATGTACTCCTCCTTCCTCCTCTTCCTTCCCATCCGGAGGCCTATAAAAGCATTCTACCAGTATCTTACTGTTTTTACAATCTCTAATCTCTACCCATGCAGAATCCTCGACATTAATTCCCTCCTTAATGCCACCATCTTTCTCTTGATGCAATGCTCTCCTTTACCCAGACCTAAGAGCTTAGAAAGTAAAAAGAATCACAAGTTTTCAGATTCTATATGAAAAATTCACTAAATTACACAACAGCAAACACTAATATTTTATGTTGTTGGAACTTCCCAGGTGGTCTCTATGCCTGCCACTGGAGACCACCAAGAGGTCTCAAAATTTTAAAATATCAATATGCATGGCTGTGCCAAGTTCATGGCTTTTACATAATCTTATGCAATTTATTTTTCAAAATTTGTTGGACTAATGGACGTTTAACTTGAACCAAAAGGTTTTTTTATCATTGAAGCTTGAATGAGTTATCAAATGAGCTTGTGCTTAGATTGTAATTAAAATATAAAATGTAAACCGAGTTATCCTCGTGTTGTGTCGCATCGAGAAAGGCAATTTCCGCATTACAGTGAAAAAAATGGCAATCCAATTTTCACAGCAGTACGGAATAACCCATTACTGATGACGTCGAGCACACTTTTCGTGGCAAGAAAGTGCAAACTTGAATTTTTAAAATATCCGATCGAGTTTACACTTTAAAGATCAGTTCAATTGATGTTGTGTAAGTGCATTCGCTTCTATAGAGGACATCATTTCTTCTTCTAACATTTCAGTTCATGGTGTTATTATGTGATAGTCAAGCTGTCTGCTTTGGTAATTCAATTGTAGCAATCATGGTATTATCACTATTGACTGAGAAGACTACAACAAAGTGTGCCACTACTGACAGAAACCTCCAAAACAACAATTTATGCGGGTACTCAATAGTGGTATAGCCAAACATCAGTAACGTCACAACCAGCAATGGCCCACAACTTGGGATGTGGAATGTGGGTTTACAAATAACACCTATTTTATCATCAAAATGTTTGCAAGATAGAGACCATTATTTTACCTACTTCTTTTTCATTGCATGAGCGAGGTTCATGGAAGAGTAAGGTAGAACTGACAGTGGGACAAACGTAAGGGAATGAATGAATAGGATAAGAAGAAACGGAGGAGGGGGAGGAAACACTGAAACTAGCCAGTAATATCGTTGGATTAGGAAAGGTTGACGATGCCAAAAGATTGATTGGGTTAATAAACATCAAAGAAACAGAATTAGTGAAGACAAGGGATGGTGGTGCACTGTTGCTTGAAGTCCTAGATGGAAGAGTGAGACAGAACAGTATCTGGAGGGTGGTTCCACAGATGGAAGTAGCGAGAAATATAAGACACTTTTGAAATGATGTAATTCACCCCATAATATATGTACAGTATATATGTATATATCTATATATGTATGGATGCATATATGTATATATGTATATATGCATATATGTATACATGTGTATATGGGTTCTGCTAAACCGACACTCCCCTGAGGCCATGGCACACAACATCTAGCGGTTCCTGAGATAGTTATTTCATTAGTATTCGTTTTAGATAACCCTTCCCTTATGTGTAATGGGTTTATGGGGCAATATGTGTTGCATGGGCTTGAGGTATGTCTTTATTCCCATCTTTTACTGATTTTGCTGCACCCACAAACCTCTCCTTTCTTCATGCACACATGCAGACCACAGCAACAAGGGCAACTTAAATGCATATGCGCCCCCTTTCACGTTCAAACCAAGTGCCATTACCCAACAGACGCTCACCTAAAACCTTCACAGAACACGAACTACAATGCTACAACACTTCTCCAACCACCACGATGCCTTCATAATAATTCACCCAAGCAATCGAACCCCAACTCCAGCTCCAGCTCACCTACACTCACTATTGACGCCACAATGAACGACCACCACCACAAATCACTATGCAGAAAGCTCACCACTATGATCACTGCTACACCACCACTGCCATCACTCAATCATCACTATCGACATCAAAATCGCCTTTTGGGACCAACAGGGAGCAAGGGAGTGGCCCGTACCATTGTAAATACTCAGGTCTGGATGTTCTAGCATGTAGCTTGAAGCACAAATGTGTGCGAGACTCCGTTCAAATTCGGATGGATAGCCCTAGCATTCCAGTCAATTATGGCCCTCATTAGGTGGGGGCCATTACGGCCCAAATACCCTGGCGCCATATATACAGGGCGTTTCAAAAAGAGTGATGCAACTTCAAATGCATATTTACAAAGAAAGAAAAACCTCCGGAACATGAACCAAACATATCTTGAAAGCTTCTGACATGGTATTTTCGATCACTGATTGCTATTGCAGTAAGTCACTGCTAGAGTTAGTGAGAGTCCAAGGTCTGAAATTGGCATTTACACAAAATCCTTGTAATTGATATTCTCGATATGTGCCCCTCCGCGGTTCAGACAGGCATTGATCCTGACTCCAAAGTTCTGTCAAGCCTTCCTGTAGGTCTCATATGGCACTGCCTGGAGGTAGTCTGACACCTCCTGCTTCAGATCATCCAGTGTGGCAGGGTGGTTGGTGTAGACTGTAGACAGAGCCTTTGGCAGCCCCCCATAACCAGAAGTCCAGAGGGTTCAAGTCTGGGCTACGGGGTACCGAGTCATAAGTGGTACCCAGGACAACGAGGCAGTTTCTGAAGAGCTGCCACAGGAAAGTGATGGCGTCACCAGCTGTATGCGGGAGTGCACCACCCTGCATAAACCAGGTCATACTGAGCTGGTTTGGGGTGACCTTTTGGACTAGATCATTATGGAACTTCTGGAGCACGGCCCGGTAGCACTCACTGTTGATTGTCACCGACCTGGTGTTGTCATTTCGTAAACCAGTAAGGCCCTAGCATTCCCCATCTGGCATTGAAGGCGCAGAAGCATGTGAACTTAGGCCCTTTCAGGTACTTCTCAGTGATATCCTCAGGTAATTCTGCCCCCCAGAAAATGTTGTTGGGGTTGTTGATGGCACCATTCAAGTGGAAATGGGCTTCAGCACTGAACCAGATCAGGTTGATCCAGTTTGGGTATCTCTCCATCCTATCACTGAGCCAATTGCACATATCAAGTCTCCTTCTCATGTCATCTTGACTCAGTTCATGCCTAAGAGAGATGATGTATGGGAAAAGCTTCAGTTCCTTAGTGAGGATACATCAGACTGATGTTGGTTTGATGCCTAGTTCCCGGGAACACCGGCAGTGGGACTTCTTGGGACTGTCTACTGCAGAATCCCGCATGGTGTCAATGTTGGCTTGGCTCTGGTGATTGATGTTAGCCTGCCACTGTTGCCCTTGCTCTTGTTGTGCACTGTAATCTTGTGCTCAAAATGTTTCACAATATGTTGAATGGCACAATTTGTGGGTCCATCACGTGTTCTGAGGTCGAATTCACGTCAGAACCTTCGGCAGGTGTCCACATATGATTTTGTCTCATACCACAGAGCCACCAGTTTTGTCTTCTGCTTCACTGTCCAATGGCATAGTTGAGCGATGGAGCTAGAAATCCCAGGGAAATAAAAAACCATCAACCCTGAGGAAAAGTACAGTCAAAAAACAAGAATGGTGGGAAGTCAAAGTTGTATCAATTCTTTTTTGAAACACCGTATATAATAATTGAGGATATATATTATATATTATTATATTTTATATTATATATATATTATATATTATATATTATATATATATACTGATAATTGCTATATATCCTCCATATATATTCTACTATATACATGTATATATAATATAATATATATATATATATATTATATATTATATATATATTGATATACTAATATATCTATATATATATAAATATATATAGGAATATATAGAAATTATGCAGGTATAATTATATATATAATATTATATATAATATATACTAGTTGATCCGTGAACCCATTACGTTCCGTTGTGACAGCGGTTGATGAAAAAAATCATTTCAAGAAGAAAAAAAAGATAGCTCCAGCGAACTATACCGCTGAGGTTGTTTGCATTGATCAAATACTCCTGAAGAGTACTTACTGAATCGGGAATGGATTTTTTAATAATTTTTCATTGCTCGATTTGAACGAAACTTGATACTGCACAGCAGGAGAATGCGAGTAAGGTGGCCCTAATTTTTGTGCTATCGTGTACCGTTTTGGCTGTACTTCGGGAACATACAATACAAATAGATTTTAATATAGTTATATATATATGTTATATACTATCATTATGGAGGATATATATTATATGTGTGTGTGTGTGTGTGTGTGTGTGGTGTGTGTGTGTGTGTGTGTGTGTGTGTGGTGTGTGTGTGTGTGTGTGTGGTGTGTGTGTGTATACCAATTGGCCGACGCTGGAATGTACAAACAATTAATGGAACGAACCCGTCAACTCTCAATCAAGGATATTTCTTGTCCTGTATTCCTATATTCCCGTGAGTCCAATTTGCATTCAGGAACAGAACAATTGTGGTTAGAACCTTTTTGAAATTTTCACACTTTTGTCTAAATGCTGAATATTATGTTTAAAAGATGATTGGAATCACAGATTTCATGCTAGCAATGGCAGGTTAAAAGCTGCCTGCAATCTGAGGACAATAGAACATGTGCTTCGGCCATTTTGAGATCAAAATGGATCATTTTTGGATTGCAATCATTTTGAGATCCATGGATTCCACATCTTCGGGTTGATGAAAACCGAAAGAGTTCTCCTTTTGGGACGTGTAAATCCCATAGGAAGTAGAAGTTATGATTTTCATCGGGTGTCACACCCACTTAACTGTATGTATATATATATATATATCTGGAGTGAACCTGCAGCACGCACTTCCAGGGCCAATCAGCCGCCATGTTGGAATACCCTCCCGTTGCTAGAACGGAGAGGTGCAGCCGTACAGGTATAGCTGAGTTTGATAAGCGCCGGACTTCATCAGGTACCGTTGACAGATTGATTCACATTTGTTTCCACATTTACACTTTTGTTTGTTTTCCTTTGGAGCCTTGTAATATAGCTACGGAGGAAACTGACAAAACTGAGTCTCCTTTTAGTAAGTCAGAAGTGTTAAGTTGAGTTGGTTTCAGTGCAAGAATAATTGAATTTCATTCAGTACCTCAATAAAATGGAAAGTGGGTGGGGAAGGGTTCAAACAACCAAATGATAAACAAGCAGTCATAGACTGGTACTTACGAAATCATCAACTTGACCTCTGACCTTGTCGAATAAAAGCTGCTCTAGAGAAGGTAGCGACGCAAACCAGAAGTTTCTACGATGACTCTGTACAAAACCATCAAAATCGAATATTTGACTCACGTGACCTTGACCTTTGACCGATTTTGACCAAAATCTAATCAGCACTAGCCATCACCTCCTGAATCACGTGGTGTAATTGACATTGGTACTTCTTCCGTTCTCGAGTTATCGTGCCTACAAACAAACAAACACAACACACAAACAAACCAAAACAGATGACGGAAGTCATCATATACTTACGAAACTAAAGATTCGTAGTAACAAACAAAAAGAAGAAGACTTGTGCAGAGCATGATACTTGCAAAATCCATACACACACCTCTTCAATTTTCATGATAATCGGATGAAAATTGACAATTATAGAATTCGGACAATGTTATCCTTTTGCCAATGGTGACCTCAAAAACATTGGCTGGTTGAATTCAGTGACCTGAAATATAAATCCTCTTCAAATTTCAAGTCAATCTGATGAAAATTGATGATTTTAGAAATCTCACACGCAATCTTTACATTTCTCTTTCTCTTTCTCTTTCTCTTTCTCACATGCAAGGCCACATATTTTAAGTTACAAACTCCAAATGCAGGGTACAAATACAACTTTGTGTGGGGGTTAACATCGGCTAAGTGTCTGGTCCTCGATTTGAACGAAACTTGATACTGCACACTGGAGAGAATGGCGAGTAAGGTGGCCCTAAAATTTTTGTGGGCTATCGTGTACCGTTTTGGCTGTACTTCGGGAACATACATACATATATACAATGAGAATTTTCTAATATATAGTTATATATATATGTATATATATCATACATTATGGAGATATATATTATATGTGTGTGTGTGTGTGTGTGTGTGTGTGTGTGTGTGTGTGTGTGTGTGTGTGTGTGTGTGTGTGTGTGTGTGTGTGTGTGATTATATCATTGCCGACGCTGGAATGTACAAACAATTAATGGAACGAACCGTCAACTCTCAATCAAGAGATATTTCTTGTCCTGTATTCCTATATTCCCGTGAGTCCAATTTGCATTCAGGAACAGAACAATTGTGGTTAGAACTTTTTGAAATTTTTCACACTTTTGTCTAAATGCTGAATATTATGTTTAAAAGATGATTGGAATCACGATTTCATGCTAGCAATGGCAGGTTAAAAGCTGCCTGCAATCTGAGGACAATAGAACATGTGCTGTCGGCATTTGAGATCAAAATGGATCATTTTTGGATTGCAATCATTTTGAGATCCATGGATTCACACCTCGGGTTGATGAAAACCGAAAGAGTTCCTCCTTTTGGGACGTGTAAATCCCATAGGAAGTAGAAGTTTAGATTTTCATCGGGTGTCACACCACTTATATCTGTATGATATAGTATATATATATATATTATCTGGAGTGAACCTGCAGCACGCACTTCCAGGGCCAATCAGCCGCCATGTTGAAATAACCTCCCGTTGCTAGGAACGGAGAGTGGCAGCCGTACAGGTAATAGCTGAGTTTGATAAGCCCGGACTTCATCAGGTACCGTTGACAGATTGATTCACATTTGTTTCCACATTTACACTTTTGTTTGTTTTCCTTTGGAGCCTTGTAATATAGCTTACGGAGGAAACTGACAAAACTGAGTCTCCTTTTAGTAAGTCAGAATGTGTTAAGTTGATTGCGTTTCAGTGCAAGAATAATTGAATTCATTCAGTACCTCAATAAAATGGAAAGTGGGTGGGGAAGGGTTCAAACAACCAAATGATAAACAAGCAGTCATAGACTGGTACTTACTCGAAATCATCAACTTGACCTCTGACCTTGTCGAATAAAGCTGTCTCTAGAGAAGGTAGCCGACGCAAACCAGAAGTTTCTACGATGACTCTGTACAAAACCATCAAAATCGAATATTTGACCTCACTGTGACCTTGACCTTTGACCGATTTTGACCAAAATCTAATCAGCACTAGCCATCACCTCCTGAATCACGTGGTGTAATTGACATTGGTAAGCTTCTTCCGTTCTCGAGTTATCGTGCCTACAAACAAACAAACACAACACACAAACAAACAAAACAGATGACGGAAGTCATCAATATACTTACGAAACTAAAGATTCGTAAGTAACAAACAAAAAGAAGAAGACTTGTGCAGAGCATGATACTTGCAAAATCCATACACACACCTCTTCAATTTTCATGATAATCGGATGAAAATTGACAATTATAGAAATTCGGACAATGTTATCCTTTTGCCAATGGTGACCTCAAAAACAATTGGCTGGTTGAATTCAGTGACCTGAAATATAAATCCTCTTCAAATTTCAAGTCAATCTGATGAAAATTGATGATTTTAGAAATCTCACACGCAATCTTTACATTCTCTTCTCTTTCTCTTTCTCTTTCTCACATGCAAGGCCACATATTTTAAGTTACAAACTCCAAATGCAGGGTACAAATACAACTTGTGTGGGGTTAACATCGGCTATGTGTCTGGTCCCGGCCTCACGCGCGGGAGAAGGTGACGTGAATTCTCTGTGGAAATATGTACTGTGTATTGCCACCTGGTGGTGGGGCAAAGGGTATTCCAATTTCCTTTTTTTACCTGGGCAATGCTGAGGTTAAGGCACTTCCTTGCACTGGTAATTTGTTCTTCTCCCCTTCTCCCGCCCCCCCCCCCCT
>CM068963.1:17400669-17428023 GCA_035128595.1 Eptatretus atami | reverse complement strand
GAGGTATCAACATACACCTACCTTTGAACTGTCGAGTCTGTGTTATGACATCTGATCCGACCATAATCTGTTTGGTGATTCGCACGCAGAGGTGTTGCATCTCTCCCTCTCTCTCACATGGATGTTCGGATGTGTGTCTTGTCTGACAGCACAAGTTACCTTGCCATCGAAGGTGCACGAGGTTATGTTTCTACGCCTGTTTGTTGTTACTTGCGAATCGAAGATTCACAAGGACCATATATTGTTTCTAGTCTGTTATTATTGATGAAAGTATTTCACAAAGTATGTTGTCTGTTGCGTCTGTTTGTTTGACACATGACTGTTGTCCAGAGTTTTGAGCAATCATTGTAATATTTTTTGACTACAGTGTTGAGTGCCAAGGACAGAAACACACATTTTTGGTCAGGATCCGCATCCGGATCGAGAATTCTTGAAGTGATTCTTCACCGTTCAGTGATACGGCCAAAACCGATATATAGCACAATATCTCAAACAGTTATGGACAGATTCGGACGAAACTTGGTGACAGGTTGTGTGTTACAAGGAGGAATCGATTCGATGAGATTGTGAAGATCCGAATCCGAATCTGGTCCGGATACGAATAGTTTTTTAAATTTAAGTGATTTTTCACCATTGAGAGATGAGGCCAAAAACGATGAATAGCATGATATCTCAAAATGTTGTGGACGATTCGGACATAAGTAGGTGGATGCGTTGGTAGATGACCACAACAAGCTGATT
This sequence comes from Eptatretus atami, assembly GCA_035128595.1. NCBI lineage: Eukaryota > Metazoa > Chordata > Myxini > Myxiniformes > Myxinidae > Eptatretus > Eptatretus atami. Next base: position 17,427,282 of record CM068963.1, on the reverse strand, counting down.
AAATTTGGTTCAGGTCCGGATCCAGGTTCAGCCTATCAGTGGGATACAAAACGTGAACTATTCAGCCTGGTGGAGGAATGAGCATCTACTGAGTGCCGTTCTAGTTGGTTACATATTAATAATAATAATAATAATAATAATAGTAGTTGTAGTGCTTTTGTAGAATTACCACAATTCTATTTAATGTTGCTCACTTTCCTCATCACTGCTCGTCCATGTTCAGGGCTGCAGTAGACAATGTAGAGCATTTCCAAAGAGAAAGCTCTACCAAGACAGAAGAGAGGTAAAAAATCACCAAAAAACCAAAATAACACATTCATACAAATAGAGCAAGTACCTTGTGGGGAAATACTACAGAGTGCATCGTTTATGCTCCAGGTTCCTTAAATATCCGAACAGTGCCACAATATTCTTCTGCTTTATACTCTGCAACAATGCGTGAGGTGTTAAAGTCGTAGTAGTAGTAGTAGTAGTAGTAGTAGTAGTAGTAGTAGTTAGTAGTAGTAGTTGTTGTTTTAGCACTCTCAACCACCTTGTGGGATTTGCCCATGTTTTTCGGGTGTTTTGCAACTCAAAATGAGAAAGCTTTTCATACTTTATTCGAGACAAATAGACGCCTTTGTTGTGGCTTCAGCAGCTGCACATCCATGAGACACGTCCCTCACCCTCCGCTCCATTCAACAGCCTTTCCCCAGCATAGTGGACACAGATAAATGCTTTATTTATAATGCTGCACAGTGTTCACCCTCTGTGTGAGAACACCTTTAAAAGAAGTCCTTTATATAAAAGGCCTTGTTGATCCTCAAATATGGATTATTTAATTGCAGAATCCATCTTGTAAGAGAGATGGTCCATCTCTGGCTAACATGTGCATGGCCCGCTGTTCCACAGCATCTCAAAACATGTTACAAGACGGAGTCGACTAAAAGCAAAGACGATATAAACTTTTGATTCTCGCCACCGAAGGTGAACAGAGTTATGTTTGCACCCCTGTCTGTTTGTCTGTGAGCAAGATGTCTCAAAAAGTTGTGACGGATTTGGACGAAACTCGTGGACAAGTTGGGTTCCCATCGTGTGCTGCCTTTTTGGCTGCTGCGTTGCATCATTATTAGGGGCACGGCAATGCCACTGATGCAGTGCCCTATTACCAGTATCGGGTGCTCATTTCCCAACCTCAGAAGGATGACAAGCTGAGTCAACCCCCTGGTGTTAATTCAGTGGCCAACGGTCTCAAACTCAGGACCTTAGGATCCCAGGCCACCACTTAACCGATAAGCAACACCAGGCTATGACAGTTGGGTGTATGACAACGACGAATTCATTCAATTGGGTGAAGATCTGGATCCTGATATGAACATTAAAAAACACATTTTGAAGTGATTCTTCACCATTGAGAGATGGGCCAAAAATGATATGTAGCACGATATATTAATATTTCAAAAAGTTGAAGATGGAATATGACAAATCTTGGTGGATAAGTTGGGGGGGGGGTGAAAGGCCGAATCATTGATTTTGGTGAAGGTCCGAATCCGGAATCCGCGGTACGAGAATTTCAAAAATGTTTAAAGTGATTCTTCACCATTGAGAGATGGGCCAGAAATGATATACAAAATGATATTCAAAACGTTATGACGAGTTATGGCAAACTTGGTGGATGAATTGGTTAGGTGACCAGAACAAGCCAAATAGATTTTGGTAAGGTCCAGATACAATCCGGCCTCTCAGCGGGTTCTAAAACGTAAACTGTTCAGCCTGGCGGAGGGATGCGCTCTACCGAATGCCGTTCTCGTTTCCCTCGCCGAAGGAGAGGGTATTGCATTTGGGTCCGTTTTGTCTGTCTGTCTGTTTGTCTGCACAGAACGTGAGTATGTGTATTAATAACATTAGTCCCTTGAGAAACCTAAGACCCTTTAAAACCCTGAAGACCCCTAAGATCATTTCGACCCTTTACAACACTAAGACCCATGTACAGCCTTTAAGACCCTTTAGTCCCCTATGACCCTTAGACCCCTAAGACTTTTAAGACACTTAAGACCCTATAGATCCGTTAAACCCTTTAGACCCCTAAAACTCTTTAGAACCCTAAGACCCTAACCCCTCCTACCCAAGATGTTATGGATCCCGTTATAACCTTTAGGGCCCTTCGGCCTCGAAGACCCTTTAGATCCTCTTAGACCCTTTGAACCCGAAGACCCTTAGACGTCTTTCTATCTTTTTGACCTTTAGACCCTTTTTGGAGGGTTTAAAGCTCAAAAGGAGAGAAAGAAGTTTAGGGTCTTCAGGGTTTGGGGACCTTTAGACCAAAAATGTGCGCTTCTGTCCTTGGCCAGTCATCGATACAAAAACTGTTGACAACAATTGTTTCGATCGTTCAGATAATTCTGACCCCTTAGACTTTAAATTACATCCTTTTAGACCCCTTTGACCTTTTAAGACCCTTTAGACCAGTGATTCTCACCCTTCCTCTGTCATTTACCCCTCGAGCTTGATGTATTTCGCCATTTACCCCCTTACTCCCATGAAAAAAAATGCATAGCCGGCATAGAGGCACAGAAAAGAAGAAGATGGAACAACTTATTTTTAAGATTTTGCACAAAATAAACTTTGATAAAGGAAAAAAAAACATATAGTCCACTTATATCAAACAAGATCAAACGAAATACCAAAGCATTATCAGGGAACTCTGCTGATTCATGAGTGAACCAGTTTATTTATTCGAGGAGCTGTTGATGACAACGCTACCCTCATGTCGTCATCGGCTTTCAGGCGGTCCTTGCCTTTGTCTTCATTGCTACTAAAGTAGAGAACCTGATTCACATAGATATGTGGTGACAAAGGGAACAAGCACTTTGAAGGCTCGCTGAGTAAGAAGTGGGGATGAATCTGTGAGTTTCATCCAGAAATCAACACCAACTCTATCAAATTCTTCCTTAAGACTAGCAGAGGACTGAAGATCAATCAGCTCCTCTTTTGCTGGGTTGCATCTCTCATTTCTGACAGATCAGTGGTAAAAGGTCTTAATATCCATCTTTCTGCAGGTATCATGTCTTCTGGAAAGTAGCCAGTGAAGTGATGCTTCAAGATGTTCAAATGTGCTGTGATGTCTTCATTTATTTCAGGTAATGCACCAGGTTCTTCCTGATGCCTCATCCAAGTTTGGAAAATTTGAAAAAGTTTTTGATGAACTCTTTGTGCCATAAATCCAGCTTTGTCTGAATGCTTTCATCTTTTCACCCGCTTCAACGATGGTTACTGATTTTCCCTGGAGTTGTTTGTTGACTTGGTTAAGATGAGTAAATATATCTGAAGGTACCCGAAAGAGGCGATGAACTTTGAATCAGCAAACTTTTCCCACAGCTTTGAATCCCGGTCACGAAGAAAAATCTCTACCTCAGTAGGAGCTCAAACACTCGGTTAAGAATAAGTCCACGTGAGAGCCACCTCACCTCAGTATGAAGCTAAATAATTGAATGCTCAGAGCCCATCTTATCACAAAAAGCTTTGAACAAGCGGTGATTCAGTGCTCGGACACGGATGAAATTAACAGCCTCAAAAAGTTTCTGCAAAACCATTTTCAGATTTTCAGGAAGGTTTTTTTGCAGCTAATGCAAATCTGTGAAGAACACAATGCATTGTTATGACATGGGGTGCCTTTGTTTTACAAGTGCAGTGAAGCCTGATCCAACTCCCATCATGGCCAGGGCTCATCAGTACAAATTGAACCAACTATGTCCCATGTGAGATTGTTCCTTTCAAAGAAGTCTTCGATTCCTACATTATGTCAGCAGCCTTTGTGGTTGTTGGAAAGTTTCACAGAAGAGAAATTCATCCTTCAGTTGTTTTCCACATATGTACCGGACAAAAACAAGCAGTTGTGAAAAATTAGCAACATCACAAGATCATCAAGTTGAAAAGAAATTTTTCTTGGGCTAGATTTGATCTGTTCAATAACTTGACAAATATCTTGAGACATTTCACTAATACGTCGATGAATTGTGTTATTAGAAAGGGGAATGTCTTGAATCTTCTGTTTGGCTTCTTTCCCACATACATGTTCAACCATGTCTAGCACAAGGTTTAATCAACCTCTCGGCAATGTCGTGAGGTTTCTTTGCCTTTGCTATTCGCTGTGCTACGTGATAGGAAGCTGCAAGCATTGGTTTCTTGTTGGACATGAAGCCATGTTGGGAAGTGTTCCTGCAGCCCTAACCTAGCTCTCTTAGCCTCAAAGGTAGCGTGATCATCAGATGCATGGGCAGGTATTTAGCTTCCAGGTGATGTTTTAGTATTGAAGGTTTCAATGAGCCATTTCCAAGAACTTTTGAGCACAGCAGACACTGATGCTTATCCATACCATCTTCAACAATGAAGTCAAAGCCATATTGTACATATGAATCCAGGCATGTACATCTTTTTTAAACATGCCAAAATCTGAAAACAAATAATCATGAATTAATATATATGTAACATTTTTCCATTCTCTGAAATATGAAATTGATTTTTTTAAATAATAATGAATGAGGCACAAACACACACACACACAATAGACACACAGACACACACAAACACACAGGCATACACTCACATCACACAGACACATCCACACATCCACACAAACACACACACATACACACAGACACACACCCATACATAGACACACATACGCCTACGCACATTGATTTGGCCTGAGTGTACACATCCAGAACGAAAACCGGACGGGATCGAGACTACCTCTCTACCTATCAGTCTACCTCTCTCACTACTCTCTCTCTCTCTCTCTCTCTCTCTCTCTCTCTCTCTTGAATAATTAACCCTAACCTAAATTTTAAATAAATACATTTAAGTGAGTATTTAATTCTAACTTACATTTAGTGAGTATTTCACTCTAATTAAATTTTAAAAAATACATTTGAGTGAGTGTTTAACCCTAACCCCAAACTTAAATTTTAAATGAATAATTGTACATATATATATATTATATAACATATACATATATATATATATATGTATATATATATATATGTACACATACATATATACAACTTTCTCAAAAAACTAATGCAGAAAAAATTATCTATTTTTGGCCAGGTGCAAAAAAACAGGTAAAATTTCTTTAAAACAAAAAAGGCTAAAAATCAATTCCTGACCCTCACAAACCCCCCCCCCCAAATATTTTTCATAAGAAAAAAAAACAAAAAAAAAAGAGAAAAACGGTGGGGGGGGTAATTGATTTTTGAGTCTGTATAGAATAATTTGTATAGAATGTGAGAGTCTGTATGTTTGAATGTATTATGTGTTGTCTGTCTCACATCACAACGAAAACAGTGTTATTGATTTTGTCTGAAGTTGCGAAAAAAAATCGTCATAACCTAATTTTCAGGTATGATATATTTACCCCTGCCATGTAGATTTTTACCCCAGGGGTAAACTTACCCCTGGTGGAGAATCACTGCTTTAGACCATTTCGACCCTTTCAGACATTTTCAGTCCTTTCAACCTTTACATCTTTCCACCTTCAGACCATTTCACCTTGACAACTTTTCAGGCCTTTGACCTTTACACATTTACAACTGGACCATTTCGAGTTTAGACCTTTCTTTTGCAATCAACGACCCTTCATTTAGTATATCCTTCCATTTATTTGCCACACAAAACACACCCAAAAAAAAACAAGTCCTGGTGAGGGCTGCAATCTCTGATGGGTTTTTCTTGTTATTTTCTGCAACAGTTTATTTGAACTGAATTTTATGTTTCACAAGTACAGTAATAAAAAAACTCCTTTCAAATGAATTTTAAAAATTACCGTATTTACAAACAATAATTGTAATAATAATAATAACCATTATTGGAAGGCTTTTTGTTCAACTACAAAGAAACAGGGAGATTTTATGCAGGAGGGGGCATTTGGTCCATCATGTTTGCACTATATCAACAACACAATTCAATCTATCAGTTTGGGGAGGAGGAGTGGAGAGAAGAACAGGGGATCAGGTACATGGACATCTCACCACTGATCTAATATATAAACCTCTTTCTAACCACTGACTAAGACTGGTGTTGGCTTAATGGTTAAGGTGGTGGGCTAAGACCTTAGGGTCTTGGTTCAAGTTCCTGTTGTGCTGTTAAAGAACACCAGGTGAGTTGACTGAGCCAGGGGAGGGGGAGGGGGAGGGGGAGAGGAAGAGTGAGAGAAGAGAGAGGGAGGGAGGAGAGGAAGGTAGGAGGAGGTGGGAGGGAGGAGGGAGGGAGGGGAGAGGAGAGAGAACCGTTTTTGTTTCCAACGGGGAACGAGGCTGGGTAGAACCCGGAAAGGAGCTCCGTGGATTCCTTCCAAGGAGGGTCAGTTGGAGGCCCTGTCTGCATGTAGGGGACAGGTGTTGAGCTGGTGGGAACAAGGCCTGTCGTGGGCTGGTGGACGTGGTATTGGAGGACAATAAGAGACGAGGCTGAGGTGCATACGGCCAGTGTGAATCGTCTTGGTGAACCGGAGGCAAGGTGCTGTGTCCTGGTGTTGGAAGAGTTGGAGGAGTTGCGCGGATCGATTGGGGTCGTGGAGTGTCGGGATGCGCCCTGTGAAGGGGGGGAAGTGGTTGAGCCTTCGACGAGACCATGTTGAGTCATCCAAAACAAAAAAAAACAGGCTCAAATTCTGTTCGCCTCTCCTCTCTTCACACTCTCTTTCTTTTTCCCTTTTATTTTAATACCCCGGCAAATATTATTTTGTTATTTTGTTTGACCTGTCCCCTCCCTTGGGATTAGATGGGACATTTGTCGGGTTAGGGGGGTGTTCTGATTGTTGTGTCTGCTTGTCTTAGCGCCCCTGTCTGTCATTATTTAATTATTTATTTGTTTATTTTTTTTTAAAAAAATAATTATTTCCACATGTCCATGGAATTTTCCTCTTGTGTGTTTTTTTCATTGTGTGTGATTGTATATCCTCCAGGGTGGTTTATCCTGAGTAAAGGATCTGCATTCATTTCTGAACTGGACTTGTATTGGTGGATCGGTACACATTCGCATTCTGAGGACCTCTGGGATTGCTCAAGCACACGGATAATCTCGCTCGGTCATTCCCGGCTACTTAGACAGCGTGACCATTTAACGGGGAAGCGTATGGACCTCCTGAGTACGTCAATTAGGACCTCCGGAGCAATAGGCTGGACTCCGAGCCCTCTACCCAAGGGATAGGTCGCAACAACTGCAACTGGTTGTTCGGCAATGGAAGTGCATCTTCTGCCCCTTAATTTATAACTGAATTTTTATTATTATTTAACTTTATATTTATCTAATGAATTATTTGGGAAGAGAGCCCTGGGTTCTTTTGTTTTTATTTAAAGCTGCTCGAAGGTTGTACCTTAGGATACGGGTCGTCCATTCAACCCTTTTGAGATGGGACGCCAAGAGCGATTCTGTTACATCATAACGCCGTGACATCTACACGTCACAAATGTGGACATGATTAACTTTCCAGAAATGCACAACAACCATTATCAGCCTTTGACTAATAACAGGATCAAAGTGGCCATTGGTGGCGCGGTCAAGAAGTGACGGACCAAACATACCCCTCTGGATTTAGTTTTTGTTGAAAAGCGAAACGAACATCCGCACCCACCCTGTACTTAACACAAGGATACACAAGGAACATTGATGTAGAAGGATGCCATTTGGTCCATCAAGCCAACACCACATCAACATCACATCAATTTAATCTACAACACTGGACCGAGCACTCGGTCAACAACGATGGTGGGAATTACACAAACAAACTCGCCGTTTAAAACTTACCCCCTTTGATGATCCTGTCATGGTGCCAAATGGGGGTAAAAGAGGGGACTAATGGAGAGTAATAAAAGCACGACATGAGCTGATCTGCACTTGATGATTCTCACGAGCAATTGAAGAATCGGCATTGTGAGCTTGGGGACAATGGGGAACAAAATCAGAAGAGTTTAATGATTAAAAAAATTAATGTAAAAAAGATCATTTGCAATTACAATAGTTTACAATTAATATGAGATTGAAGACTTTTAATTATAAATTGTCATTGGAATATGTTTATTTTCATTCAATATTCTTCAATGGAACGAATAAAGTTAATAATTCATTGCCATTATCTCATTCATTCCGTCGTTCGTTCCTTCCTCTGGCAGTGGATGCCATTTATCAGAATCGAATTCCTGATGTTTTTTTCTGTCATTAAATCATGTAAGTAACTCCAGAAAAACAAACAAACAAAGCAACAGGTAAATTACCTTCAGACATGGACGTGGGAATATTTTAAATTTGTCTTTTGGCTCGCATATCATTGTTACCTCGTGTTCTTGAATTTAAATATCTTTCACAAACCACTTCATCAAATAGAAACAGCTCCTATTTATCATGTCTGGGCGAAGGAAGCACCCGAGGATGCACCAACTATTTTTCGGTCAAAGGTCAACTCTAGGTCAAACTTATAAAATCATCAATTTTTATCTGAAAAATCATCAATTTTTATCTGGAAAATCATCAATTTTTATCTGAAAAATCGTCAATTTTTATCTGAAAAATCGTCAATTTTTATCTGAAAAATCGTCAATTTTTATCTGAAATATCACAAATTTTTTATCTGAAAAATCGTCAATTTTTATCTGAAAAATCGTCAATTTTTATCTGAAAAATCATCAATTTTTATCTGAAAAATCGTCAATTTTTATCTGATCAAACTTCTAAAAACCTGGTGTTGGCTTAGCGGTTTGGGTGGTGGCTTGGGATCCTAGGGTCCTGAGTTCAAGCCCCGTTTTCCGCTGAATTAACACCAAGGGGTTGACTCAGCCTGTCATCCTTCCGAGGTCGGCGAAATGAGTATCAGTGTAGCAGCCAAAAGGCTGCACACGAAGGGAAGGGGTATCGACGGATTTATTAAATCTGGTATTGGTGTGGCGCAGGCATGATGGGCCGAGTGGCCTCCTCATGCGCCTTAATTCCTTGTAAATTCCTTGTAAATACATCCGATTAACTTGAAAGTTGAACAGGATTTGCATAGTCCATCACTGGGAAAGTAACTATTTTGAGGTCAAAAGGTCAAAGGTCAACTCAAGGTCAAACTTCTAAAATCATCAAATTTCATCTAAAAAATCGTCAATTTTCATCCGATTCACCTGAATGTTAAGCGGCAATTGCATAGTGCATCACTGAATTCGGAAACCAACTATTTTTGAGGTGAAAAGGTCAACTGAAGGTCAAACTTCTGAAATCATCAATTTCAATCTGAAAAATAATCAATTTTTGTCTGATTAACCTGAACTTCGATTAAGATTGTGAATTTTAATCTTAATGAAAATGACAATTTGATGTATCCATGGCAACCTTTGAAGAGGGGAGTGGATTCTGCAAGTATCGTGCTCAGCACGACGTCTTTTTCTTGTTTTTCTTATCGTTCATATCAGGCCACGGTTGTGCTGCTGATGTAATGCCCTCTGTTGGTTAGAGCAGGAATTGGTAAATTGACGATGGCGTCGGCAAAAGCTCACCTACTTTTCGTGAAGAACACTGGGACCTTTAATGTATACCAATGAATGTCGACAGACATTCCCATTTAACATCCATCCGAGGAACGGCACACACATTGGTGAATCACCCTGCCTGTGAAACACCAGGATGGCAGTTTATAGCTACGTCGGGATTCAAACCCAGGCTAGAGACAGCTTAGAGGTGAGTGTGCGTACCTCTAGGCCATCCTGTCAGCCCCATTTTTAGCTCACCTGGAACATAGTTCCCGGAGACTTATGGGATGGTGTGTTGTCCGTCTGTCCATCCATAAACACTCGCAACTTCTCAGAAACTACACACACAATTCAAATGAAACTTGACCCCAACCTTCATGATGTACCAAAGGTTGTTCACCGCATTTAAAAAATGGGGGTCTAGAGAGGATACAGGGGAATGGGGGGTTGCCCCCCAAAATAGGTATATGCTTTGTTCCCCCATTAAATGTTTTCTGGATGATACACACCAAGCAGTGGTTCCTTGGTTATCTTATCCAGCCGCTATCAGGTGAGCGCCCAGGGGTATTGCCCCTATTTTTCTTATTACCCTCACTGAAGGAGAGGGTATTGTGTTTGGGTCCGTTTGTTTGTTTGTTTGTCTGTTTGTTTGTTTGCACAGTACTTTCGTGTTTTTCTCCACAACCGCTTGGTGGATTGAGACGCGAATTTTCACCATTGGTGTGAATACTCATGTAGAATGTTTTAATGATAATTGTGACGTCAAAGGTCATGTGGTGTGGCAGCCATATTAGAAAAACGGAAACATTTGGACCTCTGTATCTTTGAAACCACACCAAAGAAAAAATTGAAATTTGGTACAAAGCAAGCACTCCTCAAGGGGAATGAGTGTGATTTTTTTTATGACATCATAGGTGCCTTCGTTATGACGTCATAATTACGTATGTAAGAACGCCACATCCGATCAGTATGAAAATTTTTGAGGGTCATCAAGGGATAAAATGGTCCACAGAAAAAACATTGATGATGTCATCGGTCACGTGATTCGGCAGCCATATTGTTGTTTTTTTCGTTAATCTTCAAAAATCTTCTCTGAAGTGACTGAACAGATTGAGGTGAAACTTTACACGTATGACCGCCTGTCAATGAGGAACAAAAGGTTCACACATATGATGTCATAGGTCACATGGTTTGGCAGCCACATTGGATTTACCCCAGGACCGATAAAAATACACCACTCAAAAGAAGTCCTGGCGAGGGTTTGCAATCTCTGATTGCTCTTTTTCTTGTTACAACCTGTTTCTGATTCAGGGAAACTCTATGGCCATTATTAATAGGCCATCACTGAAAGTGCAAAATTTACAATATGTCCATGGATTTAAACCTTGTAATCTGACAATACCTCGACGTGGTTGTTTTACCTTTGCATTCTCCGCCCTGGGGTTTCCACATTTTGATACTTCCAATAAAAACGATTTCTGTGTTGATTTCTTGTTTTTCTCCCACATTTTTATTTGCACATTTCACAATCGTTCTCCAATAGGTTCAAGCATCACTGTCAACATCATGCTGTATCTCCCTCCACATAACAAACGATGTGCCATCGATTTACTACATACTCAGGGTGCGTAGTTAATATACAAACGCTTGGGAAGAGATGAGTCAAGTGCTTCATGAAGTACTCTATGATTATAAGGTATCACAATGGCGACAGAATAAGATAATGTCAAGGGGGAGAAGAGAATTGGAGTTTATGTACAGTATATATTGAGCATATGGGAAAAGGGGTGGTCAGAATTTCTACCATCCTGGGTTAGGTACGTCATAAATAGAAGGGTGCAAAGGTTTACGTTTACGTTATGTTAAAAAAAATTTTTTATCCTTGTAGTAATGACAAGGAGACATGACACACGATGTGAGAGACATGACCTTGAACCCAGGTTAAATAGCTCAAAAAGGCGAGAGCACATATACTTAGAAAGCTATCCTTGTAGACATGCTTTCTTTATAGAAATAAATGTAAAGATAAACAAAAACATCAGCTTGGGGAATTACCACGCAAGCAAGAAAGAAATCTAATCTGATGTTCGGATTTCTGTCAAAGAGTACATCGTTCAGTTTAGAGATCAAGACTAGATGGCTGCTAAACTTGGGGTCGTGGGAGAGGGAATGGCGAGGAGGGAGTAAGGAGGAGGGGGAAATGAGGGGGGGGATGAGGACGGAGGAGGGTGGAATGAGGACGGTGGATGGAGCATTGAGGAAGGAGGAATGAGGACGGAGGAGGGTGGAATGAGGATGGTGGATGGAGCATTGAGGAAGGAGGAATGAGGAGGGAGGAAGGACGAGGGCGACTGCTTCTCACCACCTTGAAAATCAATGAAACGCCTGGCCATGTGTTCCTTGGGTGTCTAATTGCGACGTTTGATTGACTGTTCACAGAGTCGTCTCAAACTGTGTCTGCTAATTAAAACCTGTGATGTTTCACTCTCTGCCATTTGTTGTTATCACTTTGAACCAGGTAGAAGGAGTTTGTTTTTTTTCCATCTCCGTTGATCCATCCATTTCAATTACTTTATGGACTTTAAAAAGGACAATTGTGTAAACTTGGTGTTGGTTTAGCGGTTAGGGTGGCTTGCTTGGGATCTTAGGGTCCTGAGTTTGAACCCCTGTTTTCCGCTGAATTAACACCAGGTGGGATTGATTCAGCCTGTCATCCTTCCGAAGTTGGTGAAATGAGTATCAATGTACTTGGTAGAGGGGCATTGCATCAGTGGTGTAGCCCCCAGCCAATGATGCTACCTGCAGGAGGAGGAGGTTAATTGTGTTGCACTCTTGGTTTCACTCACAGCCAAAGCTCTGAGATACATATGTTCTGCACACCACAAAATGCTGGTGCAACATTGGGTGGTGGAGGTTGGATTTGTCTAAAAGAGGGCAAAATACAGCTATTTTAAATTGTGTGTTACTCCATGAAGATCTGCATTAAATCAACCTTAATTGAGATGTTCATGTTGATTTTAATTCTTACTGTAAGGAAAAATAGAGTGCCTTACTGTAGTGCATCAAGAAAAGTGAAATGAAAATGCAAAATAATCAATTGTCAGCTTTTCAAACACAGTGCGAGAAGCAGCCGCCATAAATGGGAGACAGACAAATGCACAAAGAGACGTCACAGCTTGTTTTTGTTTTTTGTTTTTGTTTACATAGTCAAGGCTCGTGGAAGAGCTAGACACTGAACAGACAATGACAAAAAGAACAGGAGAGAGAGAGAGAGAGAGAGAGAACCTGGAGAAGAGAGAGACATTGGGGATTGGGGACAATCTGAGATGGTGGTGAACAGCTGTCTTGAAGACCTGGAGGGTAGAGGGAAGATTGAGATTGAAGAGGATGTGCAAGTTGGTTTCACAGGTGGGGTAAAAGAGGAATGAATGGGTGGAGGTGAGCAGTCATCCTGGATTTAGGTAGTTTCACCAGAAGGGGGTTGATGGTGGACCGTGTGTGTCCTGCAGAAAACTGGGGGGACAAAGCACGGAAAGAGCAGAGGGTGGAAGACCAAAAAGGTAGAAGACAGAGAGACCACCAACCTGTCTGTGATGGCGTAATGATAGTCCCATCGACTCAGCTTCATCGCGGGAGATTCCAATAATCATGAAGGCCTTGGTTTCCACGACGTCATGCTGAGCAAGATGTGAGGCAGGGGAGTTAGCCCAGAGGGGAGAGCAATAGTCCATTAAGCTGTGGATGAAAGCCTTGCAAGTGGATAGGAGTTGAGGTGTGCCAAGGAAGGACTTCGTATGATGTAGGACACCCAGTCAGCGGCTGGCTTTCGAGGCCAACTTTGAAATGTGGTTTGCCCAAGAAAGATCATGGGTGATTGTGGGATCCCAAAATTTGAATGATTTAACTTCCTTAAAAGGCTTGTTAAGAAAGTAGTTTGGGGAGGGGGGAAGGGGGTTTGGCAGACGGTCCTTTTGGAAAGAGATGGTGAGAGTGTGCGATTTGTCAGGATTTAAAGACATATTCCAAGTGTTTGACCAGCTTGAGATTTTTTTCAAGGTCTGAAGAGAGGGAGGGAAGAGGCTGAAGTCTGCCTGTCTGAAAGATGGGGGATGTTACAGCAGAGGGTAGAGTCGTCAGCAAACGGATGGAGGAGATTTTCCAGGGAGTCCGAGATCATTGATGAAGATCAGGAATAGGACTGTACTCAGAACACTGCCTTGGGCACTTCAGCCTTGGCAGGGAGAGGAGATGAAAGGATTCTGTTGAGAACCACACATTGGTTACGAGAGTAGAGGAAGTCAGTAAGCCATGTGTGGAGTTGGCCTTGGATGCCATCGGCAGAGAGGTTGGAGAGTAAGGCAGGATGACAGACAGTATCAAAGCATGAGATATGTCCAGAGAGACTGCCCTGATCTCATGTCTGACATTGAGGGCCTCCATCCATTGTTGCGTGAGTTGAAGCAGCATGTCCAAGATGGAGTGACATGGTCTGAATCCAAATTGGTGATCTGGGATGAGGTTGTAGGTGAAAAGGAATGATTTCATATCAACTGTGATGATGGATTCCATGACCTCGCTGATGACTGGAGGTAAGCTGGCAGGTCTGTAGTTGATGGGATCCGTTTTTGCACCTTTTTTATTGAGTGCAGTGATGTCAGCTCATTTCCAAGCAGATGGAAGATGACGTAGCTCAAATGATAGGGTGAAAAGGGCAGAGACAGAATGTACAAGACCAGCAGAACTAGCTAAGCTGCTAAAGTGCTTGCCAAGACAGCCGTTCCTATGGAATGCTTGCTTGAGTGCTTAAGCCACTTGGTGAGCGCTCGAGAAGAAACCTGGGAGCTGAACACACCCCTGCACTTCCTCTGCTCCGGTTCGCAATATATATATATATATATATATATATATATATATATATATATATATATATATATATATATATTGTACAGTTTTCTGTATATATGATAAAGCCTGAGCAGTGAATGTATTTCCGAATACACATCTACGCCACAAATGCCTGTTTTGAGACCTCAAAACTGGAGGGAAATTGACAACCCATGGTGGATCTCCTTGGGGAAAATTATGAATTAAGACTCCGGGTTAACTTCCTCTTACTGAACAGAAACAGCTTGATGAAAGCTCGCCGTGAAGATCAAATGAGCGGCCATATGGTGAAGTGTTAAACGTACCTCGACGTGCTGTGTCGGTAAAATTGACTAAATTCAATAGAGCAGTGGAGCGGAATGGAGAAAGATTTGGAAACGAATCAAAGAGGCGGTGCTCCGCTATTGTGACGTCATCTCATATGCTGGTGCCTCAGAGGTGGATTCAAGGCAGCGCGTTAGGTATGCCGAAGACTTCGCACACCATGGACGCTCCTTCATCGCTCTCCTTGTTGTGCCTCGTCCTGGTGGTGACCGGCGGGACGAGCGCGCAGATAGTGGACGATCTGACCGGGACGTGCCCACCCTGTGACACCACCAAATGTCCTGAGGTCAAGTGCAAGATTCCACAGCTCGTGACGAAGGACGCGTGTGAGTGTTGCGATCGCTGCCTGGGTGTGCACGGAGACCTTTGCGGAGGCAGCAACATGAGCCACGGACGTTGCGCACAAGGCTACGTGTGTCTCATGTCTGGCGCCGACGGATATCAGCAAGAGGGTACTGGGGGCTGTATATGCAAGCATGATTACACTGTGTGCGGCTCAAACGGCAAGACGTACGAAACGGTGTGTGCACTGCACCTCGCCAGCTGGATCTCCTTGCACATGGGCAAAGGAAAGATTCACAAGGAGCACGACGGAGAGTGCACGTACGGTACGTATGCACACACACACCATCGTGCATACATACACCGCTGAGGGGAGGGAAGGGGTGTGTGCAATTTTGCGTGCACCGCACTCATGCATCCACGCAGCCACTGAGCCAGATATCTTGTTCTGAGGTCCACTGCTGCTGCTCAGCCTGCCAGGGTCCTTTCCAGGTCGTTGATCCCCGTGCCGTGTCGAGGTGGTGAACCGACAGTGGTGATATTTCTAGATCACCAAAGGTCATCGAATTCTCACTAATCTCACAAGTTCACTTTCTCGTGTCATCGTTAGTCTAATTCCTGAGAAGCACACACGCACACTCCACGAAGCAGCACCCTGTGCTTGTGTACAAAAACATTTATATATTCTGATATGCATATATGTCGGACGTGCTCATGATGTCTGTTCAGGCGTCAGGTAACGAGCAATTGCTGATGTAGCGCATATTTCGATACGGTGTGCATTCCATCTCTGTACGATGGGCACACCTCAAACTGCCATTTGATCCGATTGTGTGCAACAAATTTAATTACCATTGTAAACTGAAGTTTAAATTGCAAAGTGTTTGTTTGTGCTGATGTTCGAATCCCATTGCTAAGTAGACGGTCTAAACTCACTCACTTGTGTCACATGAACTGATTCTTTCATTATTTCAAACCAAGCATTTGACATTTCGTTTTCCCGGTGCACGATATCCGATGTACAGTGCACACCACCAGGAGTGGTTCATGGGAATGATTTAAGATGAGAAACAATGACCACATTGAGCAACAGACGATGAAATTGTGAGATGTGGGAGCCGGGGTGGGGGCACAGTATAATTACCGGGACAGATGATGGCTGCGTGTCTGCTGACTGTGAAGAATGGACCGCTTCATGCAACAGGACTTCGGGCCGAGCATCTTGCAGCAACCATTCAGAGTCATACCTCCTGATCTTGAAAGGCCATTACCTATGAAGCACGTCTGGTGTTGCTTAACGGTTAAGGTGGCTGGCTTAAGATCCTTGGGTCTTGAGTTTGAGCCCCTGTCATCAACTTGAATTATCACCAGGTGGGGTTGACTCAGCTTGTCATCCTTCCAAGTTCGGCAAAATGAGTACCAACTTCCTGATAACAGAGCATTGCATCAGCAGCACAGCTGTGCTTCCAGAAATGATGCAACCAGCAGCCACATGCTGCACACAAATGAATAAATAAAAACCTAATGAGCCCTTATGAAGGAGGATTCAAGGTTGTGAGGAGTTGAGTGGAAAAGCAATAAGTATGTCCATGATGGATATTTGCTGCACAACTTTCGCACCAAATCGCCAAGCGCCAGGTGACCCACATTGTGGCGACAAATAATTTCTTCATTTGCAGACGGGTTCAAACTATTTTTGAGCAGATCCCACCCTTAGATGTTTCTGCAGTTGTTTGCACCTCTATACCTGAATCCGAGAGTCAATTCTTCGGTTTATCTGTGTAGTTTAGACTGTCTATCTACCTGCTTTAGGTGGTTTGAACACGACGAGCATGGTGCTCGGTCAAATGGCCTCCTCCTTTCTCAAACTTTCTTCATTTTCTTGTATATCCTAAATGATCCGTGGTCTGTGTATGCCTTACTTCTGTTGTGGAACAAATGAGAGAAGCTGAAGTCTTGCAAACATACACTACCTGTAGTTGTGTATGCCCTCTTGTTGAATTATTCGCTGAAAGCGTTTTGTGGAACAGAGCCAGATGATCATGGTTCCCTCTCTGCGCTTGAACGGCAGATGTACTTTCTTCCTGAAACGTCCCCCGCGGCTCGTTCTTGAGTCGGATCATTCCTGTCACTGCTCGGAATTTTGTTGTTCTTTCACTGCTGTAACACAGCCAAGCAGCTGCTTTGGTCTGACAGAGGAAAATATAATTGTTTGGAAAGGAAGTTCTAAAAGGCATCTCAGCAACGGGTGTAGTGCACGACCACTGACCAGACTCACGCCCTTTGAATTATACCGATTTAAGAGAATGACCTTGGGTGGAACCTTGTGCCTTCAAACCAACAACCTCGGTATGAACACCTCCTAGTTATACTTGAGGAACGAACATACGGATTTTTGACGTTCTGTCCCTTGAGTTGGCCGATGTCGTTTGATTGCTCCAAATGGCGATATGACCAGAAGTATTTTGAAACAATACGTGCAAACTCAAAAGGAACCCCCTCCTCCGCCCCTAACCCCCAAATCCAATGTACGTATGCATATACATCATTATCTCACAATGCAAAGCAACATGCGTTTAAAAGGTGTACAGCTGGTGTTTTCAAAGTCACTCAAGACACAATGAGGTAAAGATCTCACTGACATTCAATGCAGAGTGGTTATTTACCCCACGCACTCGAAGCGAAAAGTAGGGTTAAGTAATTGGTTCACTTCTGTCTGTCTGTCTGTCTGTCTGTCTGTCCGTGTGTGTCTACAAACATCGGTTTATAATCGAGGAACAGCTCGATTTCAATTGAATGTTGTGAACACCAATCGGAAAACAAACCTGTAGTTTATCAGTACTTTCGCTCTAATTTGACATGACCGCACATGCGCAGAGACGAGTGAGATAATATTTTTTTTACTCTGTCTGCCTGTCTGGTAATCAAACAGAATTTAAAATCATTCCAAACAGGAAACTTGCTGTTTTTAAGGACATCATAAATGACACAAACAGGTATGAACACCTAATGTAACGTGTTAGATAAGGTGGTGTATAAAATGCTGCATCAATGGCGGTAAACTTCCCGATTTGTTTTGTTTTTTTCGACGACCTCTAAAGTTTATTTCAATTGAACTATATACCTGAACACTGGAGAACACAAATTGCCTTGTTGGTACTTCCAAAAAACTCGTTTAGCAGTACTTGGACATGTTAAATAAGGTGGTGTACAAGACATTGCATCAACGGCGCTAAACTTGCAGAATTTTCTTTTATACGACATTTAAAATCATTATTTTATTTCAATTGAATTATGTACTTAACACTATGTGGAGTAAGTTGTTCTGTGAACTCTCTAGTTGTGCTTTGTTAGCCTGTTCACCAGACGTGTGCGCTCACGCGGGTCTGTCCGGGCCATAAGTTTTATTTTTATTTTTTTACCATTTGAGCTTTTGTCATCAAATTTTCAACAAACCTTTACTACCTCGGCCTCCAAAGGTGGACGGAGGTTATGTTTTCACCCCTGTCGCTGTCTCATGGTTGTTCATCATCTGTGAACAGGATATCTGAACCTGAACCTTCAGGAACCTGAACATCTGTGAACAGGAACAGGTGTTGTTCATCTGTGAACAGGATATCTAAAAAAAGTTGTGGACAGAATCAGACTAAACTTGGTGAACAGGTTGAGTGTGTGACAAGGAAGAAATGGTTCAATTTTGGTGAAAATCCTACTCCGGATCCGGATCTGATTATTTTTTCAGTGATTCTTCACCATTGAGAGATGGGGCCAAAAATGATATATAGCACGACATCTCAAAAATGTATTGGGCCCGATATGTTCTTGTGGATCAGGCATTGTGCAGCGGAGGTATGCTCTCTACCGAGTGCCCTTCTCATTTTGTTTTGTTTTGCTTTGTCCAAAAAACAAAAACAAATTGCGGCTCGTGAAAGAGCGAGGTAACAGAGGGTAAAAAAGAAACATACTGACAGTGGAGCATCAAATTTGGACATGATAAGCAAGGGAATAGACGAAGAGGTAAGGAGGGGAGGAAACACAGTAACATGCAAGTAAGAGATTTGGGTTAGGTAGGATTAATGTTGATGGGAGTAGAAGAGATTGTGGATAAGGATGTTGGATGCTGTGAGACGGTGGTGCACTACTTTGTTGAAGTTGTATATGGAAGAAGGTGAATGAAAGGCTCCAATAAGGCAGTTCCACAAATGGGTGAAGCGAGGAACAAAAAAATGGAGGTGTACAGAAAGCTTCGATTTTGGGAGTTTCACCAGGATGAGGTCACTGGTAGTATGCATGTATCCTGTAGGAGCTGGGGAGGGTATAAAGACTGAAAGAGCAGAGGAAGTTAAACTGGAGGGGAAGTAGAAAAAAAACACAGAGGACCTCATCATGGGAGATGCCAATAATGTTTTGAGCTTTACATTCCACAGAATCTTGGACAGAGTGAAATGCTATGCTGGGGACCCAGACCATAATGGAGAGCTATGGACAAAGGCTAGTTTGTAGGCTATGAGTAGTGCTGATTTTCAATGAATGACTTGGACCAATGGAAAACGCCCAGTTTTGGGGCTGGCTTTTGAGGCAAGCTTTGCCATATGGTCAGCCCATGAGAGGTCATGGCTCTCCATAAGGCTGGACATTCCTTCATTGGACCTTCTCAAGTCAACTTTGGATAACGTCCTTCGAAAATAAACAGACAAAATGTCAGAAAAATGTTGAGAAGAGGACTGGCAGTTCAAACTAGTATTGACAAATCGGGCTAGAGGAAGTTTTAAAATACGGAGTTTGTGTGACCAGTGTCCATGCTGTGCTTGGTGCCAAAGGTGGATCAATACCGTATTAGAAGTCAAACAAACAGTCCTGAATGAGTAAGACTGAATATTTTCAGTACTTTTAGTATGATAATATACATTGCTGATTGAGGGTCCTGCTTCATGGAAAGGGTCCTGCTTCATGGAACGTGCCTTTCAAATATGTACAGTGTGTTCCATCAACATTTGCTCAAAGGCCTCAAAGGTTACACTGCTGTGTTTGTGCCAATATGCCGTCTAAAATTTCCTGTTCAGTTCGTCACCACATCATTCCTCCTAATTTTATTAAAAAGATGAAAAAGATTGGTGCTTTGACATATTTGAAAAACTATAAACACCTGCAGCAAGGGTCAGTAAACCACTTGCACTGTGGCACGTGTACAGGTGACGACCGTAAGGGCCCTGTCACACCTTGACGTTTTAGCCAGCGTATGGCAAGGTATCAAAATGTATGTTAAAACGCTGGGCTACGCTGAACTATTGATGTTTTTTTTCCAGTTTGGACGTATTCATAACGAGTTGGACGTATGCATAACGTATTAGTAACGTACACAAGAACGTTTCAATAACATATAGATAACTTATATCAACGAATGCTGAGGGTGTTGTCGGCGTTCACAACCTATGCCCAACGATAGTCTAACTAATGCGTAGCGCGGCAGCGTATCACCGACGATCACGTGGCGTAGGCTATTAATAGGCTGTGGCTCGACGATTCAAATCATAACCGCACTAGACATCGAAGTGTCAAGCCGCTGTCACACCTTGACGTTTTAGCCAGCGTATGCCGACGTATGAAAAAATTGCCGAATACGCTGGCACACGTCGAATACGTTATGGGTACGTTTTGTATACGTTAATAGCACGCTGAAGCACGCTGGCATACGTCGTAGTACGCGAGTACGTCGACAAATTTTCAGCATGTTGAAAATTTTTCGACGTACTCGGCGTATGACACACGTTCGCATACGCTGGCCATAAGTTGTAGGCACGTTACGCGATCGTTGACACAAGTCGACACACGTTACTTGTAAGTTACTCATAAGTCGAAACACGTCGAGGTAATGGTTAGCGTCAGTGTTCCAGACTCCCTGGAGTTTTTTTTTTCTTCGGTATGACGGTGATGTTAACACTTCGATTTCTAGTGCGGTTATGATTTAAATCGTTGAGCGGCAGCCTATTAATTATATTATATTATAACCGCACTAGAAATCGAAGTGTCAACATCACCTCATACCGAAGAAAAAAAAAACCAGGGAGTCTGGAAACTGACGCTAACCATTACCTCGACGTGTTTCGACTTATGAGTAACTTACAAGTAACGTGTGTCAACGATCGCGTAACGTGCCTACAACACGTTACTCATAGGTAAGAAATAAGTTTCGGGTACGCTAAACATTACCTCGACGTGTTTCGACTTATGAGTAACTTACAAGTAACGTGTGTCGACGTGTGTCAACGATCGCGTAACGTGCCTACAACTTATGGCCAGCGTTATGCGGAACGTGTGAGTCATACGCTGCATACGTCGAAAAATTTCAAGCATGGAAAATTTGTCTAACAGCTCGGCGTACTACGACGTATGCCAGCGTACTACGACGTATGCCAGCGTGCTCTTAACGTATACAAAATTATCCATACTTATTCGACGTGTGCCAGCGTTTAGACAAATTTTTCATACGTCGGCATACGCTGGCTAAATCGTCAAGGTGTGACAGGGCCTTAAGTCATGGGTGGTGTGGGATTTTTTTGTTGTTGTTGTACCAATGGTCTAACCTTAGGTACAACCAACACGTATTCAAAATTTGGGGGAGATTGACCAAGCCCTGATTTTTTTCGATGATTTTCAGACATGTGCATGTGTGTGCGCGCGCGCACACACACACACACAATTGCCTTATTTAATATCGTAGGATAAACCAACTTGCTAACGATCTCAATGTCCCAAGCGTTGTAATGATACAATTTTGATTTATAAAATAGAACACCACGAAAGGTTCTATTCAATGAGAAAAATATTGTTGCAGTCGTTGGCCACTCCGGTTGCTTGGTATGAGTCTGATGTGTCGTATCAATATGACCACAACGGTCGATTTCTTTGAGGTCTCCCTCGCCGAATCACGTGTCTAAAAGACACAATACTGTGCTAATTGGAAGTCCAAATCCATTGAAGCGTCGCACATCGTATTAAAATGAGGCCGAGCGAGCCTGACGCGCGACACAATTTAGATGTACTGTGTTGACTCGCTGTTGTCAAGTACCCCGTAACAGGTTTCTTTCCTCCTTATTTTATAAAATGAAAAGGAAGAAGTAGAAGCAGAAGAAGATTGGTGCTTTGACATATTCTGAAAAATATACCAACTTGCTGACAATCTCAATGGCCCAAGCATTGTAAGGATGCCATTTAATTTAAAATAAAACACCCCAAAAGGTTCTATTTCATGAGAAAAATACGAACCAAACATACGGTAATTGTTTGCTAATAAATGTTAAAATATATGAAATTTGTGGATGAGTTAGTGAAGGAAATAGACCCATGCTTTAATTGTTTATCTGGTTAGGGATTATACAGCCGTGGGAATTGGGAACAGCGAGGGTTTATCCAAAGCTATTTTGCAGCTGTGATGCAAGAAACTTTCAGTTGCAGCTCTGTTCCTATATTATAGCAGCCAGAGGTTGGAGCCGGGGGAATAACTTGGGTTTGATGCAACTGGACTGAACCAAGGAACGAACGGCCTCTGGGTTCTGGATGTTGAGGGTCGCTGCTTCCCGGCTTCATGTTTCACCAAAAATCGTGAGTTGGGTGAAATTTTGTTTTTGTTTTCCTCGTATGTTCACAAAGGCACGGGAGAGCCATTGTAATCGGTCTGTGTCAGTGAGTGACTGTGGCTATAGCAAAGCTATTGTAATGAGACTGTTTATTCGTCTGTGAGTGTGTGAGTTCGCATGCAGATGGACAATAAACCATCATCCATCATGGGGGTTAGGATCCTGGAAAACGGCGCATTCGGCAAAACCATGTTGCCGCAAAAAAATACGCAAAAAACAAAAGTATAAAAATAATGTCATTCTCCAACCTGAGAAGAACACCGTGACGCCATCGCTCCGGGTACAGTGCAGCAAGGGCTGTATGGGCTCGGTTCTGGCACCCTCACCACTCACAGTTTGGAGTCGCATTTTAACTGATATATATATATACAGCTCTGGAAAAAAAATAAGAGACCACTCCAAAAAAATTTGAAATCAGCATCTCTACATGTATGGCAGCCATTCCATTCCAGTGTCTGTTGAATTCCAACACAGGCACACCTCATTCTACTTAGTGAGGTACTGATTAGGTGATCACCTGAACCGAATCTTATTTAACAAGGAAAAGTATAAAAACCACTGCTATGGTCATCACTATCCTCTTGCAATAGGACCAGCTGGATGGCAAAAACAGTGCTAGTAGTACCTCAAAAGTAATTGGAATCAAAGAAATAACTATTGACCATGCGAAAAGAGTTGAAAAGAAAAGTTTTGAGTGAGGAAAAGAAGGGTTCAATTCTGGCTTTACTGGCAGAGGGATACAGTGAGCGTCACGTTGCTTCCATCCTTAAAATTTCAAAAAAGCCGGTTCATAACAACAAGGTCAAGCAGCAGACATTGGGTACAAAAAAAGCTACAGACTGGCAGAGGGCGAAAACGACTTTCCACTGACCGGGATGACCGCCAAATCATTCAAATGTCACTCAACAACCGTAGGATGACATCAAGTGACCTACAAAAAGAATGGCAAACGGGCAGGCTGGGGTGAAGTGCACGGCGAGGACAGTTCGAAACAGGCTCCTAGGGGCAGGGCTGAAGTCGTGCAAAGCTATAAAAAAAAGCCCTCATCAATGAGAAGCAAAGAAGAGCCAGGCTGAGGTTTGCAAAAGACCATAAGGATTGGACCGTAGAGGACTGGAGTAAGGTCATCTTCTCTGATGAGTCCAATTTTCAGCTTTGCCCAACACCTGGTTGTCTAATGGTTAGACGGAGACCTGGAGAGGCCAACAATCCACAGTGTCTCGCACCCACTGTGAAATTTGGTGGAGGATCAGTGATGATCTGGGGGTGCTTCAGCAAGGCTGGAATCGGACAGATTTGTCTTTGTGAAGGACTCATGAATCAAGCCACGTACAAGGTTGTCCTGGAAGAACACTTGCTTCCTTCTGCTCTGACAATGTTCCCCAACTCTGAGGATTGGTTTTTCCAGCAGGACAATGCTCCATGCCACACAGCCAGGTCAATCAAGGTGTGGATGGAGGACCATCAGATCAAGACCCTGTCATGGCCAGCCCAATCTCCAGACCTGAACCCCATTGAAAACCTCTGGAATGTGATCAAGAGGAAGATGGATGGTCACAAGCCATCAAACAAAGCCGAGCTGCTTGAATTTTTGCGCCAGGAGTGGCATAAAGTCACCCAACAGCAATGTGAAAGACTGGTGGAGAGCATGCCAAGACGCATGAAAGCTGTGATTGAAAATCAGGGTTATTCCACAAAATATTGATTTCTGACTCTTCCTAAGTTAAAACATTCGTATTGTGTTGTTTTAAAAATGAATATGAACTTGTTTTGTTTGTATTATTTGAGGTCTGAAAATACTGAATCTTTGTTGTTATTTTGACCAGTTGTCATTTTCTGCAAATAAAGCTCTAAATGACAATATTTTTATTCGGAATTTGGGAGAAATGTTGTCAGTAGTTTATAAAATAAAACAAAAAATGTTCATTTTACTCAAACACATACCTATAAATAGTAAAACCAGAAAAACTGATAATTTTGCAGTGGTCTCTTAATTTTTTCCAGAGCTGTATATATGTTATATTGTATATATATGTGTGTTGTTTGGCTTTCGGCTGCTCCCGTTAGGGGTCGCCACAGCGGATCATCCGATATGATCCGCATACTGATTTGGCATAGGTTTTACGCCGGATGCCTTCCTGACGCAACCCTGGTCGCCTCTTACGACACAGGGATAAGGATTGGGTTTCGCCATGACTTCGGGCTGCCCTACACACTCTCATAGCGCGGCCCATTGCAGAGCTCCCGTCCTCAAGCGATCCTCCAACCCAAGCCTCGCGAGTAGCCGGATTACAGGCGCACGCCACTACGCTCGGTATATATATATATATATATATATATATTTAATATATAATATATGTATATATATTGTATATGTATATATATATATAATACATATGTATACATATATGGATATATATATATGGATATATATATATATATATAGTTATATATGGATCTATCTGTATATATATATATATATATATATATATATATATATAATATATATATGGATCTATATGTTGTTGTTCGTCTTTCGGCTGCTCCCTTTAGGGTCACCACAGCGGATAATCCGTTATGATCCGCATACTGATTTGGCATAGGTTTTACGCCGGATGCCCTTCCTGACGCAACCCTGGTCGCCTCTTACGACACAGGGATAAGGATTGGGTTTCGCATGATTCCAGGCTGCCCTACACCCTCTCATAGCGCGGCCAGCGCAGAGCTCCGTCCTCAAGCGATCCTCCAACCCAAGCCTCCGAGTAGCCTGATTACAGGCGCATGCCACTACGCCCGTATATATGGATCTATAATATATATATATATATATATATATATATATATATATATATAGTATATATTTATACATATATAGTATATATGGATCTATATATATTATACACACATATATATATATATATATATATATATAATATATATATATATATATATATATAATATATATATATATATATATATTATATATATAAATAAATATACATAAATATAAATAAACATATATATCTATAAATAAATATAAATAGCATATATATCTATGAATAAATATAAATAAACATATACATATATCTCTAAATAATATATAAATAAACATATATATCTAAAATAAATATATAAATAAATATTTTATATATATATAAATAAATATATATATCTAAAAATAAATATATATATATATATATATATATATCAATAAATAAATATATATCTATAAATAAATATATAAGTAAATATATATATTGTAAATAAATATATAAATAAATATATATCTATAAATAAATATATACATAAATATCTCTACTATACTAAAAAAATAGAATATGTTTGTATGTATGTGTGTTTGTTTGTTTGTTTGTTTGTTTGTTCGTCCTTTATAGGCGGCCGAACCGTTGGATGGAATGAGATGAAACTTGGCATGAGTGATCCTTGGGACATGAGAACGGACATAGGGGGGGGGGGGGGGGTCAAGTTCAAGGTCAAAGGTCACGGGTCAAGGGGTCAAGGTAACCGTGTAACTTCAATTTCTCAATTTCATCCAATCGAGACGGGACCAATGCCATTCGACAGATAATCAAAATTAAATGACACAGTTGATTGACGACATTCACTTCCGACTTCTGGTTTTCGAGTTATGACGTCATAAATTGACTAAAACGTCAATTTTTCATGTTTGTTTGTCCTTTATAGACGGCCAAACCGTTGGATAGAATGAGATGAAACTTGGCATATGTGATCCTTGGGAAACGGAAATAAGGGGATCAAGGTCAAGGTCAAAGGTCACGGGGTCAAGGTCACCGGATAACGTCAATTTCTCAATTTCATCCGATCGAGACGGGACCAACGCCATTCAACAGCTAACTGTACCCGCCCATGGGCGGGTACTTTGCTAGTATCTATCTATACTGTAATTCCAGAAATCTGTGTGTGTGTGTCTGTCTGCGACCGCCGTTTCTCGACAACCGCCGGTCCGATCTGATTGAAACTTG
>CM068963.1:17382500-17397770 GCA_035128595.1 Eptatretus atami | reverse complement strand
AAGCTTCTCAAAAACCTTAAACCACACAAAGCAGCTGGGCCTGATGGTATCCATACGAAACTGCTGAAGGAAACAGCTGAAGAAGTCTCACCTGCAGTCACCTTACTCTTCCAGGCATCCCTCAATCAAGGCAGTGTGCCATCTTCTTGGAAGAAAGAAACCATCGTCCCCATCTTCAAGAAGGGCTGCCGATCATCTGCTTCAAATTATCGGCCTATCTCACTTACATCAGTCCTTTGCAAGCTGTGTGAGCATGTCGTACATTGTGCCATCATACATCATCTCGTCGACCATCAGATACTAACAGATGCACAGCATGGCTTTAGGAAACATAGATCTTGCGATACACAATTGATCCTCACCATAGATGACCTTGCTAGAGGACGAGAAGAGAAGGGACAAATAGACCTCATCTTGTTGGACTTTGTGAAAGCCTTCGACAAGGTGTCCCACCGAAGACTTCTGTTGAAGGTGGAGTTCTTCGGACTTCGAGGCTGCACTTTAGAGTGGATAAAAAACTTCATCCATGACCGCACCCAGCAAGTCTTGATTGATGACCAACTTAGCTCTGAAGCCCAAGTACCATCCGGAGTTCCTCAGGGTAGTGTGCTCGGCCTGCTTCTTTTCCTGATCTTTATTAAGGATCTACCAGAAAGCATCTCAAGCTCCACACCACGTCTCTTCGCAGATGACTGCATCCTCTACCGGTGTATTACATCTGCCCAGGACTGCACTCGTCTGCAGATGGATCTTGACATGTTACAGGAGTGGGAGAGGAAGCGTTTGATGGAGTTTCACTCATCTAAATGCCAGGTGATCCACATCACCAACAAGTGGAAGCCCATCCACCAATCCTATAATGTTCATGACCACTCCCTTGAAGAGGTTAACTCAGCTAAATAACTTGGTATCTCCATAGATTCAAAGCTGAATTTCAGCACCCATGTGGGTGCAACTGTCAAGACAGCTAACTCCACCAATGCCTTCCTGAGTCAAAATTTCAGCTGATGCAACCGTAGAATTAAGAAGACCGCATTCACAACTTACATCCGACCAATCGTGGAATATGCTGCAACAGCATTCGATCCTCACACTCGGCGTAGCATCAATAAGCTCGAGATAGTCCAGCGTAGAGGTGCTCGTTATGCCACTGGTAACTATGGTCATACCAGCAGTGTCATGGCCATGCTTAAGGAATTACAATGGCCCACCTTGGAGAGTAGATGACTCCAAAGCCGTCTTGTCTTGATGTACCACATTCGCTACGACCTGGTGGACATCAGGTGGAGTGAATACCTCACTGAAGCATCATGATGTACTGGAGGACATGGATCCTGCTTAATGATACCAAGCTGCAGTACTCAGTTGTATGCCTCATCCTTCTTCCCCCGCACCTGCAGGGATTGGAACCACCTGGAAAAGGACCCTGCCACTTCATCCCCCCTCGACACCTTCAAAATCGCGTTGCGGGGGCTACCGAGATAACATTACATCTGGCCTTTATTTTTACTCGCACATGTATGTATTTGCACAATTTGGTTGCTTCAGCAATGGTTCCACGCCTGTGCACAACTGCAGTGCGTTAATCTTCATCCTGGTGAAGCAGCACTTATATGGAAGGAAGGAAGGAAGGAAGGAATTGCCCAACAAACTTCCTGTAGGTGATTCACCAATTTCAAAAATTGAAAAATATTTCCCTATAGTCAAATGCAAGACTGAAGAGGAAATAGGTCGACCATATTGACACTCAAAATCAAAGGAACGGCATTCAGCTTTGGAATCTGGACACACGAAGACCCATGCTACAAATCAGGTATGGAGTCCTACAAACTAGGTAGCGTCCAAACTTTCTGACTGAGGCAAGCTGATCAACTTTACACTCAACCCATATCACAATTTGGCAAGGTTCCTGTGTGGGGTCTTTAAGGTCAGGAAATAATTTTGTCACCACAATGTAAGGATACCAATGCAGTGGCAGTTGCTGCAAGTTTCAAGCCAACCTGTCCTTCATTTTGATCACTCAGTCTGGATTCAAGGCATGGGTCGTTCTTCAATAGAAAATAAACTATTAACAGCCCCCATTTTTTATACTTTCTTGTGTGTGGGGTTGGCCGGGAGAAGGTTTTTCACTTAAGTCTTTAACAAACCGGCTGGCCAGGCCGAACGTTCGACTGGCCTGACTTGGGAAGGAATTTGTATTTTGTTCAGTCTGTCGGGGATAACTCGCCTACTCTTTATAAAATACCCCCATGGGATCTATAACGTTAAGCAATGACCAGTGCTGGCTTATGGGTCGGTCTTCCAGCTTCACATCCTTCCTGTGGATGGCACAAACATTGTTCCCTCGCCCTGGATGTGAAACACCAGGATGACATTTACAGCTGGGTTTGGATTCAAACACAGGCTAGACAGCTCAGAGGTGAGTGTGCACACCTTTAAGCTATCCTGCCAGCCCTGAATAGCAAATATAAAACAAAATAAACACTCGGGGTCTGAAAAACTGTAAAATGTTGATCGTGCAGAAGCCAAACAATAGTTTGATCAAAATGGAAAAGTTTTGGAAGTACGGTCAGCTGTTTCCCGAGCATTTATTTTTATTCATGCAGATACCTTCGGCGCAGCAAGAATGGAAGTTATCTTTAAACTGCAAGCTATGATTATAGTATACTTAGTATACGAGGGATGTTCAAAAAGATTTTTTTAATTTTTCAACATACAGTATATGTCATTAGAATTAGAAAATACATGCATATGAAATACCCTCACAATATACAACCATACCTGACGCACACAGCCAAAGAATGCTGGGTTCTGATGATCCCCTTCACTGCCATAAATCTGGGATTCATAAAGCGAATACTTTTACATCTGTTACTCAAAAGTTGAAATGACATTTTCCAGTATTTGGAAGATGAGGGAGAAAGAAAAAAAATGAACCTCCCCCCCGAAGTTGGGAAAATCCATCCACATTGGAGAAATGCAAAAAAACACAAAGAAGGAAAACGAAACGGTACGGTCCTCGATGAAGGGCACCCTGTGGCCGAAACTTTGGATTGTTCCATTGTATCTTTCATACAATCTTGTTGGGGTTGATCTTGCCATTTCGGATTTTTAATATCATACTCGTGTGCCACGAGTGGGCTCCACAAAAATACAATTCTGCACTGTGTAACGGCCAAAAATACTCAAACAAATGATTGAAAATGAAACACAAAGCTGTGTGAAAGGAACAAAGAACAAAGATGGCGGGAAGAACTCGGACAGATAGATTTTAGCAGTTACTCCCCAGGCTCAAACGCAACATGTGCAAGCTACCAGAGATCTAAAAGTGTACCGATGTCTCCTCATGTCCTTATGCTTATGAAATATCTATCAGCTCTTCCCTGAGCCTGAGATGCACAATAAAAAATATTCACGCAGCATCAGGATATGGTACAAACATAATGAAACGGAAGAGCAAGAAGGAACCCAAAGAAGTAAAGGGCAAGAACCTGGATAGGATTCGGGTTTCAGCCGCTACTCCACGACCCTCAAACCCAAAATTAGTCAAAATTGCCATGACCCGAGTCAAAGCGGTGAAGGTCATTCCCCTCCTTAAAACTTAACGAAGAGTCATGAGACAGTCATGAGCTGATATGAAAAATGACCATGGCATCTACAAAACAAAGAGCCCGAGCTCTTTATTGTCCCTTCTCATTTGACAATGAAGGCAATATATTTTTTTTTATTGTGTGTCTCAGGCTCAGGGAAGAGCTGATAGATATTTCATAAGCATAAGGACACTTTTAGATTAATTATATGGACACCAAATGGCATTGGACAAATAATTAACACAATAAATCAGATTTGAATAAGTGATGTCACATCTGTGAGGTCAGTATTCAAATGGTAAGACCAAAGTGGCCAACCTTAATTGGGACCATAGGTTATTCTATCTTCCCTGGATTGGATAAACCAATAAAGCAGACTGAACACGTAGCAGCAATGTTTTAACATCTGTATCGTTCAAACAACAATGTTCGACAGGATCAAACCCGCGAATATAATCACTTTGCATATACAGAGGTAGCGCACTTTGCATTGAGCGGTCTAGTCTCGGTTAAATTGCCGACCCGACTGTAAACTGTCAGATTGAGGCTTCACAGGCAGGGTGTTACATCACAAAATTCCCCTTTCCCCCCTTGGATGATCAAAAAGCTGGTTGTCCTGTCTGCTAACAATAGATGGAAGACGTCAAAGATCCCACGGTGTCCTTTTTGGAAGAGTAGGTAAGTTATCGCCGGCACCTTAAACAAATTACAAATTCCTGCCCAATCAACATCAGGCCTGAACAGCCGGTCCGTGAAAGACTTTGGCTCAAAATCTTTCTCCAACTGAGCCCATGAAAAGCTCGGAATAATTGGGGCAGTCAAAGAACTAGTCATTTTGGAGGTCATTCAACAACATCAATTTAACACATCATTTGTAAACTTTTGCCTGCCAGGCCAAATAAGCTGTGCTTGTTTTACAAATCCGATCCTGAAAATTCATCCAGATTTCCTTTGTATTAAAATCATTTCATCACAAAGAACCGCACAGATACACGTTTGGTTTTTGAATGAACTTGTCGAACGTGAAATCCATTTTCATCACACTGTGCCGTGAGCTGCGGATCACACTCTTCTGTTGTGCAAACGTCTCCATCGGACTGGAAAATCATTTTTTCCATCTCAGTGCTTGGACTAACACATTGGTGGGAGGAAAAATATTCAAGGTAACCACACATAGGTAAAGTAATATTTATCGGAAAAATGATTATAATTATTGTAATATTGTTTCATGAAAATGTTGTGCAATGCTTCATATAAAAAAAAACTTTAAAAACTACAACTCCATACCTTTACAAACCTAAAAGACTATGTTTTAAGATTTTCACTGGTCAGTTCCATGCCCTGACACACACACACACACACACACACACACACACCACACAACACACACACACACACACACACAACTAATCAACACCGAGCAGTGTCGCTGACATCTTTTGTTTGTATACAAAGTCGAGCGCATGGAGAAGCTAGAACATAGAAATGGATCAGGACGTAACAGACAAATGGAACAGGAGAAAGAGAGGGGGAAAACACATCAGCAACAGAGATGAGGGACAAAATAGAGAAAGTGACTTGGAAAAAATATAGGGATATGTGCGAACGGAGGACACAGAGGGGTGAATAAGAAGGATACAGTCACAAACCGTTAGGAAGCAAAAACTGGAAAATACCATGCTTGGGAAGGGTTAATGGGGGTAGAAAAGATCATTGGTTTGGATTGGGGACGATATGAGATGATGGTGAACAGCTGTCTTGAAGAGCTGGAGGGAAGAATGAGATTGAAGAGAATGGGGAAGTTGATTA
This sequence comes from Eptatretus atami, assembly GCA_035128595.1. Classification (NCBI taxonomy): domain Eukaryota; kingdom Metazoa; phylum Chordata; class Myxini; order Myxiniformes; family Myxinidae; genus Eptatretus; species Eptatretus atami. The sequence goes on along the minus strand of CM068963.1, from coordinate 17,392,371 downwards.
CAGTAGATCTGAGAAGCATTGCAAGCTAACTCACTCACACATTGATAGACAGAACCACAACAATACCTTAGCTGTAGCCACAGATGCTCATATTAAAGTACAGCACTTGAAACCCTCGTCCAATTTGGGGAGATTTATTTGTCTGTTTTTGGAATAAATGCGATGCTTATTTCCCGAACACGCAGAAAACTTGATTATTCGCGGGTTTGAATGTGGTGCTGTGACGACGTCATGCGCAGAGGTGACGTCTCCCGGCACCTTCTTCCACCCACGCTGTTTTCAGTCTGCATCGCACCGCGGTCGAGTGAGCTTGTGCCCAGGAGATTTATTGTGCTTAACTCAGTGTTATTTAGCCATATAGTGTACACTTAAACTCAGTATGGCATCAAAACGTCAAGCCTCTTCAAGTGAGAGTAGAGTGGAGAAATCCCACAAAGTTATGACATGAGCAGAGTAAAAGCGTGATTTCAGACCTTCTCGTAAAAGCGTAAACTTTCTGCACATCCCCTTGTGTAATCAATTAATTTTTTTTTTAATGAATGCGATTTGTCCCACATTGATTTTGTCTGCCAGGCAAGGCCTACATTGTTCAAGTGTAGCATCGACTCCATGTATGCTTCCGATTCAATCCTTAACAAAGGTTGTGTGCAGACCCTCCCTTGGCCAAAAATTAGAAGCTCATACATTGTAGACAAGTTTAGACATATTAACATCTGCCAGACATACCTCCATGTTTCCACATGTCCTTTCGTGGCAGTACTTATGGAATGCACTTCTGTTGCTGTTGTTCTCTTGTCGAATATTAGAGACCTTTTATGAAAAAGATGAACAAAATCCAATTGGGGTGTTTCACTCCATCACTTTACAAAGTACACTTTTACTACATTACATAAGAGTACAGGATTAACAACCTTCCATTGATGTGACAATAACTATTTACATAATACTCCTACAGTTTTCCGAGGCCATCCATCATATTTCCCTAATTGCTTTTCGTGATTGTTCTGATGGTTGACAGGATGGCCTCGAGGTATCTGCACTCGCACCTGAACTGCCTAGCCTGGATTTGAATCTCGACCCAGCTATAAATTGTCGCCCTGGTGTTTCACAGGCAGGACGAGGCATCAATTTGAATGCTGTTCCTTGTCCCTCAGACGGAGGATAAGCCGAAGGACTTGTCAGCCGACACCGGTCATTGGTGGACATTGAATATCCCACAGTGTCTTTCGTGAAGAGTACGTGAGGTATTGCCGGCAACCTTAACAAAATACAAATTGCTACGTACAACTGCAGCTAGCAAGTCGTCTGGTCCTTTGGGGTATCTCTTGTACACCAACTTCCATTGCTTGATATTTCAGAGTGTGGTTGTTGTCTAGGCAGCAGTTCCAACACTGTAAATAGATTCACGTTCACATGTTAATGTATCTTCTGCTATAAGACTAATGTAGTACCATTCAGCTTCCTTGAAAAGACTGTTATATTCCTCATAATGCATATAAGGCATCACAGTTGAACTGAACCACATATTTGGATTGAAGTGCATTTTGTAAGAGTGCCATTGGATTCTCTGGGCAAGTAATCAGGATCTTGCCAAGTTTGTGCTTCAGAATGGGCACAAAGAATGTTTCCTTTTCTGGTTTGTGGCGTGTTGCAAGCTCATGCAACGTGTTCATTACATAAATGGCATAGCTCTTCATTTTTACATTTTTGGCAAAGGGAGACTTTAGATTCAAATGTTGTTTGTCTGATGCAGATAGAATTTGTTTATTGTCATTGCCTTGTACTTTCTTGTCCTTGGAACAAAAGTAAACAATAGCAGGGAAATGCGAAGCCAGTTGACCCTTTCATCTTGTTCATTGCTATAAATAACATGAAAATAACAATCAAGACAGAGTTATACAATATGGAGCACCAGGAGAGCTTTAACCAACTCTTAAACGATTCCTGTACTGATGATATACACGCAATGTTTCTCACAATTGGAAAGTTCTTCCATTCGTGCGTTTACACAGCAAATTTTATTCTTTAGGGGCCATATACATATTACGTATGAAAGGAGGGAGGGGTTGGAGGTGTAAATTGGAATAAAACGAACTTGAGAAAGGAGAGGTTTATATGTCTTGGATGAAGGAAGGAAGAGGAAAGAAAAATAAAAGGAGGGAAGGAATGTATGGGATTTTGACATATTTGTAAGCAGGGGTGCCATTGTCCAGTGGCACAGCCGCACCCCCAGAAAATGATGCAGCCCAGCAGCCACAGGCTGCATATGAATAAGTATATAATAATCATAATTATATATATATATATATATATATATATATATATATATATATATATATATATATATATATCTGTATATACATCGATAAGGGACAGAGATATATAGATTGATAATTTGCTGAATTTATCGAAGATAGATGAGGGTCGTAAAAAAAAAATGATATGCATGAGATACAACAGTTTAAGGCATGGCAACCAAAGCATAACAGGATGTTTATATAGATTAAAATATATTCAGGTATTTTCTTATGAATTGTATAAAAAACCTTGGCATGTCTTGGACTATTGTGAGTACTGCTGGACTCTGCTATTCACGGAATCACATGGGATTTTGACATGTTTGTAAGCAGGGGTGCCATTGTCCAGTGGCACAGCCGCACCCCAGAAAATGATGCAGCCCAGCAGCCACAGGCTGCATATGAATAAGTATATGATATACATAATTATATATATATATATATATATATATATATATATATATATATCTGTATATACATCGATAAGGGACAGAGTATATATAGATTGATAATTTGGTGAAATTATCGAAGATAGACGAGGGTCGTTCAAAAAAAAATGATATGCATGAGTACAACAGTTTAAGGCATGGCAACCAAAGCATAACAGGATGTTTATATAAATTAAAAATATATTCAGGTATTTTCTTATGAATTGTATAAAAAAAACCTTGGCATGTCTTGGACTATTCACTATTGTGAGTACTGCTGGACTCTGCTATTCACGGAATCACTATTCGCGGACCCCGTGTATTCGCGGACCCCGCTTATTTGCGGTTTATAAAATGTGACTTGTTTCCACCTTTGCAGCCCTGTGCTTCGCGTATTCGCGGTTTTATCGAGTTTTCACAGGCGTTTTCGTAGTTTTTTTTCGCATTTTCACGGGCGTATTCACGGCTTTTTTCGAGGGCGTGTTTGCGATTTATGTTTTTTTTGAGTTTTTTTACAGGCATATTCACAGGATTTTTGATTTCCCCTCATGAATCACTAACCACCGGGAACATATCCCCCCTTTTCCCAATGAAACAATGCCCCGCTATTCGCAGATTCGCTATTCGTGGCATTTTCCAGGAACGTATCCCCCGCGAATAGTGGGGTCCATTAGTATCTTGTTTGAACCTTTTAAACGCTGTCATAGCATTGGGTACAGGTTATGCGCTGTGATCTAGTGGAGTTCAAGTCCAGGTCTGATCTTGCGTTTCACAAAAAGTCAAACAAAATGTTTCAATGAATTGAAGGCAGTACCTGCTGCTGAAAGTTGATAGAATACTGACTTTCTGTAGATCAAGAAAATCTTGTAAGACATCCTCTGAAATAATTACAAACGCTTTTTAGGTATTTTACATGCAAGCTCGTGTGTATGCTTGAATTTTGTTTTACATTGTCCCGAACAAATATACATTCCGAAAGAAGGGAATGAGGTCGATCATGTGATGTGATGTGATGAGTGCACAAACTTTGCTTACAACTGTTAATGTTAAGCAAAGATCAAACAGCTTACATGTGATCATACCGACAGGTCTATCAGGTTCCAAAGCTGAAAAGGAAGTCGTGTCGAATGAGGCTCAAATTGACCTTACTCACTCCATATGGTACAGAGTATTACCCCTCTGAAGAACACCACGGAGCACACAACTAATTATGAACATTTCTGGAAGTGACAAATTACTTTGGACAGGACACTACTAGTCGGAAAAAAATGTTATCGTTATAACTATGGTACATGAGAGTTGTACTCTTATATACCATAGTTGGTTACAGGTCTAACTACAGTAGGCTGCAGAGAATATCTAGAGTAAAAGGATGTTATTTTGTTATATATATATATATATATATATATATATATATATATATATATATATATATATAGTATACTCCATCGCAGCATCTTCTCAACTAAGAGAGGAGTTTATAGGATTTTGACCAGGGTCCGACACACAATGTCATACTCAATTCATTCGGTACCACGGCATTGCAAGTGAATGTCAGCAGATCGGACAGTCAGCTTAAAGTCCCCTCTAACTGATGAGGTGCTGATTACTCTCTATCTCTCTATACTTGGGTAATTGTGTAAGCATTAGGATGACAGTTGAAATTGGCTCAGGAATCAAACAAAGGGAAGGCAACACAAAGGAGAATTTGGTCCCTCTGAGTTCGCCTAAATTATCAACATAAAACGTTTTATCTAAAAGTCATGTTTGTAGGTTTCTGTAAAAGTTGATTATAGGTTCCTTAAATGTCATGTCAGATAAATATGGTATTGATTATAGGTTTCTGTAAAGCCACTTGAAACGATGCTTTGACCGATATAATGACAGATAGTCTAAAGGATGAATTATTTTGCAGTAAATTTAACGAGATTGCTGAACTCTTCGCTCATGGTGTGAGGAATCCAAGTACAAATCCCACATACTATATGTGTTTGTACATTGTCTCCATTATAATGCCATTGTAATTTTTGTTAAAGAATTGCTGTCTATTCACATGTGCACTCTACTTTTTTGAATTGTCGCAATTACTCGCACCTTCTTGTCGGGTCGAACAGAACGTTTTTGGCTCAAGTCTTTCACGAACCGGTTAGCCGTTCGACTGAAGGAGGCAGGTATTTGTAATGGGTTCAGGGTGCTGACAACAACCCTCCTACTCTTTGCGAAGGACACCGTGGGATCTTTAATGTTCACCAACGACTAGTACTGCCAGACAAGCTTAACATCCTCTGAGGGATGGCACACACACACATTGATGCCTCTTCTTGCGTGCGAAACACCAGGGTGAGAGTTTATAGCTGGGTCGGGTTTCAAACCCAGGCTAGACACCAAACAATGCTGTAGGTAATTACCTCTGTGAGTTGTTGAAACAAGTCTTTTTACATTGCCTTGGACACGGCCTGGGCATCCTGTAGATAACTAGTTGTTGAAAAGACTAAACAGAGCACAGAGCTAACGATGAGAATAAAACCTGCCATGAATAAATAACTGCTCTTGTCATTTACAGAACTTGCTTTTACATCCCTGTGCGGCTTTACCTTCCTATTGACATTCCTCCGTTGCCATTCCCCACATTAATAAGGAAATAAATTTCTGTTGTTTTGCATCTCATTAGCTGTTCCCCAAATTGCACTGAACGGGAAAGGCAATGCATGAAAGACAAATGGTTCCTTTTCAAAATCAAATGGACAATCCACATTTGCATCCTAACGCCATGATGCAGTGCCCCTTGTTTATGAGGCAACATGAATCGGTATAAAGCATGAATCATTTCCATACCCAAAGACACATGAGGCACCTGGGCCAGGTGAGCATTGATCGATGTACCTCTATAGGTGTTTTGTTTTAACAATGCTACCTGTGTTCCTTCACAGCACCTGTTATCGTGCGAGCACCAAAGAATATCCACAACGTCACAGGCTCTCAGGTGTACCTGTCTTGTGAGGTCAAGGCCATTCCGATCCCTGTCATCACTTGGCGCAAGGTGAGTTAAACTTCGTGTAGTCCTTGCACACATTCCAATGAGTGCATACTTTTCATCACAAACTCTACTTATATAGTCATGTACGTGATATTGAAATTGTATATATTTGATGGAGTTTGGAACTTCGATCTTTGGATTGTGAGTTTATGATTTAACATGAATTATTAGCTCACCTGGAACGTAGTTCCGGAGAGCTTATGGGATGGTGCATCGTCCGTCAGTCCATCCGTCCGTCCTTCTGTCCACAAACACTTGCAACTTCTTCTCTGAAACTACACACATGATTCCAATTAAACTTGACCACAAACTTCATCACCCGGTATGTACCAAAATTTGTTCACGGCATTAAAAAAAATTGGCCCTTAAGGGGGTCGATGGAGGGAGTTTACGGGGTGGGGGAGAGGGGTTACCCCCCCCAAAAATATGTATTTGCTTTCTTCTCTGAAACCACACGCACAATTCCGATTAAATTTGACAACAATCTCCATCACCCGTGATGTACCAAAGTTTGTGCAAGCCAGTTAAAAAGTTGGGGTCCAAGGGGGTTTACGGGGGGTGGGGTGATTGCCCCCCAAAATAGGTATTTACTTTCTTCTCCGAAACTGCACACACACACCCGATTAAACTTGACCACAACCTTTATCACCTGTGATGTACCAAAGTTTGTTCACGGCATTAAAAAAATTCAAAGGTATTTACTTTCTTCTCCGTTACATATTTTGTGGGTCATCCACGCCTACCAGTCGTTCCCTGGTTTTCTTATCCAGCCGCAACCGGGTGAGCACCCAGGGGTATTGCCCTTATTTTGTTAATAGGTGGTGACGTCAAAGGTTAAATAATTAAATTGCACTTCCTTGAAAAATAACCCAAATAATAACACTGATGAGAAATCAAAAAAATATATATTTTCTGAATATTTTTTGAAATATTTTTGAAAAATATTTCACGAAAAATCTAAGTAGGGACCCCCTGAGTATACCCCCAAAAATTGGTGTCTATCTGCCCAAGGGTCTCAGAGTCATTACCAGACAGACATACACACTTTAGACGTTATTATAATTTTTTTTTTAAGAGAGAGAGAAGATTAATAGAACATATGTGCCTGAAGTGCTCATTTCTACAGATCAGGGTGAGACAGACAACAAACATGACCGTCAAATGCCTAATAGACGACTGCTCAAGTTACATATTCTATTAAAGGTTTTCATTGGTTTAAATGCGAACTTTGAATGTATCTATTATGTAGTCAGGAAAAACAATTATATTTTCCCTCTTGGTGATGATGGCATATTTTTCTCTGGCAGAGATTATCTTCATTGGGTGGCTAAATAATTCCTGCTCATGAAATGTGAAAATGACATTCTCGTTTATGCTTTGCAGGTAATTGCAAAGGCCATGGAGAAGCTTGCTAGAGATTTGCTAGAGTTATATTTCATATATATATATAATATATATATATATATATATACACACACACACACACACACACACACACACACACACACACACACACACACACACACGGACACACACACACACACACACACACACACACACACATCCGATATAATGCCTGGTGTTGGCTTAATGGTTAGGGTGGTGAGCTTGGGATCCTAGGATCCTGAGTTCAAATCCCACTCGGCTGTTGAGTTCATACCAGGTGGGGTTGACTCTGCCCGTCATCCTTTCTGAAGTCAGCAAAATGAGTGCCAGCTTGCTGGTATCCTGTGTCAGAGTGGTGACCTGTCCAGGATTGTGCCCAACAGCCAAGGAGACTATTTAGGCAGCACCAATGCTCTGCACAGAGGATGGTCCCAATGGATGGATGGATCCGAATATGTGTGTCTCTTTCTCGCTCTCTCTCCTCTCTCTCTGTGGATCTGTTCCATATCCACGGCCACATCTTTCAAGCTACAAACTCTATACTCGGGGTGCAGATATAACTTTGTGTGGGAAGTAACATTGGCTATGTGGCTGCAACCTCAGAGGTTGTATTGAGGCCACAAATTCAGGCCAAAGTGACCAATATAGCAATTTCTGACAAACATGATGACCAATTAGTCTCTAATTGAAAAGGCCAGATTTTTTTGAGTGCAACACAAGTAACCTTTTTAGAGTCCATGAAATAATTTAAATTGATAGATTAACTTAAACTTTTCTCATCACTGGAGATGGGTACTTTTGCTAGTCAGAGATGTGCTGGAGTTACCATGAAATAATCCAGACATGCAAATCCAATTTGAACAGGGTAAATTCATTGTGCAGAAAACAAACCATACTTTTTCACCCATTGCCATCGATCAGGCACACAAACAAAACAATCACCTGGTAAATGGTAAATGTGGTGCAATAGGCTTAATATAAAACCCTTTTGCATGATCGAAATCTGAGAGATGGTGGCTGGTCCTGAAATGGTCAGGTGGTGAGTGAATTTGAAGAAAGCATTGTCCAGGATAAACAAAAAGTGGCACCAGACCATGAACCATCAGTTGCCAGCCAAACATGATGTGAGACCCGTGTAGAGTCACTGGTTCATGTTTTTGAGGAACTGAGAAAATCCCTTTGAAGAGGAGAGTTAGGATCTCCTCTCATTATCCGTGAAGAACATAGCTGATCCATGTGTTCACAGAACTGTTAAAGAAGACAAGGCAATAGGAAAGGAACAATTAAACACGTTTGTGAAAAAGAGGATAATTACGAGATCTAAACTAATCAAAGATGAAAGATGTAATCTCTCATAACAAATTTACCCTGTTCAAATACTCTCAAATAAAACATGTAACAAAAGATAAGACAAACCTTTTTTCAGCAAGTTACAGACTTTCAGCAAGTTCAGAACTCTGAGATATTCTCTAAGCTCGACAAAGGTTTCCAAAACTGGGATGGCAAACTCGATGAATTTTCTCCCACAAAAATCAAAGCTCTCCTCCCTCCCTATCAAACAGTGGAAACCTATGTATTGGCACAAAAGTCAGACCTGCTTGTTTGTTTAGAACCTCTGAGAGATATTCAAGGTCAGGTAATGTCAGGTGTGGGAGCATGCGCCGGAGCAGCGCATCGCAGCATCCACTTTCCGCCGGTACTCCAGGGGCCTCCGTCTGGCCATTCCCCAGGCAGATCCCTGGCTCATCCCCATCTCCTTGAGATGCTGATCAACTTGCTGCAACCACGAGGAACGTGGTCGGCCCTTTGGCCTCCTCCACTCACGAAGCTCCCTCGCTGAGAGAATCGGGTGAGCAGGATCAGCGTCAGGAAAACGAGCCACATGTCCACACAGCCGCAGCTGATGCTCACAGACTATACAGGTAACAAATTTCATTTGAGTCTCTCTCAGCAACTGCTCATTGGACACAAAGTCCGACCAGCGATAGCCAAGGATTCTCCAAAGAGACTTGGTACCAAAGGAATTAAGTCTCCATCTCAGATCCCTGGTCAGAGTCCAAGTCTCGCATCCATAGAGCAAGACTGGAAGCACCAAGGACCTGAAGACTCGGACTTTCATCTTCCCGCACAGGTCCCAGCAGCGCCACACCCCATGATCCAGTGAATCCATGACTCCCCAGGCCCAACCCAGATGTCAGTTGACCTCTGGCTCACAGCCAGCATAGACATGAATATCACTGCCATGGTAAATGAATCTCTCCGTGACCTCAACATCCTCGCCACAAACAGGTACAGACAGGATAACAGCATCAAAGATGTCATTGAAAGCCTGGATCTTAGTTTTGACCCAGGAAACCCATAATCCCAGTGGCTCTGACTCCTCATTCAGCACCTTGAGGGCCCCCAAACGGAAATCCAGAGTCTCCGCAAAGGTGACTGTATTGTCTGCGAAATCAAGGTCAGAGATCTTGACATTCCCAAACAATGCACCGCAACTTGATCTCTCCGACATCCTCCCCAGAACTAGTACACACCCCTGACGAACTCCAATAACAACTGGAAATAAGTCAGAGATTGTATCACCACATCTCATAGCATTCTCAGTACCAGAGTATAGTTCAGACATCAGATTGATCAGTTTTGGTGGCACCCCATGAAGATGAATAATCCTCCAGAGGGCATCCCGATTCACTGAATCAAACGCTTTACAGAGATCAACATCG
>CM068963.1:17346890-17374229 GCA_035128595.1 Eptatretus atami | reverse complement strand
AAAGAAGTAAGGGCAAGAACCTGGATAGGATTCGGGTTTCAGCCGCTACTCCACGACCCTCAAACCCAAAATTAGTCAAATCTGCCATGACCCGAGTCAAAAGCGTGAAGGTCATTCCCCTCTTAAAAAACTGAACGAAGAGTACATGAGACAGTCTTGCAGCCTGATATGGAAAAATGACCATGGCATCTACAAACAAGAGCCGAGCTCTTTATTGTCCCTTCTCATTTGACAATGAAGGCAATATATTTTTTTTTATTGGTGTCTCAGGGCTCAGGGAGAGCTGGATTAGATATTTCATAAGCATAAGGAACTTTTAGATTTAATTAATGGACACCAAATGGCATTGGACAAAATAATTAACACAATAATCAGCATTTGAATAATTTGATGTCACATCTGTGAGGTCAGTATTCAATGGTAAGACCAAAGTGCGCCAACCTTAATGACCATAGGTTATTCTTATCATTTCCTGGATTTGATAAACCAATAAAGCAGAACTGAACACGTAGCAGCAATGTCTTTAACATCTGTATCGTTCAAACAACATGTTCGACAGGACAAACCGCGAATTAATCACTTTGCATATTACAGAGTAGCGCACTTGCATTGAGCGGTCTAGTCTCGGATTAAATTGCCGGACCCGACTGTAAACTGTCAGATTGGGCTTCACAGGCAGGGTGTTTACATCACAAAATTCCCCTTTCCCCCCTTGGATGATCAAAAAGGCTGGTTGTCCTGTCTGCTAACAATAGATGGAAGACGTCAAAGATTCCCACGGTGTCCTTTTGGAAGAGTAGGTAAGTTTATCCCGGCACCTTAAACAATTACAAATTCCTGCCCAATCAACATCAGGCTGAACAGCCGGTCCGTGAAAGACTTTGGCTCAAAATCTTTCTCCAACTGAGCCCATGAAAGCTCGGAAAATTGGGGCAGTCAAAGAAACTAGTCATTTTGGAGGTATTCAACAACATCAATTTAACCACATCATTTTTAAACTTTTGCCTGCCAGGCCAAATTAAGCTGTGCTTGTTTTAACAAAATCCCGATCCTGAAAATTTCATCCAGATTTCCTTTGCTATTAAAATCATTTCAGGACAAAGAACCATCTCGATACACGTTTGGTTTTTGAATGAACTTGTCGAAACGTGAAATCCATTTTCATTCACACTGTGCCGTGAGCTGGGATCACACTCTTCTGTTGTGCAAACGTCTCATCCGACTGGAAAATCATTTTCCATCTCAGGTGCTTGGACTAACCATTTGGTGGGAGGAAAATATTCAAGCGTAACCACACATGGTAAGTAATATTTATCGCGAAAAATGATTATATTATTGTAATTATTGTTTCATAATGTTGTGCAATGGCTTCATATAAAAACAAAACTTTAAAAACTACAACTCCATACCTTTACAAACCTAAAAGACTAGTTTTAGATTTTCACTGGTCAGTTTCCATGCCCTGACCACCACAACACACAACACACACACACACACACACACAACACACACACACACACACACACACTAATCAACACAGAGCGTGTCGCTGACATCTTTTGTTTTGTATTACAAAGTCGAGGCGCAGTGAGAAGCTAGAAACATAATAAATGGATCAGGACGTAACAGGAACAAAGGAAACAGGAGAAAGAGAGGTGGGGAAAACACTCAGCAACAGAGATGAGGCGGACAAAATAGAGAAAGTGACTTGGAAAATATAGGGATATGTGCGAACGGAGGGACACAAAGGGTGAATAAGAAGGATACAGTCACAAACCGTAGGAAGCAAAAACTGGGAATACCATGCTTGGTTAAGGGTTAATGGGGGTAGAAAAGATTCATTGGTTTGGAATTGGGCGATATGAGATGATGGTGAACAGCTGTCTTGAAGAGCTGGAGGGAAGAATGAGATTGAAGAAATGAGGAAGTTGATTACAGTAGATCTGAGAAGCATTGCAGCTTAACTCACTCACACAATTGAAGACAGACCACACAAACCTTAGCTGTAAGCACAGATGCTTATATTAAAGTACAGCACTTAAACCCTCGTCCAATTTTGGGAGATTTATTTGTCTGTTTTTGGAATAAAATGCGATGCTATTTCCCAACCGCAGAAAACTTATTTTCGCGGGTTTTTGATGTGGTGCTGTGAGACGTCATGCGCAAGAGGTGAGCCGCGCGCTTGTGATCTGTGTGCGTGCTGCACGCTGTTTTCAGTTCTGCATCGCACCGCGGTCGATGAGCTTTGCCCAGGAATTTATTGTGCTTAACCAGTGTTATTTAGCCATATAGTGTTTACACTTAAACTCAGTATGGCACAAAACGTCAAGCCTCTTCAAAGTGAGGAGTAAGTGGAGAAATCCCACAAAGTTTTGACATGAGCAGAGTAAAAAGCGTGATTTTCAGACCTTCTCGTGAAAAGCGTAAACTTTCTGCACATCCCCTTGTGTAATCAATTAATTTTTTTTTAATGAATGCCGATTTGTCCCACATTGATTTTGTCTGCCAGCAAGGCCTACATTGTTCAAGTGTAGCATCGACTCCATGTATGCTTCGCGATTCAATCCTTAACAAAGGTGTGTGCAGACCCCCCTTGCAAAAATTAGAAGCTCATACCTTGTAGACAAGTTTAACATATTAACATCTGCCAGACATACCTCCATGTTTCCAACATGTCCTTTCGTGGCATACTGTATGGAATGGCACTTCTGTTGCTGTTTGTTCTCTGTCGAATATTAGAGACCTTTTATGGAAAAAGATGAAACAAATCCAATTGGGGTGTTGTCACCCATCACTTTACAAAAGTACACTTTTACTACAATTACATAAGAGTACAGGGATTAACAAACTTCCATTGATGTGACAATAACTATTTACATAATACTCCTACCAGTTTTCCGAGGCCATCCATCATATTTCCTAATTGCTTATTCGTGATTGTTCTGATGGTTGACAGGATGGCCTCGAGGTATCTGCACTCGCACCTGAACTGCCTAGCCTGGATTTGAATCTCGACCCAGCTTATAAATTTCGCCCTGGTTTTCACAGGCAGGCGATGCATCAATTTTGAATGCTTGTTCCTTGTTCCCTCAGACGGAGGAGTAAAGCGAAGGACTTGTCAGCCGGACACCGGTCATTGGTGGACATTGAATATCCCACAGTGTTTTCTTTCGTGAAGAGTACGTGAGGTATTGCCGGCAACCTTAACAAATACAAATTGCTTACGTACAAACTGCAGCTAGCAAAGTCGTCTGTGGCCTTTTGGTGTATCTTTCTTGTACACCAACTTCCATTGCTTGATATGTCAGAGTGTGGTTTGTTGTCTAGGAGCAGTTCCAACACTGTAAATAGATTCACGTTCACATGTTAATGTAAATCTTCCTGCCCTATTAAGGACTAATGTAGTACCATTCAGCTTCCTTGAAAAAGACTGTTTATTCCTCAATAATGCATATAAGGCATCACAGTTGAACTGAACCACAATTTGGATTGAAGTGCATTTTGTTAAGAGTTGCCATTGGATTCTCTGGCAAGTAATCAGGATCTGCAAGTTTGTGCTTTCAGAATGGCCAGAGAATGTTTTACCTTTTCTGGTTTGTGGCGTGTTGCCAAGCTCATGCAACGTGTTCTTACATAAATGGCATAGCTCTCATTTTTAATTTTGGCCAAAGGGAGCTTTAGATTCAAATGTTGTTTGTTCTGATGCAGATAGAATTTGTTTATTTGTCATGCCTTGTACTTTCTTGTCCTTGGAACAAAAGTTAACAAAGCAGGAAATGCGAAGCCAGTTGACCCTTTCATCTTGTTTCATTGCTATAAATAACATGAAATAACAATCAGACGAGTTTATACAATATGGAAGCACCAGGAGAGCTTTAACCAACTCTTAAACGATTCCTGTACTGATGACTATACACGCAATGTTTCTCACCAATTGGCAAAGTTCTTCCATTCGTGCGTTTACACAGCAAATTTTATTCTTTAGGGCCATATACATATTTACGTATGAAAGGAGGGAGGGTTGGAGGTGTAAATTGAATAAAACGAAACTGAGAAATTGAGAGGTTTCTATATGTCTGGATGAAGGAGGAAGAGAAAGAAAAATAAAAGGAGGGAAGAATGTATGGGATTTTGACAATTTTAAGCAGGGTGCCATTGTCCAGTTGGCACAGCCGCACCCCCAGAATTTGATGCAGCCCAGCAGCCACAGCTGGCATATGGATAAAGTATATAATAATCATAATTATATAATAATATATATTTATTATATATTATATATCTGTATATACACGATAAGGGACAGGAGTATATATAGATTGATAATTTGCTGAATTTATCGAAGATAAGATAGGGCGTAAAAAAAAAAATGATAATGCATGGGATACAAACAGTTTTAAGGCATGGGCAACCAAGCATAACAGGATGTTTATATAAAATAAAATAATTCAGGTATTTTCTTATGAATTGTATAAAAAAAAACCTTTGGCATTGTCTATGCGCTATTGTGAGTACTGCTGTGACTCTGCTATTCACGAATCACAGGATTTTGACTTTTGTAAGCAGGGGGTGCCATTGTCCATGGCCAGCGCACACCCCAGAAAATGATGCACGCCCAGCAGCCACAGGCTGCATATGAATAAGTATATGATTAATCATAATTATATATATATATATATATATATTCTGTATATAATGATAAGGACAGACTGCATATAGATTGATAATTTGGTGAAATTAGTCGAAGATAGACGAGGGTCGTTCAAAAAAAAAATGATATGCATGAGATACAACAGTTTAAGGCATGGCAACCAAAGCATAAACAGGATGTTTATATAATTAAAAATATATTCAGGTATTTTCTTATGAATTGTATAAAAAAAACCTTGGCATGTCTTGGACTATTCACTATTGTGAGAGTACTGCTGCGACTCTGCTATTCACGGAATCACTATCGCGACCCCGTGTATCGCGACCCCGCTTATTTGCGGTTTATAAAATGTGACTTGTTTCCACCTTTGCAGCCCTGTGCTTCGCGTATTTCCGTTTTATCGAGTTTTCACAGGCGTTTTCGTAGTTTTTTCGCGCATTTTCACGGGCGTATTCACGGCTTTTTTCTGAGGGCGTTTGTTTGCGATTTATGTTTTTTGAGTTTTTTTACAGGCATATTCACAGGATTTTGATTTCCCTCATGAATCCACTACCACCGGGAACATATCCCCCCTTTTCCCAATGAAACAATTGCCCCGCTATTCGCAGAATTCGCTATTCGTGGCATTTTCCAGGAACGTATCCCCAGCGAATAGTGGGGTCCATAGTATCTTGTTTGAACCTTTTAAACGCTGTCATAGCATTGGGTACGGTTATGCGCTGTGATCTAGTGGAGTTTCAAGTCCAGCGCTGATCTTGCGTTTCACAAAAAGTCAAACAAATGTTTCAATGAATTGAAGGCAGTACCTGCTGCTGAAGTTGATAGAATACTTACTTTCTGTAGATCAAGAAAATCTTGTAAGACATCCTCTGAAATAATTACAAACGCTTTTTAGGTATTTTACATGCAAGCTCGTGTGTAGCTTGAATTTTGTTTTACATTGTCCCGACAAATATACATCCGAAAGAAGGAATGAGGTCGATCATGTGATGTGATGTGATGAGTGCACAACTTTGCTTACAACGTTAATGTTAAGCAAAGATCAAACAGCTTACATGTGATCATACCGACAGTCTATCAGGTTCCAAAGCTGAAAAGGAAGTCGTGTCGATGAGGCTCAAATTGACCTTACTCACTCCATATGGTACAGAGTATTACCCCTCTGAAGAACACCACGGAGCACACAACTAATTATGAACATTTCTGGAAGTGCAAATTACTTTGGACAGGACACTACTAGTCGCGAAAAAAAGTTATCGATTAAACTATGGACATGAGAGTTGTACTCTTACTATACCATAGTTGGTTACAGGCTAAACTACAGTAGGCTGCAGAGAATATCTAGAGTAAAAGGATGTTATTGTTCATATATATTATATATATATATATATATATATATATATATATTATATTAGTATACTCCATCGCAGCATCTTCTCAACTAAGAGAGGAGTTTATAGGATTTGACAGGGTCCGACACACAATGTCATACTCAATTCATTCGGTACCACGGCATTGCAAGTGAATGTCAGCAGATCGGACAGTCAGCTTAAAGTCCCCTCTAACTGA
Source organism: Eptatretus atami (assembly GCA_035128595.1). Taxonomy (NCBI): domain Eukaryota; kingdom Metazoa; phylum Chordata; class Myxini; order Myxiniformes; family Myxinidae; genus Eptatretus; species Eptatretus atami. The sequence continues at coordinate 17,368,012 of CM068963.1, read as the reverse complement.
TGAGGTGCTGATTACTCTCTATCTCTCTATACTTGGTAATTGTCGTAAGCTTAGGATGACAGTTGAAATTGGTCAGGAATCAAACAAAGGGAAGGCAACACAAAGGAGAATTTGGTCCCTCTGAGTTCGCCTAAATTATCAACATAAAACGTTTTATCTAAAAGTCATGTTTGTAGGTTTCTGTAAAAGTTGATTATAAGGTTCCTTAAATTTCATTGTCAGATAAATATGGTATTGATTATAGGTTTCTGTAAAGCCACTTGAAACGATGCTTGACCGATATATAATGACAGATATAGTCTAAGGATGAATTATTTTGCAGTAAATTTAACGAGATTGCTGAACTCTTCGCTCACTGGTGGAGGAATCCAAGTACAAATCCCACATACTATATGTGTTTGACATTGTCTCCATTTATAATGCCATTGTAATTTTTTTGTAAAGAATTGCTGTCTATTCACATGTGCACTCTACTTTTTTGAATTGTTCGCAATACTCGCACCTTCTTGCGGGTCGAACAGAACGTTTTTGGCTCAAGTCTTTACGAACCGGTTAGCCGTTCGACTGAAGGAGGCAGGTATTTGTAATGGGTTCAGGTGCCTGACAACAACCCCCTACTCTTTGCGAAGGACACCTGGGATCTTTAATGTTCACAACGACTAGTACTGCCAGACAAGCTTAACATCCTCTGAGGGATGCGCACACAACAACATTGATGCTCTTCTTGCGTGCGAAACACCAGGGTGAGAGTTTATAGCTGGTCGGTGTTTCAAACCCAGGCTAGACACCAAACAATGCTGTAGGTAATTACGCTCTGTGAGTTGTTGAAACAAGTCTTTTTACATTGCTTGGACACGGCCTGGGCATCCTGTAGATAACTATTGTTTGAAAAGACTAAACAGAGCACAGAGCTAACGATGAGAATTTAAACCTGCCATGAATAAATAACTGCTCTTGTCATTTACAGAACTTGCTTTTACATCCCTGTGCGGCTTACCTTCCTATTGACATTCCTCGTTGCCATTCCCCACATTAATAAGGAAATAAATTTCTGTTGTTGGCATCTCATTAGCTGTTCCCCAAATTGCACTGAACGGGAAAGGCAATGCATGAAAGACAAATGGTTCCTTTTCAAATCAAATGGACAATCCACATTTGCATCCTAACGCCATGATGCAGTGTGCCCCTGTTATGAGGCAACATGAATCGGTATAAAGCATGAATCATTTCCATCTACCCAAAGACACATGAGGCACCTGGGCCAGGTGAGCATGATTCGATGTACTCTATAGTGTTTTGTTTTAACAATGCTACCTTGTTCCTTCACAGCACCTGTTACGTGCGAGCACCAAAGAATATCACAAACGTCACAGGCTCTCAGGATGTACCTGTCTTGTTGAGGTCAAGCCATTCCGATCCCTGTCATCACTTTGGGCGCATAAGGTGAGTTTAAACTTCGTGTAGTCCTTGCACACATTCCAATGAGTGCATACGTTTTCATCACAAACTCTACTTATATATCATGTACGTGATATTGAAATTGTATTATTTGATGGAGTTTGACTTCGATCTTTGGATGTTGAGTTTATGATTTAACATGAATTATTAGCTCACCTGGAACGTAGTTCCCGGAGAGCTTATGGGATGGTGCATGTCGCCGTCAGTCCATCCGTCCGTCCTTCTGTCCACAAACACTTGCAATTCTTCTCTGAAACTACACACATGATTCAATTAAACTTGACCACAAACTTCATCACCCGGTATGTACCAAAATTTGTTCACGGCATTAAAAAAAAATTGGCCTTAAGGGGTCGATGAGGAGTTTACGGGGTGGGGGAGAGGGTTACCCCCCCAAAAAATATGTATTTGCTTTCTTCTCTGAAACCACACGCACAATTCCGATTAAATTTGACAACAATCTCCATCACCCGTGATGTACCAAAGTATTGTTGCAGCCAGTTAAAAAGTTGGGGTCCAGGGGTTTACGGGGGGTGGGGTGATTGCCCCCCAAAATAGGTATTTACTTTCTTTCTCCGAAAACTGCACACCACACCGAATTAAACTTGACCACAACCTATCACCTGTGATGTACCAAAGTTTGTTTCACGGCATTAAAAAAAATTCAAAGTATTTACTTTCTTCTCCGTTACAATTTTGTGGGTCATCCACGCCTACCAGTCGTTCCCTGGTTTTCTTATCCAGCCGCAACCGGGTGAGCACCCAGGGGTATGCCCTTATTTTGTTAATAGGTGGTGACGTCAAAGGTTAAATAATTAATTGCACTTCCTTGAAAAATAACCCAAATAATAACACTGATGAGAAATCAAAAAAATATATATTTTCTGATATTTTTGAATAATTTTTGAAAAATATTTCACGAAAAATCTAAGTAGGGACCCCCTGAGATATACCCCCAAAAATGGTGTCTATCTCCCAAGGGTCTCAGAGTCATTTACCCAGACAGACATATCACACTTTTAGACGTTATTATAATTTTTTTATTTAAGAGAGAGAGAAGATAATAGAACATATGTGCCTGAAGTGCTCATTTCTACAGATTCAGGGTGAGACAGACAACAAAACATGGACCGTCAAATGCCTAATAGACGACTTGCTCAAGTTACATATTCTATAAAGGTTTTCATTGGTTTAAATGCGAACTTTGAATGTATCTATTATGTAGTCAGGAAAAACATTATATTTTCCTCTTGGTGATGATGGCATATTTTTCTCTGGCAGAGATTATCTTCATTGGGTGGCTAAATAATTCCTGCTCATGAAATGTAAAATGACATTCTCGTTTATGCTTTGCAGGTAATTGCAAGGCCATGGAGAAGCTTGCTAGAGATTTGTAGAGTTATATTTCATATATATATATAATATATATAACACACACACCACCACACACACACACACACACCAACACCACACACACACACACACACACACGACACACACACACACACACACACACACACAACACACATCCGAATATAAATGCCTGGTGTTGGCTTAATGGTTAGGGTGGTGAGCTGTGGATCCTAGGATCCTGAGTTCAAATCCCACTCGGCTGTTGAGTTCATACCAGGTTGGGGTTGACTCTGCCCGTCATCCTTTCTGAAGTCAGCAAAATGAGTGCCAGCTTGCTGGTATCCTGTGTCAGAGTGGTGACCCTGTCCAGGATTTGTGCCCAACAGCCAAGGAGACTATTTAGGCAGCACCAATGCTCTGCACAGAGGATGGTCCCAATGGATGGATGGATCCGAATATGTTGTTCTCTTTCTCGCTCTCTCTCCTCTCTCTCTGTGGATCTGTTCCATATCCACGGCCAACATCTTTCAAGCTACAAACTCTATACTCGGGTGCAGATATAACTTTGTGTGGGAAGTACATTGGCTATGTGGCTGCAACCTCAGAGGTTGTATTGAGGCCACAAATCAGGGCAAAGTGACCAAATATAGCAATTTCTGACAAACATGATGACCAATTTAGTCTCTAATTGAAAGGCCAGATTTTTTTTGAGTGCAAACAAGTAACCTTTTTAGAGTCCATGAAATAATTTAAATTGATAGATTAACTTAAACTTTTCTCATCACTGGAGATGGGTATTTTGCTAGTCAGAGATTGTGCTGGAGTTACCATGAATAATCAGACATGCAAAATCCAATTCTGAACAGGGTAAATTCATTGTGCAGAAAACAAACCATACTTTTTCACCCATTGCCATCCGATCAGGCACACAAACAAAACAATCACCTGGTAAATGGTAAATGTGGTGCAATAGGCTTAATATAAAAACCCTTTTGCATGATCGAAATCTGAGAGATGGTGGCTGGTCCTGAAATGGTCAGGTGGTGAGTGATTTGAAGAAAGCATTGTCCAGGATAAACAAAAATGGACCAGACCATGAACCATCAGTTGCCAGCCAAACATGATGTGGACCCGTGTAGAGTCACTGGTTTGATGTTTTTGAGGAACTGAGAAAATCCCTTGAAGAGGAGAGTTAGAATCCTCTCATTATCCGTGAAGACATTAGCTGATCCATGTGTTCACAGAACTGTTAAAAGAAGACAAGGCAATAGGAAAGGAACAATTAAACACGTTTGTGAAAAGAGGATAATTACGAGAATCTAAACTAATCAAAGATGAAAGATGTAATCTCTCATAACAAATTTACCCTGTTCAAATACTCTCAAATAAAACATGTAACAAAGATAGACAAACCTTTTTCAGCAAGTTACAGACTTTCAGCAAGTTCAGAACTCTGAGATATTCTCTAAGCTCGACAAAGGTTCCAAAACTGGGATGCAAACTCGATGAATTTTTCTCCCACAAAAATCAAAGCTCTCCTCCCTCCCTATCAAACAGTGGAAACCTATGTATTGGCACAAAGTCAGACCTGCTTGTTTGTTTAGGAACCTCTGAGAATATTCAAGGTCAGGTAATGTCAGTGTGGAGCATGCGCCGGAGCAGCGCATCGCAGCATCCACTTTCCGCCGTACTCCAGGGGCCTCCGTCTGGCCATTCCCCAGGCAGATCCCTGGCTCATCCCCATCTCCTTGAGTGCTGATCAACTTGCTGCAACCACGAGGAACGTGGTCGGCCCTTTGGCCTCCTCCACTCACGAAGCTCCCTCGCTAGAGAGAATCGCGGTGAGCAGGATCAGCGTCAGGAAAACGACCACATGTCCACACAGCCGCAGCTGATGCTCACAGACTATACAGGTAACAAATTTCATTTGAGTCTCTCTCAGCAACTGCTCATTGGACACAAAGTCCGACCAGCGATATAGCCAAGGATTCTCCAAAGAGACTTGGTACCAAAGGAATTAAGTCTCCATCTCAGATCCTGGTCAGAGTCCAAGTCTCGCATATCCATAGAGCAGACTGGAAGCACCAGGACCTGAAGACTCGGACTTTCATCTTCCCGCACAGGTCCGGCAGTGCCACACCCATGATCCAGTGAATCCATGACTCCCAGGCCCAACCCAGATGTCAGTTGACCTCTGGTTCACAGCCAGCATAGACATGAATATCACTGCCATGGTAAATGAATCTCTCCGTGACCTCAACATCCTCGCCACAAACAGGTACAGACAGGATACAGCATCCAAGATGTCATTGAAAGCCTGGATCTTAGTTTTGACCCAGGAAACCCATAATCCAGTGGCTCTGACTCCTCATTCAGCACCTTGAGGGCCCCCAAACGGAATCCAGAGTCTCCGCAAAGGTGACTGTTGTCTGCGAAATCAAGGTCAGAGATCTTGACATTCCCAACAATGCACCGCAACTTGATCTCTCGACATCCTCCCCAGAACTAGTACACACCCCTGACGAACTCCATAACAACTGGAAATAAGTCAGAGATTGTATCACCACATCTCATAGCATTCTCAGTACAGAGTATAGTTCAGACATCAGATTGATCAGTTTTGGTGGCACCCCCATGAAGATGAATAATCCTCCAGAGGGCATCCCGATTCACTGAATCAAACGCTTTACAGAGATCAACATGGCTTGCAAGCAGCCCCTACCGAAACTCTCGTCTGCATTCGGTGAGACGACCGAAGAGCAAGGATACGTCAATCCTTGACCTCTTTGGTGTAAAGTCTGACTGCTCTGGACGCTGGTGCCAAGCACATGGTGGTGAACCCTATCAATAATTATCCGAACAAAGACCTTACCTGGCACTGAGAGCAGGTATCACCCATCGATAGTTGTTGCAGTCTTGGCGAATCACCCTTCCCTTTCCAGAGAGGGACACAAGGCCCCTCTTCAATCAGTTGGGATGATGACTGTGTTCCAGCAGAGCAGAGAACTGCATTGCAACAAACACGAGTACAGCATTTCCACAGCCTTGATAAGTTCACATGGATACCACAGATCCAGGAGCTTTACAACCTTCAACCAGTTCACCGCAGTCTGTCTTTCCACAAATGAAGGTGGACCACAGTTGATGGAGTCAGCCAAGAGGGATAGTAACACCCCTGAATCCAACTCGAAAGCTGTTGGACCAGCCTGGTACAGGTGCTCAAAGTAACCGGCTCAGCGGGCCTTCACTTCGGACTCCTCTGTCAAGAGCCCACACCCTCTGCTCTAACTGCAGTATACGAGGGATGGGCTTGGATGAACGCAATGCCGCGATTCCCCTATAAGCGACGAGAATCACTTGACGACAGGTGATCTCGACCCCCTCACAGATTCTCGCACATAGGCCTCCTTGTCCACCCTTAGTGCACGTACAGTTTTTCACCTCAGCTCCGAACAGCTCAGCTCTGCCATTCAGCCTGGCCCTGCGACTTTGGTCAATGTATCCAGTGTCCCTTGAGAGACAAAATTATTCTTCACCCTGCAGTGAGTTCAAGACATCCACCAGCAACATGAAGATGATGGTCTTGAAGGCATCCACAACTCTTCAGAATCCCCCAAAGCCACCCAGACCCCCAAACCTCCACTAGGCCTGTTGCAAACTCTCCAGTTACCCCTCACCCTTGAGCTTGCCAACATCCAGCCAAGGCTGGATGGTCCCATTCTCCCAGATTTAAGCTGCAACTCCATAGTTGCTACAACAAGCTGTAGTTGGTATTGAGGAACTGAGCACTCCGGCACACCCTGCAGTTTCGGATCATCCTCCAGCGACCATCAATGAGGACATGGTCGTTCCCTTTGCCACACCACCAGCATTGGAATACCAAGTCCAGCGATGAGCCTTGGTGGGCGCTGAAACCATGAACCAGCCACCCTAAGTCCATGACTTCTTGCAACGTCAGGAACTCGTGTGATTCTGGTTCATAGTTCCAGACCCATGGGGACCAACACATGTCTCATCACCATCCGTTATTCAAGGTTATCGACAAGTAACGCACTAATTTTTCGACGGCGCTGCTATTGTGCAAATGATGAAGCCTACAACTTCAAGGGATTTTCTTGAATACAGTGAAGAAATCATCCTCCCCTTCCTCTCAAATCAGTGGAGAAGGTCAGAGATTGGACATATCTGGGATGACTACTTTGCAACAAGCGTGAAATTTTACACTAAGAAGCCAAAAGAGGCAAAGTACCAGAAGAAGGTGTTACCATCTGTCACAATTCCTGTTAACTTGGCAAATTTCCTGAGAGTGAATGAAAACAAACAAAAATTAGAGCGATTTAAGTTCCTCTCCCAACAGGCAAGCCACTTGAACCTGAAGCAAGTTGTGGCAATGACAGTCTAACTATTGTGGCATTTCCACATTTGGATGACTTGACTACTCTGGCACTCCCATGAGGAGGCAGATACCCATGATTTATCCATGCAGCAGCAAAGAGGGCATCGTTCCAAAATGATCCATACAGTGGATTGTGTAGTGCTGGCAATGGCTGCTGTGCAGTTCCTAATATTGATGAATTTGGATCGCAATTGAGACTGGAGACAAATTCTGTGTCTTACTGCCCATTAATATGCAATGGCACTTGGATCTACAAGATCAAAATCATGCCAATAATCCATGCCCTCATACACAGGATGTGGCACAGTCATCTTTTTTCTGGTCATGGAGAAAAGGCTGCATGGGTCACATGGGAGAGCTTCCCAGATTCATCTGACACTTTCTATGAAACTGGCACCAGGTCTTTGGAAATATATTTGAATTGTCAAACATTCTTTGAGAATATTTAGGTCTTGTTTTATGACAGAAACATGCTGGTCTGATAAAGAAACGATGCCAGAAAACATATGTTCAGCAAAAAAGAAGAGATATGCGAGGACTGCTACCATCTCAGGCTGCCTCGGACCAGCATGTCCAGAGGACTGTGTACCAAGGAGAGGCCATGAAAGGGAAAAGCCTTGTGTCCAAGCCGGTACTTCCAGATCTGACGGACTTGAGGTTGGACCCTGAATGAAGGGATATTCCAGCCACTTTGGACAACTCTACCAGAAAACAACCAAAGTTTGCTATGAACTTGTCCATTTTATAAAGGACTGCAAATACCCATTGCAAGTGTGTCAAAGCGATCTCACTTGTACTCCTCTCTCATATGTGATGGCAATTGTACCAGGGACTTGAAGTCATTAAGTCCTAATGTGAAATATTCTTTGTTAGAGAATCATAGCTTTATGCTGGCATGTGTTTAGACTATATTATTTCATATTGATCTAATTAAGTAATCTATACTATAAAAGGAAGCACTGGGCGTAGTGGCGTGCACCTTAATCCGGCTACTCGAGCTTGGGTTGGAGGATCGCTTGAGGACGGGACTCTGCGCTGGCCGCCTATGAGAGGTGTAGGGCAGCCCCGAATCATGGCGAAACCCAATCCTTATCCTGTGTCGTAAGAGGCGACCAGGGTTGCGTCAGGAAGGTAACCGGCGTAAAACCTATGCCAAATCAGTATGCGGATCATAACAGATTATCCGCTGTGGCGGCACCCTAACGGAGCACCGAAAGACGAAGAAGATACTATAAAAAGAGCCTTGTGTGGTCCGTGCGTGAGAGTTCAAACTATTCTCTACCTTTAGACCCTTTGCCACCCCGAAAGACCCCTTAATACCCAAAGACCATTGGAAGCTTAGGACCCCCAATACCCTTAAGACCCTTAAAAGACCCTAAAGACTCCAATACCCTTTCAACCTTTTACAACCCGAAGACCCTTTAGACCTTACAAGACCCACAAAGACCCTGTAGATTTTATAACCCATTTGAACCTTAGACCCTCAGACCTTCTGTCTGAGGCCTTCTGTAGTAACCACTTGAGGTCAACACCATAATCAAAAGGCCCATTGGTAAACTGCCCAAGTACCCAAGCTAAGAGGGTGCAAAATATAATTAATTAATGATTTTTCACAGTCCTTTTCAGGTTCTGCTCATCTTGGTTGGTAGCATCGCAAAAAGTCCCACTTGGCAAAGAGAAAAAGGTGTCCATGCCAAACAAGTTCACCCCATTATAATCAAATAAGATATTTTGTGATTTATTAATGCCAAACCTCAGAAATTTTTCAAAGATATCAGATTAAAACTTGCACAGCTTCCTTGTATGCAATGTGTGGTGTATGTGTATAAAATCTGGTCAAAATTAGTCAAAAGTCAATGCCATCCAAAACATGCACGCTAAAACACTTATTAGGCCGCAATGAGAAAATGTTATCAACCCAATTTGTGATGCACAACATTCCATCATGTAAAGCACTCCATAGGTTAAATTTCCAAATTACCAAAATGCTGTTTCCATGGTAACTATTGTTTCTTTTGGATTTCGCAAGTATCGTGCTCTGCACTCTCTCTTGTTGTTTGTGTGCATTATAGCTCAAAACGTTGTTGATGGATTTGGATGAAACTTGGTGGACACGTTGGGTGTGTGACAAGAAGAATTGATTCAATTTGTGTGAGATCTAAGTCCTCATTCTGGATACGAGAGTTATTTAATTTCTAAAGTGATTCGTCACCATTGAGAGATAGGGCCAAAACGATGTAGTACTGTATAGCATAATATTTCAAAAATGTATTGGACCCGTATGTTCTCATTGATCAGGGCATTACGTGACGAGTGCCCTTTTAGTTTTTCATGTGTTTAAATAATGTTTTACATCGAGATTGAACTCTTTGCAAAGTAACTATCATACTCAATCTTTAGAAAATAGCGAATGTGTTGAAGTAGAGTTTACTAAACACATATATTTTGCAGATTATAATAAGTTTTAAAATGAATATTTTTCAATGCATTTACTCAGTGTTCTCAAAACATTTAGTGAGTTTGATTATAAAATTTTCCAAATGTCCAGTCACGTAAACTTCAAATAAAACTACATATGCATCAGCAAGTCAAAATCTAATTAATATATATATATATATATGTATGAGTTCTGTGTCTGCCTTGTATGTTTATATATGCTCAAAAACTAATAAAACTGCTGAACCAAATCCAACCAAAGTTTGCATGTTGCCGAAGGGCACCCCATGTATGGTTTCTGTCTGGGTGGCATGTCTGGGAGATTCTTTATGCCTTCCTTTTCTCAAACATCATCTCAAATTGAATCTTGATTGAATAAAAGTTCTTGTAAAAACATTTTAAACTAGAAGAGCTCATCGTCCTGCCCCTTCTCAGTTTCCCACTCGCCCACCTCCTCTTGTCCTACCCCCTCCTAACTTCACCCTCGTCCAGCCCCTCTAACTTTCACACTCATCCCACCTCCTCATCAACTCCCTCTCATCCCGTTCTCATGTTAGCCCTCATCCCACCACCTCTAGCTTCTCCCTCGTCACATCCCTCTCTGCTTTCCCCTCATCCTGCCCCCCTCTCAAGCTCTCCCCATCGTCCTGCCCCCCTCTCAGCTCTTCCCTTGTCCTGCCCCCTCTCAGGTTCCCCTCTGTCCTGCCCCTCTCCAGGTCCCCCTTGTCCTGCCCCCTCCCTTCATGTCCCCTGTTCCCCTTGTCCTGCCCCCTCTCAGGTTCCCCCTTGGTCATGCCCCCTCTCAGTTCCCTCCTTGTCCTGCCCCTCTCAGGTTCCCCTTGTCCTGCCCCTTCTCAGTTCCCCTTGTCCTGCCTGCCCTCTCAGGTCCCCCTTTCCTGCCCCCTCTCAGGTTCCCCTTGTCCTGCCCCCTCTCGGTTCCCCCTGTCTGCCCCTCTCAGGTTCCCCCTGGTCCTGCCCCTCTCAGGTTCCCCCTTGTCCTGCCCCCTCTCAGGCCCTCTCCTGCCCCCTCTCAGGTTCCCCTTTCCTGCCCCCTCTCAGGTTCCCCCTTGTCCTCTCCCTCTCAGGTTCCCACTCGTCCTGCTCTCTCCCCTTCCAGCTTCCCCCCTCCCCTTCCAGATTCCTCAAACCAGATTCCCCCTAAATTCTGTGTTGCTTCCAAACCTTGTGTCCCCAACCCCTCACTCTCTGTACCACCATTATCCAGTGACATCCAACTATTTCTGGACTCTGTGTTTCTTTTTCACCAAAGAGAAATGAAGTTTCTGGCAACACTCAACTCTGATTCTGCAAATGGACCGGACGAACATCACCTCACATGTCCTAAAAACCTGCTTTACCTCTCTTTCATATCGTCCTCCTGCTCAGTTCACCCTGTCATTTGCCCAAGGTCATTTTCAATTTGCTGGAACTCAGCTAACATCACTGTAATACATAAAGGTGCAAAAAGACCGATCCCTTTAAACTACGTTCCTATTAGCTTACTTCCAATCATCCAGCAAGGTCATTAAATCCACATGCAGTTGACATTGAATCCTTCCTTTTCTTTCAACGGCCTCATCTCAGATCATCAATTCGGATTCGGATCATGTAATTCTACTTGGACATACTGCTTCTGCTCTCCCAACAATCAGATAAGATCAGGACTTCTCTCTCTCTCTCTCTCTCTCTCTCTCTCTCTCCTCTCTCTTCTCTCTCTCTCTCTCTCTCTCTCTCTCTCTTCTCTCTCTTCTCTTCTCTCTTCTCTTTCTCTTTCCCCTTTCTTCTTCTTCCTCCTTTCTCTCTCTCTGGGCATCTTGAGCATTTCATACAGTCTGGCACCCGCCTTGCTCTCCAAACTCTCTACACATAGCATCCAAGGCTAACACCACACATGGCTTACCTAAATCCTCTACTCTCGTAGCCAACGTGTGTTCTCAACGGATCCTCTCATGTCCTCTCTCTGTTTATGACTGGAGTGCCCAAGCAGTGTTTCTCGGCTCAGTTCTATTCCGAATTTCATCAGCGATCTCTCTGACTCTCTCTTTATCCTCTTTATTTTTTTTCTGTTTTCTTTATTTCTTTAATCCTCTTTATCTTTTTTCTGATGACTCCATCCTCTACATAATATCCCTCATCTTTCAGATAGGCAGCAGCAACCTTTTCCTTCTCCACAAAAACTTGACATAATCAGAAGCTGGTCAAAACAATTTGAATATGTCTTCATTCAAGACAAATCTCACAATCTCACTATTCTCTCCCCAAAAAATCATCTGGCAAATCATCCCATATACTTTCTTAACTATTCTCTTGAAGTTCAGTCACTCAAACTTTTGGGGTCCTTACTATCAGCAATGATGTTTCTCGAGAAACCACACATTCTCAGTTGGCCTCCAAAGCTAGTCGCTTACTGGCATATCCATCATGCATTGTCCTTTCCTGGAACACCTGAACTCTTATCCACCCACACGGCCTTCATTCGCGCTGATGGAGTACTGCTCTCCACCCTTAGCGGACACACCTTGTTCAGCTTGACGCTTTGAAAAACAAGGCCTTCAAGATCAATGGAATCTCGGTGATGAAATGAAGTCAAAGGGCTATCACTTTCACACGCAGACAAGTCGATGGTCTCTCTGTCCTTTGACCGCCCCTCCTTTCTTGGCCTTTGCACTCTCTGCTTTTTCCGTGCCCCCCCCCCCCCCCACTACCAGCCTCTAGTTTTCTGCAGGGCATCTGTGTCTGCCACTCAACTTTTCTTCTGGTGAAACTGCAAAAATGCAACAAATCACTGCTCACCTTCACTTATTTGTTCATCTTTTTCACCACCTGTGCAACACTGTTCCGCAGTCTCTCTTGAAACTCATTCTTTCCTCCAGGCATCAAGGCTGTTCAACCACATTCTCAGATCATCTCCCATCCAAAAACATTATCTCCCCCCCCCCCATCCCTGTTAACCCTCGCCAAGCCCAGCTCTTTCCAATTTCCATTTTTTTTCCTTTTTGAAGTTTGCTTCTGTGTCCATCTTGTCCACCCATGCATTCTCCTCTCGCCCTCATTCTCCACCATCCTTTATAATTTTCAAGTCTCCCTCTATTTTGTCCCTCATACCTGCTGTCTACTGTTCTTTGTGTTACGTCATCATACGTTCGCTTCTCCATGAGCCTCGACATTTTATACAAAAAAAAGCATTGTACCTTGAGGGCGATTGTGAGTATCCCTTATGAGTACGTTTGAAACACCCCACACAACCAAAGGGTTGACAAAAGGGTTGATGAGGAGGGGGAGAAATAAATAAAGATTGGAAGGAGAAAGGAGGAATGGGGGTGGGGGAGGGGTCAAAGGTGTCATCTCTGTGTACATAATATGTAGGAAGTGGTGGCTTGTCACTTTGTTATAATTGAAACAGAATTGACTCAATCAAAAGTCTGTGTTTTTCAATCTGTTGTTGCCTTTTGTACGTTTGTAATAATTTTGTGAGGGGTTGGATGACGGTTGTGTGTGTAGGTGATCGAGGCACCAAAGGGTGTGAGTTTGCTTGAGGAACTTCCTGGAGACCGGGTCAACTTGGCGGTGCAGGTCCGGGGTGGACCATCAAAGTATGAGAGCACCGGCTGGGTTCTGGTGGGTTTTCGCATCAACAGCGCAGAGCAGCACACACTGTCACACAGAATTCGTGAAACATTGTGGCACAGCAAAGGTAAGTGACGTGTTTCATAACGAACAGAGGAATGCATTTGTCCAATGAAACTTCTCCATTCTTTGGCAGATCCATCCGTTGGGAGAGAGAGACAGTGGAAAGTACAGGTGTCATGCCAGGAACAGCCTTGGGGAAGCTCACCGGGATGCGAACATCGTTGTGGAACAACATGTAAAAACTATCGGTGAGATGCTGTTTGTGTGCGTGTGGTTGGAACGTTGTGTGCGGTGTGTCAGAGGCCTGCTGTAAGAATGAACCATTCTCCAACGGTCTCTTGGGGACATATATTAATTACATATGCATGGTGGGTTACATTGAGAAAAGGAAGAGAAAGAAGGATGATAAGAGAGAATGGAGAGAATTTTGGGCTGAAAAGGAAGTGAAGAAAAGAGGAACTGGAGGTGGGAAAGTTCAAATTTCGTGTGTGTGTGTGTGTGTGTGTGTGTGTGTGTGTGTGGTTGTGTGTTGTGTGTAACTAGTTGACTGATTGATGTATTGTTTCCACAGTGTGTCAGGAAGTGCCTATTTATTTATAATACTGCCTTTGCTTTGCCAGTGACCAGCTCGATGGCTGATTCAACAGAGATGACACACAGAGGCAGCGAGCCGCATTCCCCCCCCCCCCCCTCCCGTTTAAGCTTGTGTGTGTGTGACAGCGTCCGGCTGAATCTAGATCAAAATCGTGTTTCCCTTCCCTGCATTTCAAAACGACGTAAATCAAAGCAATAGCATCAAATCATTTTTTCCTTCGTAGTTATTTTCTTTACATCATTCTTCACAACAATGAAGCAAATAGACGTAATACAGTTTTTGGAAAGGTTAGCAGGGAATGGGTGGTGGGTGTGGGGAAGTTTATGGGAGACTTGTAGGTTTGTAAGAAAAACCAGTGACCATTTTTAGGGGAATCTAGCGACAAACCTTGTGTATCTAGTATCGTGAGATCTGATGGGAGAGACATGAGCAAGGGGGTTTGAAGGGAAGAAGGGAAAGGTTTGAGGAAGGCAATTGCAATTGCAGCATTTGATGCACAGCCAATGATTAAGGATGAAACATTTGTGCCATTTTTCAGTCAAAGGTCAATTTGACAGTCGAATTAATTTGGTGCCGAAAGTGGTTTGTATTATGCACAATTTATGGGGTAGTGGTGAGGTGGGGAAAAACGGGAGAGGAGTTGGGACCCTCTACAGGTCATTTTATAAATGTAGTAAAAACCACGACCCTATGAGGGGCATTCCGAGTTTTAAATTCCTGGCAACAAAGGACCAAGTTCCAAACATTCTACAGGGTATAAGAATAATAAGCACAGGAAGAATTCCTTTTCTGTTCCTTACACCTGCTTTTCCACCTCGGTTCATCTTGTTAAGGTCCACTACTTACGTACCTTTCTGGGTCGTTTTGCTCTCATGCTTTTCACAGATTGTTGGTGAACATTTATCATTCTGTTTATTATGTGTAGATGAGCTTGGTATTTTGGTGTATCATGTGCTTTTTAATACAAATTGATCCTTACTTTGTATTCAGTACATTTCTGTTATATTTTATCATAACTCAGATAGGCGATGAGTGTCCTGCTGTGTTACGGTGAAGTTATTTTGCATTTCCTATGTAATAAAACACAATATATATATATATATATATATACATACATATATATATATATATATATATATATATATAAAAAGCAAACCTATCGGTGTCCTGAGTTTTTTCGTTGAACTTTTGTGCCTCAATTTCCAACATAAGACCACAGCATTGGTGTTTTCTTTTCTGATCTGATCTGGGGTCTTCACTCTGAGAGTTTACAGGTAGGCCCTGTGTCTCCACCTATCAAATGTGCTGGGACCTTCCCCGGTGATTAAATGGCTAAACTGCAGCTCCTAAGCATCAAATTATCTCAACTTTGAGATTTGAGCTTCGGTGACGAATATTGTCTTGCTTCCGTCATGGTATCATCGCATCATATTCACAACCTAGCGTGCGCTCTCTTGCAAATTTTGCCAGATCGGAAATCTTCCATTGGGAATTGCACAACAAGATATCCCATTATGGGTCGGGACGAGGTGGACCCTTGGCCCACTGAGGCTCCATCCCGGACCCTGTACTAATGCCAAGACTTGTTTGAGTCCAGACTACATCGCCATATAGTCACCTGCAAACGTGGTTTTCTGTCTGATTGTACGTATTTTCCCTTAAAGACCCAATTTGTATTTTCCTGGCCGTTCTGTGGATTATCGTGTTCCTTGGTAAATACAAATGAAAAAGTGATAATTATAACTTATTACTTACGAAATCTAAAGATTTCGTAAGTATATTGATGACTTCCTTCCTCTGTTTGTGTGTTTGTTTGTTTGTGTGTGTTTGTGTGAAAAAGAGAGAGATGTGTGAGGTGGGGAAAAACGGGAGAGGAGTTGGGACCCTCTACAGGCATTTTATAAATGTAGTAAAAACCACGACCCTATGAGGGGCATTCCGAGTTTTAAATTCCTGGCAACAAAGGACCAAGTTCCAAACATTCTACAGGGTATAAGAATAATAAGCACAGGAAGAATTCCTTTTCTGTTCCTTACACCTGCTTTTCCACCTCGGTTCATCTTGTTAAGGTCCACTACTTACGTACCTTTCTGGTCGTTTTGCTCTCATGCTTTTCACAGATTGTTGGTGAACATTTATCATTCTGTTTATTATGTGTAGATGAGCTTGGTATTTTGGTGTATCATGTGCTTTTTAATACAAATTGATCCTTACTTTGTATTCAGTACATTTCTGTATATTTTATCATAACTCAGATAGGCGATGAGTGTCCTGCTGTGTTACGGTGAAGTTATTTTGCATTTCCTATGTAATAAAACACAATATATATATATATATATATATATCATACATATATATATATATATATATATATATATTATATATATATATATATAAAAATAAGCAAACCTATCGGTGTCCTGAGTTTTTTCGTTGAACT
This sequence comes from Eptatretus atami, assembly GCA_035128595.1. Lineage (NCBI taxonomy): Eukaryota > Metazoa > Chordata > Myxini > Myxiniformes > Myxinidae > Eptatretus > Eptatretus atami. The sequence continues at coordinate 17,351,704 of CM068963.1, read as the reverse complement.
TTTGTGCCTCAATTTCCAACATAAGACCACAGCATTGGTGTTTTCTTTTCTGATCTGATCTGGGGTCTTCACTCTGAGAGTTTACAGGTAGGCCCTGTGTCTCCACCTATCAAATGTGCTGGACCTTCCCCGGTGATTAAATGGCTAAACTGCAGCTCCTAAGCATCAAATTATCTCAACTTTGAGATTTGAGCTTCGGTGACGAATATTGTCTTGCTTCCGTCATGGTATCATCGCATCATATTCACAACCTAGCGTGCGCTCTCTTGCAAATTTTGCCAGATCGGAAATCTTCCATTGGGAATTGCACAACAAGATATCCCATTATGGGTCGGGACGAGGTGGACCCTTGGCCCACTGAGGCTCCATCCCGGACCCTGTACTAATGCCAAGACTTTTTGAGTCCAGACTACATCGCCATATAGTCACCTGCAAACGTGGTTTTCTGTCTGATTGTACGTATTTCCCTTAAAAGACCCAATTTGTATTTTCCTGGCCGTTCTGTGGATTATCGTGTTCCTTGGTAAATACAAATGAAAAAGTGATAATTATAAACTTATTACTTACGAAATCTAAAGATTTCGTAAGTATATTGATGACTTCCTTCCTCTGTTTGTGTGTTTGTTTGTTGTGTGTGTTTTGTGTGTTTGTGTGTTTGTTTGTAGGCACGATAACTCGAGAACGGAAGAAGCTACCAATGTCAAATTACACCACGTGATTCAGGAGGGTAATGGCTAGCGCTGATTAGATTTTGATCAAAATCGGTCAAAGGTCAAGGTCACAGTGAGGTCAAACATAATTCCGTAAATTCATGTGGAGAAAGTGAGTTTTTTGCTTCGCTCGACGTTACGAGTTCGTTTTAACTTCGATTTTAATTTTGTCTTCGGTTTTTGCGATCGCTAAGGACGCTTAAAACTCGGTTGTCGAAATTCTGGTAAAATCGGATGTTTTGGAGACTTTTTAAGATTGTATAAAAAAATATTTCACTCGCCGCGTCACAGCTCGTCACGTGGTGCAGCGCGCTCGAGCAGACGCGTTGTTGAGTCACGTAAAGGTTTTGCGTGTTGCGCGCTGACGGTGTTTTCGATAAAGATGGTGTTTAAAAGCTTTTTTTATCCCAATAACGGTTATCATCACATGCCTGACTCGCTAAGCCGTCGGATTATGTAAAGATTGTTGGTGGATGGCCGAATATTACGGTTTTGTGACTTTGATAAAATAATATTAAATATATGCGTGGAGAAATGGAGTTTTTGCTTCGGTCGACGTTACGAGTTCGTTTTAACTCGGATCGCAATTCTGTTTTCACTTTTGGTAATGGCTAAGTATGCTTAACACTCGGTTGTCAAAATTCTGGTAAAAATCGGATGTTTTATGAGATTTATGTTGGGTGTCGTATCTGAGGCTTACTGAAGATTATGCTAATGAGGGGATTGTAACACACGGCATTACACGCTCGTTAGGTTTCTCTATCATTTCAGAAGAGATGACCAATAACAAGTCTCGAAGTCTGTCCGTCCGTCCGTCGTCCGTCCGTCCACAATCAAACCGAGTGGAGACAAATAACCAATAGTGGAATGGATAGAGGTCGATGAGACATGCACAACGATATAACTTTCAAGGTCGTCCAAGGTCGAGGTCAACGTCACGAGGCTGTCAAAGTTGCGAAAATCGTCGATTTCAAATCGTATCTCCTCCCTCATTTATCAAGAGAGATCAAATGTTATTAGTGATTCAGATACATGGACTATTATCTAGAACAACACGAGCCATTTTTTTGAAATTTGCTCTCGTTCCGATTTTATAGCCCTTCAAACTTCGCTCTGATTCCCTGTATGGGCCGTTCATAAAGTACGTACATACAAAAAAAAAGTATTAAATTAAGAACCGGAACTCTCCGAGACAAATATTACATTTGAAGTTTTTGTCAGATTTAAATAAAACAATGGAACACAAGTTTATATGCACACTTACTTTCATTTATGACATTAACATGTCTTGAATGTCAATTTGTACTTTTATTTTCATAAATGACGTGCTGTGATATTAAAAGAAAAAGGTAAATTACACCGCTAGGGACTGATCGTCATGGCTTACAAATATCGTTCATAAGGAACTGCTGGCTTTGCAAGCGATTCGCGATGTATGAGGGGGTGGTGGTTAAAGCCGCGTACGGCCTGCGTACAGGTGGGTGGTTAAAGCCTCGACGGTGGTGTTAAAGCCCGCGTACGGCCTGCTACAGGGTGGGTGGTTTACCTGCGTACAGGGGTGGTTAGCCGCGTACGGTGCTAAGTGTTAAGCGTACGGCTGCGTACAGGGGTGGGTGGTTAAGCCAGTACGGCTGCTACAGGTGGGTGTACGACGGCTGCATACATACTTGATGAAAGTGGTGTCGGACTACATGAAAGCGTTTCAGAAAATGAAGGTGACCTGTCGTGATCGCGAGGGGAAAAATATCCCCGTTCACAGGAACATTTTCGACGTGATGTTGAATCCGTGGACGTCAATAATTGTTCCATATTACTGTATTACGTAGTTAATAATTTCTGATGCATTTGAGATAAATCTACAGTTCGTTGTAATCTTCAAGTATTGTGATGTGATATGAGACACATATGGGGGTGGTCACGAGCCTACATACAGAGGGGGGTGGGTGGGTGGTCATTAGCCTACATACAGAGGGGGGTGGGTGGGTGGTCACGAGCCTACATACAGAGGGGGGTGGGTGGGTGGTCACTAGCCTACATACAGAGGGGGGTGGGTGGGTGGTCACTAGCCTACATACAGAGGGGGGTGGGTGGGTGGTCACTAGCTCGCATACAGAGGGGGGTGGGTGGGTGGTCACTAGCCTACATACAGAGGGGGGTGGTGGGTGGTCACGAGCCTACATACAGAGGGGGGTGGGTGGGTGTCACTAGCCTACATACAGAGGGGGGTGGGTGGTGGTCACTAGCCTGCATACAGAGGGGGGTGGGTGGGTGGTCACTAGCCTACATACAAGGGGGGGGGTGGGTGGGTGGTCACTAGCCTGCATACAGGGGGGGTGGGTGGTGGTCACGAGCCTGCATAACAGGGGGTGGGTGGGTGGTCACTAGCCTACATACAGAGGGGGGTGGGTGGGTGGTCACTAGCCTACATACAGAGGGGTGGGTGGGTGGTCACTAGCCTGCATACAGAGGGGGGTGGGTGGGTGGTCACTAGCCTACAACAGAGGGGGTGGTGGGTGTCACAGCCTACATACAGAGGGGGTGGGTGGGTGGTCACTAGCCTACATACAGAGGGGGTGGGTGGGTGGTCACTAGCCTGCATACAGAGGGGGGTGGGTGGGTGTCACTAGCCTGCATACAGAGGGGGGTGGGTGGGTGGTCACTAGCCTACATACAGAGGGGTGAGTGGGTGGTCACGAGCCTACATACAGAGGGGGGTGGGTGGGTGGTCACTACCCTACATACAGAGGGGGGTGGGTGGGTGGTCACTAGCCTGCATACAGAGGGGGGTGGGTGGGTGGTCACTAGCCTACATACAGAGGGGGTGGGTGGGTGGTCACTAGCCTGCAAACAGCGGGGGGTGGGTGGGTGGTCACTAGCCTACATACAGAGGGGGGTGGGTGGGTGGTCACAGCCTACATACAGAGGGGGGTGGTGGGTGGTCACGAGCCTACATACAGAGGGGGTGGGTGGGTGGTCACTAGCCTACATACAGAGGGGTGGGTGGGTGGTCACTAGCCTGCATACAGAGGGGGGTGGGTGGGTGGTCACTAGCCTACATACAGAGGGGGTGGGTGGGTGGTCAGCCTACATACGAGGGGGGTGGTTGGGTGTCACGAGCCTACTACAGAGGGGGGTGGGTGGGTGGTCACTAGCCTACATACAGAGGGGGTGGGTGGTGGTCACTAGCCTACATACAGAGGGGGTGGGTGGGTGGTCACTAGCCTGCATACAGAGGGGGTGGGTGGGTGGTCACTAGCCTACATACAGAGGGGGGTGGGTGGTGTCACTAGCCTACATACAGAGGGGGGTGGGTGGGTGGTCACTAGCCTACATACAGAGGGGGGTGGTGGGTGGTCACTAGCCTGCATACAGAGGGGGGTGGTGGGTGGTCACTAGCCTGCATACAGAGGGGGTGGGTGTGTGGTCACTAGCCTACATACAGAGGGGGTGGGTGGGTGGTCACTAGCCTGCATACAGAGGGGGTGGGTGGGTGGTCACTAGCCTGCATACAGAGGGGGTGGGTGGTGGTCACTAGCCTGCATACAGAGGGGGTGGGTGGGTTGGTCACTAGCCTACATACAGAGGGGGTGGGTGGGTGGTCACTAGCCTGCATACAGAGGGGGGTGGGTGGTTTTGAAACCCGGAAGTAGAGCGTACGTACTTTATGAACTGCCCCTATTCCAGTCTGGCACAGAGTTACTTACTTTCTACTCTGTCAGAGATGACGGGCACTCCCGCTCGGGGTATTTTTTTAAAGTCAATTTCAATTCGTTTTCACTTTTGGTAACGTTAAGTATGCTTAATACTCGGTTGTCGAAATTCTGGTAAAAATCGGATGTTTTATGAGACTTATGTTGGGTGTCGTATCTGAGGCTTAACTGAAGATTATGCTAATGAGGGGATTGTAACACACGGCATTACGTGCTCGTTTTAAAGTCAATTTCAATCCTGTCTTCAATTTTGGTAACGGTTAAGTATGCTTAACACTCGGTTGTCGAAATTCTGGTAAAAATCGGATGTTTTATGAGAGGTTTGGTACAGAATCATCGTAGAAACTTCTTGTTTGCGTCGCTACCTTCTCTAGAGACAGCTTTTATTAGGACA
>CM068963.1:17328783-17346865 GCA_035128595.1 Eptatretus atami | reverse complement strand
AGCACGATAACTCGAGAACGGAAGAAGCTACAATGTCAAATTACACCACGTGATTCAGGGAGTAATGGCTAGCGCTGATTAGATTTTGGTCAAAATCGGTCAAAGGTCAAGGTCACAGTGAGGTCAAACATAATTCCGTAAATTCATGTGGAGAAAGTGAGTATTTTGCTTGCTCGACGTTACGAGTTCGTTTTAACTTCGATTTTAATTTTGTCTTCGGTTTTTGCGATCGCTTAGGACGCTTAAAACTCGGTTGTCGAAATTCTGGTAAAATCGGATGTTTTGGAGACGTTTTTAAGATTGTATAAAAAAAATATTCACTCGCCGCGTCACAGCTCGTCACGTGGTGCAGCGCGCTCGAGCAGACGCGTTGTTGAGTCACGTAAAGGTTTTTGCGTGTGCGCGCTGACGGTGTTTTCGATAAAGATGGTGTTTAAAAGCTTTTTATCCCAATAACGGTTATCATCACATGCCTGACTCGCTAAGCCGTCGGATTATGTAAAGATTGTTGGTGGATGGCCGAATATTACGGTTTTGTGACTTTGATAAAATAATATTAAATGATTGCGTGGAGAAATGGAGATTTTTGCTTCGGTCGACGTTACGGTTTTTAACTCGGATCGCAATTCTGTTTTCACTTTTGTAATGGCTAAGTATGCTTAAACACTCGGTTGTCAAAATTCTGGTAAAAATCGGATGTTTTATGAGATTTATGTTGGGTGTCGTATCTGAGGCTTAACTGAAGATTATGCTAATGAGGGGATTGTAACACACGGCATTACCGCTCGTTAGGTCATCTCTATCATTTCAGAAGAGATGACCTAATAACAAGTCTCGAAGTCTGTCCGTCCGTCCGTCCGTCCGTCCGGCCACAATCAAAACCGAGTGGAGACAAATAACCAATAGTGGAATGGGTAGAGGTCGATGAGACATGCACAACGATATAACTTTCAAGGTCGTCCAAGGTCGAGGTCAACGTCACGAGGCTGTCAAAGTTGCGAAAATCGTCGATTTCAAATCGTATCTCCTCCCTCATTTATCAAGAGAGATCAAATGTTATAGTGATTCAGATACTATGGACTATTATCTAGAACAACACGAGCCATTTTTTTGAAATTTGCTCTCGTTCCGATTTTATAGCCCTTCAAACTTCGCTCTGATTCCCTGTATGGGCCGTTCATAAAGTACGTACATACAAAAAAAAGTATTAAATTAAGAACCGGAACTCTCCGAGACAAATATTACATTTGAAGTTTTTGTCAGATTTAAATAAAACAATGGAACACAAGTTTATATGCACACTTACTTTCATTTATGACATTAACATTGTTCTGAATGTCAATTTGTACTTTTATTTTCATAAATGACGTGCTGTGATATTAAAAGAAAAAGGTAAATTACACCGCTAGGGACTGATCGTCATGGCTTACAAATATCGGTTCATAAGGAAATGCTGGCTTTGCAAGCGATTCGCGATGTATGAGGGGTGGTGGTTTAAAGCCGCGTACGGCTGCGTACAGGGGTGGGTGGTTAAAGCCTGCTACAGGGGTGGGTGTTTAAAGCCCGCGTACGGCCTGCGTACAGGGGTGGGTGGTTTAAAGCCTGCGTACAGGGGTGGGTGGTATCTCTTTTATTAGACAAGGTCAGAGGTCAAGTTGACGATTTCGTAAGTACCAGTCTATGACTGCTTGTTTTATATTGTACAAAAACAAGGCTCATATAAAAGCAATATTACGTCTAAAACTGAAGGAAAAGGTGCCGACAAAGGACATCTGCACGCACATACGGATTCCTGTACCAGTGCTGACCTGGAATATAATCGATGCCCTTCCTACCCGAAGAAGGCCTTTCACATGAAACACGTGAACCACCTGGTCAACTTGTTCATGGTACAGGAGGTGCTACCCATGACATAGCAAGCGGTGTAACCTCGTGATGTCAAGGGACCTCCAAGAAGATCGGACCACTTGCAAGTTACCACCAGTCCAGGGAGGGATTTGTCATTTCTTCAGTGTGCCGGTGGTAACTCAGCTAGTCTTCTTGAAGGACACCTTGGGATCTTTAATGTCCACTAACTAATGTAAGCAGAGGGAAAACCTGGCTTAACGTACACCCGCGGGACGAAACACTTTGCCATGGAATGCCCTGCCTGTGAAGCTCAAATCCGACAGTTTCCAGTCGGGTTGGGAATTGAACCCAGACTGGACCACTCAATGTTAAGAGCGCTACCTTTACACCATTCTGTTTAGTGTCTTGACTCGCCCCAGGTTACATATCAATGATGTAATCATGCATCATAAATTTCTTCTTTTCCACGACTTCCAATTAAATCCATGCGATGATGCAGGCCTTTTCAATGCAATCAACACGAGTCAGACTTGAGGAAACATTGTGCTGTATAATGGTGTTCACCACTTACGTCATAACCAAAAATTGCTTTTTGAGAATGTTTTATCTCCCACATGACAACCCAATTCGCTGTTCTCATTAAATGTCAAAAAAACATAAACAAACACTGTGCTTCCAAGTGGTCACCATCATTTCACACTATGCAGTCTATGACTGCTGTAGTTCGATCGTTGCTGGGAGTGTGGCTGTGCCGCTGATGCAGTGTCCGCTGTTTCCAATAGGCTGGTATTCATTTTGCCGACCTCCGAAGGTTGTTAGGTTGGGTTAGCCCACCGTGTGTTGTTTAATGGCACGACGGGCTCAAACTCAAGACCCGAAGATCTCAAGGTAGCCACCTTTAGAGTGGACGACCAAGGCCTCCAACTCAGCTGAAAAGGTCATCAATTTTGGTGATCACCACAATGTCTGTTAGATACTCTATTTCAAGGAAGCGAACTTGCCGGGTTCTGAGTGGTGGGTCTGCCCGTGAAAGGGACTGGAAAGGGTCTCAGAAATTGTGCTAGATTAGCGAATCGAGTTACTGATTGGAAGCTACCTCAAAATGAACTCTACAATATTCCAATACTGACATAACCTGTAACAGACATCTTTGGTGGTGGGGTGCCCCAAACAGATATCCCAAAGTAGATTAGCCCCAAAATGAGCGAAATTAGCTATTTGGGTTACCGATCACAAATAAGTGCACGTTGTTCTCTATATCACTCATTTGCAAGAACAACCATCGACCGATATTTTTGGTGGTAGGATGTCCCATGGAGAAACCCTAAATTAGGTCACCCCCAAAAATACACATGATTGCAGCACTAGCATTCTCCAAGCATAATCTCTTATAGATGATCGATGATACAATGTGTGTTAATTTCACTTATGCACACAATGATAGTCTACTACTCCACTCATAATCACTCCAAGGTATACCGAGCACTATTATAACAAGCACCAAGGGACGAAAAGACCCCATGACCATATTGTCCTGGCCTGCAGGGATCGAGTCCAGCTCATCTCAATTTGAATCGGAGACATCACTCCAAGGTTCATCGTCCGATGACACGTGACACTCGGAGGGTGAACCGAGTTTGTCGGATTCAGACACAGCGTTTTCTGAGTCCACAATAATCGTTTCGTCTTCGGAAGCGGTGTCTGCAACATTCATTGTTCTAACCATTGTTTTCCTGGGAACATAATTGTTGGTTGGTGACCTCGTGATAGAGTCCATGTAGCAAATCTTCTGCAATGGGAGATCATCCTTTAGGTATTTGCTCATGAAACTCATAGAGCCGGTGATGGATACCAATCCCAGTCGTAGGATTGTGTGTTTCCATGGCCGGACACTACCTCTATTGACATTGTACACAGCATCAAAGGTCATGGAATTTACTTTGCGATCGATAGTCTCCGCATAGTCATCGCTGAACGTTGGTGTTGTACGACATAAGTGTGCGGAAGAATAGATTCAGCGAATTGGGAAGTTTTGGAGCGCGTTCTTTCAAGTTGTGAACCGTTGTTGGTTTTGGAGTCATTGACTTTGGTTTGTTCATAATTTGAGCATGAAGAATCACAGCTGCTGAACGAATTTTTTTGTTTTGCTTGAATTGCTCTTCATCCTCGTGAAGACACGCCTTGGCATTATCGGTCATAACTATAGAGCTATGAACAAAGTTACCTTTTTGCTGGTCCAGAAGTCCAATTGTTATTCGGTTGCCAAAATCTTCACTGATTGTGAACTTGATGGCTGCTGCATGCTTCAGGTTCCTGTTTGGATTCTGTTTCCTTATTGAACTGAACACGAAATGATTAGTGATGCTCAGCCTCCTTGGCAATGAGGTCAACTCCACTGTGGACCAAATACTTGATACCCTCGTTGCTGGACTTCTTGGCTCTGGACCGCAACGACTGACATCCAGCAACAGTGCACATTTTGAGAGTCCCCTCCTCGCTGTGCTTTAGTTTACTTCTGGGCCTTTCAGCAATCCATGTTCGTCCAATTCTGGGAGGCTGCTACTCCGCCGGGTTTCGACCTTAGCCTTTTTTTTACTAGATGTTCTACAGGAGCTGAGGTGGGCCATTTCACTGCCGTATATTTTTGCGCGATGCAATTAATGAAGCGTTTTTGTTAACATCCTCAGTAATTGTGCAATAGCGATCGGATGACAACAGCTCTCTCAAACTGGCGGTGTTCTTGATGGATGCCCATGTTTTGTCAGTGAAGGCTTTCGTTCTGCAATCCTCCGATGTGGATTTCTTGCATACGTAGCAATGTCGATTTTCGTTTCGAACTTGAGTCCAGTGGAGGGTCCTGAAATACAGAGTTCGAGTCCCAGTGATAAATGTATATCGATAAAGGTTTGATTCCAACTCGACAAAATATAATATACAGGCTAGACTAGATATCATAAACATACTGAGAGCCATCTCCCTCTCCACCTTGGTCACGGGTGAAGACGTGCGGAAGGTGAGGCGTGACACCTTCTGCTGGCAATATGGTGTCTGCCAATCGAAGAGAATTCCCTGATTTTCACGAAAACGAATCAAATTTCAGTGATAATTTTCCCACACGCAATCTTCACACTATAAGAAATCTACAGAAACTATATGTTGTTTTATTTCGCTTTTTGATTCAATCTGTCGTTAAAACTCTAAATCGAGAGGAAGCTGCATCCCATCACGTAACATCGACGATGCCCTCCAACTGACCAGACAGTGCAGTGTCGGGGCATTAGCACTGTCTACGTCTGCACATCGAAGCACTGTGACATGTAGTGCTCTAATTTCATTGAAAAAGTTCATTTTTTATCACTCACAAGCTACCGTTGACACCGTGAACGTGTAGGTCGGATTAAAAACTGGAAGGTCCACACAAAACTCGATCACATCAGAGCACTGCAAACTAAAAGTTTTTTCCCACTCACACTTTCTCTCCATCCTAAGTCCTGGAGTGACATTTCCATTGATGCCTTGAGGTTGCATCTTCATCAGAATTTGAAAGTCACCAGATTCCTTCGGGAGTGCATCGTCATCCATGTTTCTGTCCGACAAACCACGTAACGACGAAGTATCCCCACCAACTACTTAATTGTCGGAAGCGACATCCATTGAACACTGGTGGCAAAATGAGGAAAAGCAAGCAAATGAGAAAAGCTCCAGAAACTCGAGATGATACCTCTGCAAAATCTGCGGAGGAAGTGTGGTCACATTTTCTTCACACCTTGATGGACAAACTCCTCAAACCAAGCACGTGTTAGGTGAGCAAAGGTGCCGACAGCACAGCAACGATCTCCTTTTGTCTACGACTAATTTGTCAAAGGGGTGCAGTGTGTTGGGCGATTGTGTCCGTGATTCCAGGAACTGGCTGGCTGGGAGACACATACGGTGGGGTTCGATCATGATATTTAAACTAGGTCCTTGCAGGCCAGGCCAATATGGTCATTGGGTCTTTTCATACCTTGGTGCTTGTTATTATCATGCTTGGTATAATTTGGAGTGATCATGAGTGGATGAGTAGACTATCATTGGGTGCATCAGTGAAGTTCACGCACAGTGTGTCATCTATCATCTATGATAGATTATGCTTGTAGGATGCAAATGCTACAACCATGTATATTGTTACGGCTGTGGAAATTCGCATTACACCATAAAGGGTCCCGTAGGTGAGATATCTTGATAGGGGCATGTGTAGTTACCCTACCCGTGTTATAGAGGGAATTTATGTGATCCATCGGGCTGCGACCTATTGTCTCGTCTCTCTTTCCTATCTTATTTAAACAAACAAACCTGCCAACGATGCGTGGTTTTTCCGCGCCATTCTTCTCCGCGCTTGGTGAGAGGGGGGGCAGCTCCACCGCCGATGTGGATGACCAGCATGAGGCGGTCGGGGGAGGGAAGCCCCTCTCGAGAACCCTCTCGAAGGAGGGTGGAGCCAAAAATGGGGGCGGAGTGAAGGGCGGAGCCCCGCGTATAAAAAGCAGGACACGGGCGGGGCGCTCTTGCTCTTGCTCTCTTCGTCCTCTTCCTCTCTTCCGGCTCGCTCTTCCCTTCTCTTCGTGGTGGCCGCTGGCCTGGTCTTCTGTGGGCGGTCCCGAGACCCGCTGGCGGGACGGAGCATCTGCCATTCCCCACACCACGACCTTGAGCAACAACATTCCCCCCCCCTTCTATCCGCGCTGAGATAGCGCCGGAACCCCGTCCGTGGCGTCGAGCGGCAACACGTGCCGGCGCGAGGCACGCCGGAGAGGACTCGCCTACCACGCCAGGGCATGGAGTCGCGGCCAGGCGCGACCACGTCGACGGACGTGGGAGAGGGACTGACGGCCCAAAGGGAAGTCACCATTTTCTTTTCGGGGTTTTTGTATGGATCTTGTGGGCCGTGTCTTGTAAAGTAGACCTGTTTAAGTGTGCCGTGTACGCGTATTCGGTTGTAACTCTGCGTCGTTGTTTCTTTTGTTTTAACTGTTATATGTGCATTTTTATTGTGACTGTATATACGTGTCTTCTGTGTGTGTGAAATAAATGTGCATTGTGTGAACTGTTTTCCCGTTTCGCTTCGTCTTTTCTGTAATTGAATCTCCATCCTGCTTCACGTAAGGGGTTCGTAGTGGCTTAATACGCCGTAATTAATCGGAACCGTCGAGGCCGACGATACACCGCTCGGTTATCGCTGTAGCACGGAACGGACCGCTTAAGCGGTTCGTGTCCGGAGTCGGCCTGTGGCGTGGTGCGATCGCCCGGTCGCCCATTCGCGCAGGTACTTAGGTAGATCGAATTTGGCGAGCAACCCTATCCTGCGCGGGTGGGCAATTGGCACGATCGTGGTGAGGTTAAACCCCACCCGTGACTAGCTCCCGGCGTTGGTCCGAGAGGGTCACGACTGAATTGTCCGTCCGGTGGGCGACGCCGCGATTCGAGTCACGTGGCCGTTCGCACGCCGCGGCGCGAATTCGCAATACTGGTGTCAGGAGTGGGATTAAAATCCACCTCGGTCTCCGTTAAATTCACGGAACGGAGCAGGGGTGTGCGAGGCGACCCCCCCCCCCCCGTTCCCTCCAAATTACGAGTGAGCTAATTTAACCTCTTACGAGAAATAAGATGGAGTCAGGTGAGCGGGAGCCGGGGTAGTAGAAATGGATGTAGAATTGTTAGAATCCATGGCCCAGGATGGAGACCCCGAGCAGGAAATGTTGGTTGTACAGGACGAATTTCCCCAACGAACCCAGAGCCCGAATTGGGTGCGGCAGCGGCCGCGGTGTATGACACCTCCCCTCCCCTCTCCGCCAAACCCCCCGATCCTTGCCGAATCGGCTCAGCCGAGTGCACTAGACATGGCCCAGCTATGCGCCATGCTGGTGGGAGTAAACGCGACTATGCAACAAATGAACGGAAAAATGAATGGGAATGCGCAACAAATGAAAAACGAAATAAAAGGCATGAACGAAAAGATGGATACAAACACAAACAAAATGGAAAAATGCGGGGTGAGATGCAGCAAATAGGCCGACCTGCAGGCGGGCATGAAGGCAATGGCGTGCAGTGAAGCGCGGACAACGGAGTGCGTAATGCCGGCGCCACGTGTGGGAGCGAACGGCTGGGGAGGAGTGCAACGGTTGTCAGGCCGCAAGGGAGGCGGGTGAGGACAAAATAATTCGGGAGACGTGTTGGGCGAGGGTCGTGACAGAGAAGGTGACGGAAAAAGTGACGGCAACACAGAGGGGAAATTAATTGGGGTGCCGGAGCTGCACGAGGGAGATAAGACACGAGGTGAAGGAATTGGGAGGGAGAGAAAAGAACAATTAAGACGGAAAGCAAGGATGAGTTGCGCGGAGATCGTGAAAGAGCAAGGAGTGAAACAGAGGGAGACGGGAGCGACTTAAGGGAAAGCAAGGTTGACCTACGTAAAGAAAAGGAAAGACGCCAGAAAGAAGCAGAGACTATATAGACACGAGGAGACAACAGAAACGGAAAGAATAAAATGTATAGAGGCACGGGAGATAGAGGGTGAATTGGACGGGTTGAAGACAAGCACACACACACCAGAGTTAGTGGAGGACGATGAGGGTGAGCTCGCGGAGGTTGTCGTGACCCGGTGCGAGCAGCTGGATAGCCTCCTTCGGGAACAGAGGGAGACGCTATTCTCCCTCGAAGCTGATCTCGACCAGGTGGGTTCGGTCGTGCTTTGCGAGGTCGAGGGGACGGTGCTGCGAACGGGGTGCACAGAGAGCTTGGGGGGTATAGAGGCCCCGGGAACCCTTGTGGGACAACGATCCCCAGTGGTTTGTGCAGTGTGTGTGTTTGCGAGTGTGCCGGGGTGCTGCTCCCAGCACACCGTGTGTGGATGAGACACGCGCGGGTTGAGTGGTATGGTGTGTGTGAGGGAAACGGCACGAGTGAGTGAGCGGCCGAGTGTAAGGAGAGGGACAGCGTGTGTGAGGTCGCTGTGTGCAAGGGAGATGTCGGTCGGCATGCGTGAGCATGCACCGCGTCTCCCGGGTTGAGTGGAATGTCGTGGTGTGTGAGTCTCGTGACACGCGGGAGTTTGAGTGCGTGTGTTGAATGGAGACGACTGCGGCGACAGAGGAACAAGGGCCGGGTAGCGGCCGTAGCTATTTTGAGCACCGCGCCGGGTTCCCCAGCAGCGGAGCGCGAGGTCCGTGCCGTGCTACGCACAAGACCCCACGTGCTCGCTTGCGGAGTGAGACCCGGTCCGGAAACGCTGTGGTGTTGCCGATCCGCGGACGGACAAAGTTTAGGCAGGATTACGAATTTGGACCGGATGGGTTCTCCACGCGAGCTTGTGTTAAGCTCCAACGGGCAGAGCACATGTGTTCGCGTGGGGAGCCCTCGGAGTCGAGGTTTGCTTTTGGGGTGCGCAGGGTGACGTCATGGCTGCACGTAGGGTTGGAATCCGGCAGGAGGGTGAATCCCTGCCGGATGGTACCGTCCAAGAGGACGAGGTACACGTGCAGCTGCAGGACCACGGCAAGGTGCAAAGTGCGCGAGCTGTGAGTTGCCGCGCTGCTGTGCTGCGCGTAATTGGGAAAAATTAACAAAGCAAGCCTCGCTTTCGGTGAACAGGATTCCCGGTAAGGGGTGGAAGACCCCTTGACAGGGCACAGGATGGACACTAGTTAGGGGGAAGGGTTAGCTTAGTTAGACCGGCTCCATGGGGCAGGGGTAAGTCCTCATGGGGCCCGTGGAATGGATTAGTTAGAGGGATTGTAGTTGAAGTTAGGTTGGGAAATGATTTTTTGGATTTTGAGGACAATGACTGACTTTGAGTGTGTAGTGGGGACGTAGCTTAGCTACGTAGTGTTAAATGGAACGTGTCATAGTGTAAGGACGACGTGGGAGCACGGCTTAGTTAGGGGAGGTAGTTAGAAGATGCAGAGTTCAGCGGTGTGTGTGTTGAAGAGTTGGTAAGTTGTGAGGTGAGTACATGATGAGAGTGAGGCCAGCGGGTCTGTGAGTGGAGCGAATGTGGAATGCATGGTGCGATGAGTGATTGGGGGGAGGAGTGATCCCGCCAAAGGGACCCCGGGGTCAGTGTAGAGTGAGTTAGCTGGGTTAGTCAAATTGACAAAATGGAGGTCGTTTTGCTGTTGGGGGAGTGTAGGTCGATACCCATTTGGAGGGGTGCAGGAGCCCTGTTGACGGGGGAGCGTGGCTGCGAAAGGTGAGTATCGCTGAGTGGGTACCCCGGGCACCGAGCTAGTCGGCCGCGGTAGGCCAAGGCCCATGGGGGCCGGGTAGCGTAGTGGGCACGGGTGCGCCCGCATGATGCGGGGCCCGGGGCGCCGTTAGCCGCGTGGCAGTGTTGTGGGCACGGGTGACCCGGAAAGGGGCCCGGAAGCCAGCCTGCCACGTGAGCGTTTCAGGGGAGTCGCCAGAGAGGGCACTCCCCGGTGTTTAGGGAGCTGGTAGGCTCGGAGGCAGTGTAGTGCCCGGGGTGCCATCGTTGGAGAATCGGCAGAGGGTCGTGCCTGCCAAGGGAGCCACGTGTCCCAGCCATGAGACCGTGCAAGGGCACGAAAGAAAATTGGGGGGGGGGGCGAGGCCGAAATTGTAAGGACACCAACACAGGCGACGGGAATCTGGGTTGTTAGAACCAATAGATTAAGCGAGAGGCGCTCGTTGAAAGCCCCGGGTAGTTTAAAAGTTAATGGTTAGGGTAGATTAGGAAGTGTACCCCTCCGCACCATCCATCCCTTCGCTCACGTTGTGGGCCGCTGGACCACTTTGGGTTAAAGATCGCTGAACTCTGGGAGGCCATCCTGAGGCTTGTGTTGGGCCTCGACACAGGACGCTAGCCCTCCCTCATCCCTCCGGAAGGAATGTAGGGGTTGGGAGTAGGCTAGGACAGGATAGGTTAGCCGAACAGAGACGATAAAGGGGTTAGGGGAGAATAGTAGAGGGGAAGTAAAAAATAAAACAACAAAAAAATTAATTGGGGCTAAATTGTGTTTTTTACAAATTAAGGGGTGGGTATGGACAGTGACAGGCAAAAGCGATAGGTTGGGAGGGAGACCGTAGGGTAGGTACGAGCCCGCCTTCCGAGTGGCCAGCACCACCGCACTCCCTCCACCAACTCCTCGAAAGGCAAAGGCTGGCCAGCTTCATCTTTCGGCTGTGTTACTTCAAGGCCTGTGCCGGCCCACTTCATCGGCTGCCTGTGTTTTGCTACGAGGCCTGTACTGCCGGATCGTCTGCAGCTGTGTTCTGCAGGCCTGTGCCGGTCGGATCGTCCACCGGCTGTGTTCGCCTGCAGCGGCCTTGTGCAGGCTGTTTGCCTGCTGCCTTTGCCATGCCATGCCCACTGCCACATCACAAGTTTGCCCCCTTCAATTTTGCTTTGCCCCCCTTTGTCATTGCCATGTGCGCCAGGATCGTCGCAACAGTTTGCAAGTTGCAAGAACTGTCCTGTTGGCAGCTACACACGGGCCTGCAGTGGCGGCCCGTGCACCGGTTGACTTTTGTTTTGCTCCCTGCAGAGTCCATTGATCCTGGGCCATGGTTTAGTGTAAATTATAAGGTGTTAAGTTGTATTGTAAATATGAGTGCGCCCGGCATGTCTGTCTTAGCGCCGGCAATTTTATTTAAGTCGTCTGAGTGAGTGGGTTTGTTTCGTTAGTTACTCAGCCCGTAGGTTTTTATTTTGGGGACACGAATACCATGAATGTCGCACTCAGGGATCCGAAGGTAAACGTACTAGGGGAGAACTACACATGATGGACACGAGAATTTGACGACTCGGGACGAGTCTGTAAAAGGGGAGGGGGTAGTTTTACGGCTGTGGAAATTCGCATTACACCATAAAGGGTCCCGTAGGTGAGATACTTTGATAGGGGCATGTGCAGTTAGCCCTAACCCGTTGTATAGAGGGAATTTATGTGATCCATCGGGCTGCGACGCTTTGAGTCAGTCGTTTTTCTTTCCCATCTTTGATTTAAAACGAACGAAAACTGCCAACGATGCTGGTGGGTTTTTCCGCGACATTCTTCTCCGCGCTTGGTGTGAGGGAGGAGAAGGGGGGGCAGCTCGCCGCCGATTGGTGGATGACCAGCGTGAGGCGGTCGGGGGAGGGAACGCCCCTCTTCGAGAACCTCTCGAAGGAGGGTGGAGCCAAAAATGGGGCGGAGTGAAGGGCGGAGCCCCGCGATATAAAAGCAGACAGGGCGGGGCGCTCTTGCTCTTGCTCTCTTCGTCCTCTTCCTCTCTTCCGGCTCGCTCTTCCTCTTTCTCGTGGTGGCCGCTGGCCTGGTCTTCTGTGGGGCGGTCCCGAGACCCCGCTGGCGGACGGAGCGTCTGCCATTCCCACACCACGACCTCGAGCAACAACATTTCCCCCCCCCCTTCTATCCGCGCTGAGATAGCGCCGGAAACCCTGTCCGTGGCGTCGAGCGGCCAACACGTGCCGGCGCGAGGCACGCCGGAGAGGACTCGCCTACCACGCCAGGGCACGGAGTCGCGGCCAGGCGCGACCACATCGACGGACGTGGGAGAGGGACTCGACGCCCAAAGGGAAGTCACCATTTCTTTTTCGGGGTTTTTCTATGGATCTTGTGGCGCCGTGTCTTGTAAAGTAGAACTGTTTAAGTGTTGCCGTGTGTACGCGTATTCGGTTGTACTCTGCATCGTTGTTTCTTTTGTTTTAACTGTTTATGTGCATTTTTATTGTGACTGTATATACGTGCTTTCTGTGGGTGTGAAATAAATGTGCATTGTTGTGAACTGTTTTCCCGTTTCGCTTCGTCTTTTCTGTAATTGAATCTCCATCCTGCTTCACGTAAGGGGTTCGTAGTGGGCTTAATACGCCCGATAATTATCGGAACCGTCGAGGCCGGCGATAACACGCTCGGTTATCACTGTAGCACGGAACGGACCGCTTAAGCGGTTCGTGTCCGGAGTCGGCCTGTGGCGTGGTGCGATCGCCCGGTCGACCATTCGCGCAGGTACTTAGTAGATCGAATTTGGCGAGCAACCCTATCCTGCGCGGGTGGGCAATTGGCACGATCGTGGTGAGGTTAAACCCTCACCCGTGACTAGCTCCCGGCGTTGGGTCCGAAAGGGTCACGACTGAATTGTCCGTCGGGTGGGCTGACGTGCCGCGATTCGAGTCACGTGGCCGTTCGCACGCCGGCGGGCGCGAATTCGCAACAATATTTTGGGGGTGACCTACTTTAGGGCATCTATCTGGGACATCCCATCACCAAAATATCGGTCGATAGTTGTTCTTGCAAGTGAGTGATATGGAGAACAATGTGCACTTATTTTCGATCAGTAACCCGAATAGCTAATCTCACTAATTTTGGGGCTCACCTGCGTTGGGATGTCTGTTTGGGGCACCCCACCACCAAAAATGTCTGACACAGATTATATCAGTATTGGAATGTAGTGTATTATGAGGTAGGTTCCAATTGGTAACTCGATCAGCTGATCTAGCACATTTGTGAACACCCCTTAAGAGGGTCTGTTCAGGCCCTTCCACCATTGAATCTGCCTGTCAGTCGTCTCGCAGTGTTCAGGAGATTGTGTGCTAGCATCATGATGTAGTTTCAGCAGGTAACCATTTCTGCTGATCTAGTGCAGTTTCTGAGATCCTTTTTAGTCGCTTTCACGGGCAGACACACAATTCCGAATCCGGCGGACATTCAGTTGTTCGAAATAGAGTAGCTAACAGACTTTGTGGTGATGGACAAAATTGGTAACCATTTCAGGTGAGTTGGAGGCCTCGGGCTTCAGGTCTACTTAACCGATAAGCCAACACCAGGCTCATGAGAAGTGATGAAGTGACATCACAACACGAGCCATTCCTCCACCCTGTCCCTCGTTTTTGACGAGGGCAGCCTGGCTTGGTGTGATGTTATTGTGCAAATGATGGCTCACATGGTCCTGGGTCAAATCGAAAAGGGGAAATGGGAACCCCTGGCCACTTAGTCTTGAGTTTTACAAAAACCGACCAAATGATGGCACCATTGAGCCGCTTGTTCAGATTGGCAGCGAATTGAAGTGACCAATGAGGAGCGGAGTGAGGAATGAAGGGACCACCTATTCCAAGTCATCACGTCGAGGTTGAAGGCGTGGTCCGAGATAATATATATTCAATGAATAACACAATAGGACGCGTTCCTTTTTCGGATTTGGGGCCATCAATTGATTACGTACGCACATGTCGGTGGGAGAAAGGGGTGGGGGTACTAAACTGAGTGTAATTAATAAGGAAGGGAAGAAAGTTGCAAGGAGGGTGTGGGGAGTGTGAGAGGAGTGGAGACTGCAGATAAAAGTGCCCGCTTTAGTTTTGCATAAGGGAATCACTGACAGCGCACACAGCGCATGCGCGAAAAGCCTTGTTGGCATTCATACGTCATTTAGAAAGTTCCATACTCATGTAGGTTGCTGTAGATTTAGAATTGTAGACTGTAGTGTCCAAGATGGAGTATCGGTTGACCCGGGTCCAACTCCTCCCTACCCTTATTGGGATCTTCATTCTGTGCAATTTCCACAGAAAGTATTTCCCACTGGGCCATGACCCCACTAACTTCCCATAGGATTTTCATGGAAAGCTTGCTTAAGAGAGGCCTGAACCACCTCCTCTGATGGATAAAGTGCTCCAGAATGCCACATCTCCTGCCTCGGACACTAGTAGATCAATCAGGGTTGAACAAACCAGTTCAAAACCAGGGATCGACAGCTCGAAAGGAGAGATTGTTGGATATGATGGGATATCTGTTCAACTCCTGAAATGACATTATGAAGAATGACAAATGCAAAAATGGTAAATTTTCCCCATTCCCCCAACCTTACCCTATCCCCCCAGGAGCATTTTCATCGGTAGCACTTGAGTGCCCATATCCGAAGTTGGGTACTAGTGGCATCTCCTGTGGACGAGTTCAGGCTGGGCATGTGGACTACCCCTCCCTAGAGGACTTTAATGAACTAGCTCAGGGTTTTTTTTTAATCGATGATCTGATATTGACCTGGCTGTTCTCAAGACGATCATGTGGAAATTGGGTGACGTTTCATCTTCCTGGGTCCTAAGACTGAGGTGAGCGGAGAATGTGGAGGAGAAGTTCATAGACGGTTCACCTTGGGGAGAACAGCAATGTCAGGATGGACAAGGTTCTGGAAAGACAAAGACGTGACAAAACAAACCAACAGGGTGGTAAACGCTGTGGTATTTACAGTTACAATGTATGGATGTGAGTTGTGGACAGTATTTTAACGGATTTGGAGACAAATGTTAAAACCTCCATGGACTACAAGAAAAAAGAACAAATCTGTGCTTGAAGAATGAAAAGGAAGACCAAGAAGGAACCTGAAGATGTAGAGAGCAAAGATGGAGTCATCAGGAGGATCCTGGAAATTGGACGACCCTGTACATGAGAATCACCGATGCTAAAACAGAAACTTCAATACTTTGGACACATCATGACATCATGCGTGCAGAAAATCAGGGTCTGGAGAAGTCAACCATGATGGGTATGGTTGAGGGAAGAAGAGGAAGAAGCAGACCTCGTATGTGCTGGATGGATGGGGTAGAGGATGCAACCAAGCTGTCTCTGCCACAGCTACGGGAAGCATCGCAGGATGGGGATGTTTGGTGAAATCTGATCATGAATGTCACCAGAAGTCGGACATGACTTGATGGAAATAGATATACGAGATAAGTTATCTCCAATCGAAATCCTTAAGAGAGCTGCCTTGAACTGGATTTCAACCTGCAACTAAAGTTCGACGATGCCAATCTGGCGTCCTCACCACGACACCACCTTGCGCAGGAAGACGCTGAGAATGAAGACAATGATAATGATATAATGGTTCAATGATGATATGGATGAAGTGTGCCCTGATGAAGGCACAGCTTTGGCCCCATGGTGAAACTCCCACCAACGAAGTCGGGTTTCCCGGCTGCAGGACCAGAAGGTCAAACGACGGGAAGAAACCCAGACGGTCTCCAAATATTTAACCGCCAACTCAAACACATGCATTGGACGATTGTCTAGTCTGAACAGCTCGGTTATTAACAACAACTGTCTACTGTCTAGTCATAATAAACCTTAGAGTCAGTCCATTATCCGGGACACGGGAAAGCGAACTTACCCCTCGGCAAACGTACTGACTGCACGGGGAAAGGATGTGTTTTTCACTGCGTTTGTAAATCAGCGAGTTACCTGGCCGTAGGCAGGTGGACTGGGTTACGCACTCAAGGAAATTAGATGCAGGTGGAGGCCATTCAGCCCATCATGACTGCACCACGTGAACACCACACCAACTCGTCAACACGAGATCAACAAAAAGGGAAATGCAAAATGTGTTTTTTGTGATTTGTTTTCTTTCCAGGGGGTCGGGGTGGCAGGGTGGGGGCATGGACATAGACAGTCTTGGTTATGATGATGTGTTTTAAATATGTGGAAGTGATGCGATGCTGAAGTGTTTTTATGCCATGGTGATGAGGTGTTTTTAATACCATGGTGGTGAGGTGTTTAATACCATGGTGGTGAGGTTTTTTATGCCATGGTGGTGAGGTGTTTTTAATACCATGTTGATGCAGTGTTTTGAATACCATGGTGATGAGGTGTTTTGAATACCATGGTGATGTGGTGTTTTTAATACCATGGTGTGGTGAGTGTTTTTAATACCATGGTGATGTGGTGTTTTTAATACCATGGTGATGAGGTTTTTTTAATACCATGGTGATTGTTGGTTTTTAATACCATGGTGATGTGGTGTTTTTAATACCATGGTGATGGTGTTTTAATACATGGTGATGGGTGTTTTTAATACCATGGTGATGTGTTTTTTTTTTTTGGTGTTTTTAATACCATGGTGATGAGGTGTTTTTAATACCATGGTGCGAGGTGTTTTTTATGCCATGGTGATGAGGTGTTTTTAATACCATGGTGTGAGGTGTTTTTATGGCCAATGTGGTGAGGTGTTTTAATACCATGTGATGAGGTGTATGTTTTTATACCATGGTGATGAGGTGTTTTAATACCATGGTGATAGGTGTTTTTAATACCATGGTGGTTGAGGTGTTTTTTAAATACCTGTGATGATGGTGTTTTAATACCATGTGATGAGGTGTTTTTAATACCATGGGGATGAGGTTGTTTTTAATACCATGGTGATGAGGTGTTTTTAATACCATGGTGGTGGGGGTTTTTATGCCATGGTGGTGAGGTGTTTATAATATCATGGTGGTGAGTGGTTTTAATACCATGGTGATGAGGTGGTTTTAATACCATGGTGATGAGGGTTTTTAATACCATGGTGATGAGGTTGTTTTTAATACCATGTGATGTGTTTTTATTGCCATGGTGATGAGGTGTTTTTAATACCATGGTGGTGAGGTGTTTTTAATGCATGGTGGTGAGGTGTTTTTA
This sequence comes from Eptatretus atami, assembly GCA_035128595.1. Classification (NCBI taxonomy): domain Eukaryota; kingdom Metazoa; phylum Chordata; class Myxini; order Myxiniformes; family Myxinidae; genus Eptatretus; species Eptatretus atami. The sequence continues at coordinate 17,329,586 of CM068963.1, read as the reverse complement.
ATTACCATGGTGTGCAGTGTTTTTAATGCCATGGTGGTGAGGTGTTTTTATGCCATGGTGGTGAGGTGTTTTTAATACCATGGTGATGCAGTGTTTTAATCATTGATAGGTGTTTTTATACCATGGTGATGCAGTGTTTTTAATACATGGTGATGAGGTGTTTTAATACCATGTGATGGGTGTTTTTAATATCATGGTGGTGAGGTGTTTTTAATACCATGGTGATGAGGTGTTTTTAATACCATGGTGGTTAGGTGTTTTAATACCATGGTGTGAGGTGTTTTTAATACCATGGTATGAGGTGTTTTTAATACCATGGTGGTGAGGTGTTTTATTACATGGTGATGAGGTGTTTTTAATACCATGGTGATGAGGTGTTTTTAATACCATGGTGGTGAGGTGTTTTTAATACCATTGGTGCAGAGGTGTTTTATGCCATGGTGGTGAGGTGTTTATAATATCATGGTGGTGAGGTGCTTTTAATACCATTGGTGATGAGGTGTTTTTAATCCATGGTAGTGAGGTGTTTTTAATACCATGGTGGTGAGGTGGTTTTAATACCATTTGGTCATGAGGTGTTTTTAATACCATGGTGATGAGGTGTTTTTAATACCATGGTGATGAGGTGTTTTTAATGCCATGGTGATGAGGTGTTTTTAATACCATGGTGGTGAGGTGTTTTTATGCCATGGTGGTGAGGTGTTTTTAATTCCATGGTGATGCAGTGTTTTTAATGCATGGTGGTGAGGTGTTTTATTGCATGGTGGTGAGGTGTTTAATGCCATGCGTGGGATCTCTCTCTG
>CM068963.1:17308801-17319023 GCA_035128595.1 Eptatretus atami | reverse complement strand
AGAAGAGATCATGCATCGAGATTTTATAATAACCTGGTGTTACACACAGTGCAGATGTGTATAACCAGGGTACATGGGCATGGAGCATGTTTTCATAACGTGGTGGTTACATGCATGGAGTGTTTTTAATAAGCCTGGTGGCCATGCGCAGGGATGTTTTAATAACTGGTGGTTACATGGCAGGAGATGTTTAATAACGGTGGTTAACATATGCAGTGGAGAGTTTTTAATAAACCTGGTGTTACATGGCAGTGAGATGTTAAAACTCTGGTGGTAGCATGGCCAGCAGTGAGGTGATGTTGTAATAACGTGTGGTTACATGGCAGTTGAGGTTGTTTTAATAACGCGGGTGGTACATGGCAGGAGGTGTTTTTAATAACGTGTGGTTACAATGGCAGTGAAAGATGTTTGAATAACGTGGGGTGACCATGGCAGTGAGGTTTTTTAAAACGGTGGTTACATGCAGTGAGATGTTTTTAATAACTGTGGTGTTACATGGCAGTGAGAGTTTTAAATAACCTGGTGGTTACATGCAGTGAGATTTTTTAAAACTGTGTTAGCATGGCAGTTGAGATGTTTTAATAACGGTGGTTACATGGCCAGTGAAATGTTTATAAATAACCGGTGTAATGGCAGTGAGATGCTTTAATAACCGGCTGGTTACATGGCAGTGAGATGTTTTAATAACCTGGTGGTACATGGCAGTGAGAAGTTTTTAATAACGTGTGGTTACATGGCAGTGAGATGTTTTAATAATGTGGTGTTGCATGCAAAGTGAGATGTTTTAATAATACGTGGTGTTACATGCAGCGAGTTGTTTTAATAACGTTGTGTACATGGCAAGTGAGAATGTTTTAATACGGGTGGTGACAAGGCAGGGTGTTTAATAATCGTGGTGGTACATGCAGTGAAGGTGTTTAATAACGGGTGGGACAGCAATGAGGTGTTTTGAATAATTGTTAAAAATAAAAAATATATCATCCTCCATGACCATCAAAGAGATCATGGTCAATCTTCCTTTGCCACACCTCCAGCGTTGGAAATAATCCAAGTCGAGCGATGAGCCTGTGGGTGCTGAAACGCATGAACCAGCCCTTAAGTCGATGACTTCTTGCAAAGTCAAGGAATCTTAAGTGCTGTTCAGGTTCACAGTTCCAACCCATGGGACCAACACATGTCTCATAACCATCCCTACCAGTTCACCTGGTGAGGAAATGAAGGAGATAGGGCCGTGCTGACCGGAGTCAATTCGCACCCCTCCGCTTTTAAAACACTGTCTGCGGTATTTCTTCCGTAACAATAATTAAAACAAAAATAGTGTGAAGACTGGTTAATAAAGTTTGTTGAACAAAGAGGTTTCAACCCGCTTGTGTACGCATATTTATATTAATTAATACCATTTCTGTCAATCCGAAATCGTTTAACAGTGTAAATGTAAAAGCAATTAAATGTTTAGTTTAAAGGCAAGAAATAACTTTGCAGCATTTGTTTTTCCGAGACAATAACAATGGAACTTCAAGCCTCAACAATGAAGTATAACAACCTATGTTAAATACACGATCTAAAGATCGCTTCCTCTCCTATTCTGAAAACGGAAAACTTGTTAGTTGTTGGCCCTATTTATTATTTATGTTTATTTGTTTATTTTTTATTTGTTATTTGTTATTTGTATTGTTTTTTTTTGTTGTTATTATTATTTTGTTTATTTTTTTATTATTTATATTGTGTATTTTATTTTTTATTTGTTATTGTTATTGTTTATTTGGTTTTTGTTGTTTATTATTTATTATTGTTATTTGTTTATTATGTGTAGTTGTTTTATTGTTTATTGTTTGTTATTTGTTTTTTGTTTATTTATTTATTGTTGGTTATTTATTTGTTTGTTTGTTGTTTGTTTTTGTTTGTTTGTTTATTTATTTATGAAGCTTTCACTTGCTTTCCTCTTTGATACTCTGCGTTGTCTGCCTCTTTTGGTCGGGCCTTCTGATATTCCCTTGACTGTGCAGGTGTTCGCTTTTCCCACCCTGACAGCGGGTAATTGACACAAAGAGTGAGTTGAAGAAAGAAAGGGAGGAAAGGAGGCGTGCGAGAGGCGAGCAAGGCGGCCGCGATGGCCCGAAAGACGGTTCCGCACAGGGCCGGGCTTGTGGTTGTTGGCTTTCACGAGCCCGAGGCAGGTAGTGGCGAAAGGCGTTCCGGTGCAAAACACGAGCGTTCGTGCAAAACGTTGGCAACATGAAGCTTTTTCTTCTCTCACTGCTGCTCGTTGCTTGGGCTGTAACCGACTTCGGCGACCACTAAGAGCGGGAAGAAAGTGCGAAAAGGACACAGGTGTCAAAAAGGTCGTGCCAAACGTGTGAGCTGAGCAAATAGTCCACCTGTGCCGCACGAGGGCTGCCCCCAGGGCGCGTTAAAGGCCATTGCGGTTGCTGCCAGGTGAGTGAGACACGAACTGTATTGCCTTGTGGTAACCCTAATTTTATAAATGTGGTTCCCCAAAACAGATATCAATTTATTAATACGTGAACTTTTCCACCTTTTGAAGTTTGATCCACCTGGCTGGCAGGTGGCTTCCTCTCCTTATTCTGAAGCCTACACCTACAGTACGCACACTCAACTCGAAGCTGTCTAGCCTGGGTTCGAATCCAGACCCAGCTATAAAAACTGTCATCCCGGTGTATCAGGAAGGTGGATTCATCAGTGTGTGTGCCGTCCTCGCGATGACGTTAACACGGTGCGTCCCGCTAACCGCCATTGAGTTGTGGGACGTTAAAGACCCAGTGTCCTTCGTGAAGGGTAGCCGAGTTTCTCCGGCACCCTGAACAAATTCTAAATTCCTCTCCTAACTACCTCGTCGAACGTCAGGCCTGGCCAGCCTGTTCGTGAAAGACTTGGCCAAAACCTCTCCCTGGCCAACCCCAAAAAGAACGTGAATAATTGTGGCCGTTAAAGAAAGAAAAATAAGCAGCTTGATTGGGTTGAGTGTTGACCGTTTAATCTCCATCAGTTGTGTCACCATTGATGCTTCCATTAATCCAGTGGAAAATTGAGATTTTTTGAGAAGAATAAGTTTTATGTTTCAGATACCATCATCTATGGCCATTTTACAGGATATAATAGCTCAATATCAATGTTGATGGATTGCCATCAGTGAATGGCAAATCTTTCTGTTAGTAATGTATCAATAAATTTTTTTGGAATCAGTGTGTTGAAGTCGCTTGCATGAAGAGCTAGGATTCCAAAATGATGTAATATCTTGACTGCGGTCATTTAGTTATGAATTTTCTAGACTTCATTCCATATCGATCCATTACTATCATTTCATTTTGTCATCTCATTTCCATCCATCCATGAGTATCCATCGGTGTTGTTACTAAGACAAGCAGGTTCGCAGTGTTTTGACTATGGCTTCAAAAAGCAGTCAGTCATGCCTTTGGCTTACGATTTCACGCATTCCCGTTGTCACCTCACGTGTGTGTCCACCATCCCCCCCAGCAACGATCTGGTCCGCAACTGTAGACAAATTGAATTCCACACCACTGTTGTTGTTCAGGCAATGCACCTGACAGGGGGAAAAGATGGAGCGATGCCCCCTTCGAGGAATGGAATACCCAAATAATGAAGACGGCAGAGCATCTCTGCTTAAAAACTTACATACAATGTTTATATTTCTAATTTATTTACAGGACCAAAATGAAAATATGGCAAAATGAACGAGAGGTTTGACAAATATATATATATATATATATATATAAAATATATATATATATATATATATATATAATAACACATATACACCAGCAAATTACAACCGGTTGCTTTACTGATGGGGGTTGAAGAGAGGGGCGAGTGGAGAAGAAGAGAGAGAGAGAGAGAGAGAGAGAGAGAGAGAGGAGAGAGAGTGAAGTGAGGAGGAGGGTGGAAGAAGGGAAGCGAGGAAGGGGTGGAGGTGGGGAGAGCGATCGCCTTCAACAAAACACAAAACAGGAGGAGGGGTGCGAGAGAGAGAGAGGGGAGAGAGAGAGAGAAAGAGAAGGTGTGGAGGAGAGTGCTGCATTTTATTCAAATGGAGGAGCGAGGAGGGACAGACAGAGAAAGTGGGGGGAGGGCAGTGTGACCACTCCTCATTTTCATAAATGCCAAGGTGAGCCAATGAAAAAGCCAAGAATTCACAAGGTTAGGAAAAGCAATGATAATAGAACTATAAAACCTAAGAAAACGACGCCAAGGTGAACAACGAATAGCCATGATCTTGTGAAAAAAGCCAAGGAGTGGTCACACTGGAGAGGGATGGGGCCGAGGAGGAAAAAAAAATAATGGTGAGGGGAAGTGTGTTAGAAAAGAGAGTAATATATTATATGCTTAATGACGAACACAAATAATAAAAAAAAACTCATGTCAGAAACAGCTGCACACACAACAACATAACAGAGTTTGTAAAGTTAACCGCTGGCACATCTTCAAAAACTTTGATATCCTAATTCCAGAAAACTTCTGGGAACATAAACCAAAAGCATGGACTGAAAACATGAAGTACACCACATACAAACCTCATGATCCCATCGAGTGTGAACATCGAAAACAAAGCATGGGACCAGATACTACTTAGGTACAAAAAAAAAGAGAAGAACATTGCTTATTGAGGTGTTAATACCAGTGATTTTGGACTAACAATGAGAAATCAAGAAAAATGACCAATTCCAAGATCTCAAGCATGAAGTGAAAAGATCCTGGAAGCTGAAGAATGCCAAAGTTGTACCAGTGATGACGAAGAACCTCAGACTACAGAGATATGAAAAACGATCCCTGGGAATATTCGACAACGAACTCCAGTTGGAAGCCGTCCTGGCTCAGGAATGATCCTGAAGAGACCCTCGCACAAAACTTTGAGAACAGAAAAATCACAGCCTTGGTCCATGAATCGTGACCCCTTACCAAAAAAGAAGGTGATACTTTGAGCCCCCCACCCCCCCCCCCCCCCGGGAGATTCCATTCCACATTCTGAAACTCTATATGAAAGATACAAATCAACACCACACACACACACACACACTCGCACTCACACTGACTCACACTGCCTTTTATTAGTATAGATAAATATGAGTTTGCACAAAACTGATACAATGGATGGATCCATAACGGAGAAATTCCAACAATCCACCAACCCATGAAAATAGGGGGAAATCGTCATTAAACGTACTTTTTGTTGTTGTTGTTGAAGCAGATGTTTCAGGAGGAAACGAGGGTCGGGGTGATGGATGCCCCTTCGAGGGACAAACTCCATGGAATATCCTAATTATATCCCACGGCTCTTTCCTTCTCCGAGCTCTTTTCCCAAAGGAAGGGTAAACGGCCGAAGAGTCACCTTTGTCTGCTTTCTCCGCTTGTCATCACACATTGGTCAACTTTCAGTTAATAGAACCTCTCATTTAAAGTGTCCACTGACAAAGACCGATCGACACTCACATTGATAAAGTCTAATGTTCCTTAATTTCAGACTCAGTTCATCGGGTCCAGGGCAGGCAGGAATTAAAGGGTCACATATGATCTGTTTGTCCCCATAAATTTTCTATGATGTGTTTACATAATTATAGGTATAATATATTTACAAGTAAATTATTGGCTGGCTCATCAACTGGCTCACACTGTGAAACCAACCTGATGATGTTGAAATGATGCCAAAGATAGCAACCTGCTGCTAAGGTCTTCAAGGCATATCTTTCACTCGTTCACTCATGGAAGAGCGAGTACGAGTACACTGAATAAAGCTTGGTGTTGGCTTCGTGGTTGGGGTGGCTGGCTTAGGACCCTCGGGTCCTGAGTTCGAGCCCCGTTGGCTGCTGAACTAACACCAGGTGGGGTTGATTCAGCCTGTCTTCCTTCCAAGGTTGGCGAAATGAGTATCAGTGCACCTGTTGAGGGTCACAGCATCAGCGGCACAGCCGCGCTTCCAAGAAATGATGGCTACCCGACATCCAAGCTGCCATACGCATAAACAGAACAGAGTACACGGAATGGATCATGATGCAACAGGACAAACGGAACACCATAGAGGGGGAAGGGACCACAGCAGAGAGGGGGAGGGGGAGGGGAAACTAAACAGCAGAGAGGGGGAGGGAAATCAACAGCAGAGAGGGGGAGGGGGAGGGGAAACTAACAGCAGAGAGTGGGAGGGGGAGGGGAAACTAACAGCAGAGAGGGGGAAAGGAAATCAACAACAGAGAGGGGAAGGGGGGAACCAACAGCAGAGCCAAATGCCAAAGAAAGGGGATGGGAGTCGGGTGGGGGGGGGGGGGGCAGGAGAGGATGCATATGGTGGATAAGAGGAATACAAAAGGGAACTCTCTCTGAGAGAAAACTGGAAATTTGGAAGTCGGGGGCTGGAGGGAGGTTAACAAAGGTAGAAAAGTTCATGGTTTTGGATTGAGGACGATCTGAGAAGGTGGTGAACAGCTGTCTTGAAGACCTGGAGGGAAGAATGAGATTGAAGAGAATGTGGAAGTTGATTCACAGGTGGGAAAAAGAGGAACAAATGAATGGAGGTGAACAGTGATCCTGGATTGAGGTAGTTTCACCAGAAGGGGATTGATGGTGGACCGTTTGCACCCTGCAGAACCCTGGAGGGGGACAAAGCATGGAAAGAGCAGAGGGTGTAGTTGTAGTAGTTGTCGTAGTAGTAGTAGTAGTAGTCATCGTAGTAGCAATGATTTTAGTCAACCAGACAAAAACATTCAAACACAGGGAAGACAGAAATGGTTGCAAAATAGTACATCGCGTGCAAGACCAGAAAGGAGGCAGGAGAAGACAGAGTGACCACCGACCTGTCTGCAATGGCGAAGTGATAGTCCCATAGACTCAGCTTCATCGCGGGAGATTCCAATAATCTTGAAGGCCTTGGTTTCCCCAGCGTCAAGCTGAGCAAGATGTGAAGCAGGGGAGCCAGGCCAGAGGGGAAAGCGGTACTCCATCAAGCCAAGCTGTCGATGAAGGCCTTGTAGGTGGATAGCAGTTCAGGTGTGCCAAGGAAGGACTTTGTACGACGGAGGATGCCCAGTCGACAGCTGGCTTTCAAGGCCAACTTCGAACAGTGGTTTGCCCAAGAAAGATCATGGCTGATAGTGAGGCCCAGAATAAGTAAGATAGAATAAGTTAAGCTGTGTAAGTGTACAGAACAATAAATTCCTTGGTCACAAAGGATTGTTGATGCTCAATTCCAAACCTTCTATTCACCATTCATTGCTGACTTATTGCTTGTCCCTAGGTCTGCGCACACGTCGAGGGCGAATCGTGTGGTGGCCGTCATGGCAAGTATGGCCGCTGTGCTTCAGGCTACCAGTGCCAACGTCCAGAGAAAGAAGTTGAACAGAGACGTGCCAAGGGCGTGTGCACCTGCAAAGCCGCGTACCCTGTGTGTGGCTCAGATGGTGTGACTTACAGCACAACGTGCGACCTTCTTGCCGCCAGTCACCGATCCGAGGATCACGGTCACGGAACCATTCTTCAAGCTTCCAAGGGTTTATGTGAGAAGGGTAAGCTTTTGTAAATTTTCAACAATTGTTAGTCTCACCCCGAAGGGGATGCAACACTATTGCATTGCCCCTGTCCTCCACACCTTTGTATTTTCGCTTTAAAATTGTTTTTCTCTGCAACAGCTTGTCCGATCGATGTCAAACTTTAAACATAGGAGGGACTCCCCATGGAGAATATTTTATTGCTGACTCCGATGTCATAGGTCACCCGATGTGAGTGGACAATTACATTTATGACGTCATAGGTCACATTGTATGCCAGCCATATTGGATTAAAGGAAGAAAATTGGACATCATTTTCTCCGAAACCGCTCAATGAAAAAAAATTTGAAACTTGATATATGTCATCAACTTCCAATGGTGTATGTAGAGTGATAATGATGACGTCATCAGTGAAGTGGTATTCCAGCCATGATTGGTTGAATGGAAATCTTTATCTGAAAAATCTGAAACATCTTATATCCGATCTATGACCGGATGTGAGCGAAAAATTAAATTTATGACGATCATAACCCGTGCCAAGAAAGTTTGTGACATCGTCAGGTGCATGATGATACAGGTGTATGCGCCATAATAGCAGTGGGCATAGTAGTAGTGTGTTCAGTTAACGATGGTATTTTTGTTCAGAATGAACGCGCGAGGCGAGACTATGAGTGCCGTTCTAGTTATTGGTAAGAAATAATTTTTTCTGAATCTCAAATAAATCCAAATTTTTATTTTCCCTTTTCTTATTCTTTCTCCCCTTGGTCATCTGGTCCAATCTGATCTGAGATGCTTCCCACTGATCTACTAACACCTCCATTAGTACGACTACAACCACTTACTTAATGGCTCCAATTAATATCGTGGTCAGCCACAGGAGGTAGATTGGCCTAAGTCTTTCACGAACTGGCTGGCCAGGCCTGACATTTGACCGAACGTAGCAGGAATTTAGAATTTGCTCAGAGTGCCGGTGAGAACTCGCCCACTCTTTGCAAAATACTTTAACGTTCAGCAACAACTAGTGCCAGCAGCAGGTCTTTTCGATGGACACAGCCACACATTGATAGATCATCCTGCAGGTGAAACACCAGGTGTCTGCGTCGAAGTTCAAACCCTGCTAAGATGGGTCAAATGCGAGTGTGCATACCCTCTAGGCTATCCTGGCAGCACTGATGTTTTACCACTAGTGATATTTCCAATTTCATAAAGTCTCAAAGGCCTGCTACAGTGGTTACACATCAGGAAGGGTCCTAATAACTGGAGGATTACTACCAAATACAGAAAATTTGTAATTTAGCCACAGTAACAGTCAAAAGAGATTACTCTCATTCAAGATACCAGTGGAAGTTTTAAGTTGTTAACATTATAGGTTAAAGTAATACTTTACTTCGCTAAGGTTGTGGAACTTGGCTTGTCTCGGCAGGCCTGGAACGAAAAATTAAATGTCACTTCATCAATTCAGAATTTGACTCATGGAAGTTTGTGGCGGTCTAGTGCCAACACTTGCATTTGTAATGGATTAGCAGAACCTTCAGAAATGAGGTGATTCTTGAAGTCCTGATTGCCTTTCAGGCAAAGTAAACATCAAGATGCATTCCCCAACAGTGTGCCGCATAGCGTGACGAGGAAAGGTGATGAAAGAAGTGCAGAATGTCAGACAGGTGTATAATGGTCCTTGTGCTCATCCTGTAATTCTTTCCGTCACGAATTAATTCCTGCCAGGTGTTCTTGCCCCAACTTGAGCGGCCATTTGCACAAGGACATTTTCACATGGCCACTTTGTTTCTTTGACAGACGAGCAAAATACATCACTGCATTCGGTTTGTCAGGAGGCTTTTGAGAAAGTCAAGGAAAATAAATGTTTGCATCAGGTTTGGGCAGGCTTGCTATTCCTGAGTTTAGATATTTTTATTTTAGTAAATTAAGTCAAGTCCAACATGGTGCCATTAGTCTTTTGAAACCAAGACCGACTCATTTACTTGTCTGTGACCCTTTACAATCTAGCCTTTCATTGGAAATCTTGGAAATTCCAACCAACCTGGAAATGTTGGGGAATTATTCTGCAGCGGTTTAAAGAGCTAACTGTGTGTTTGGGAATGAGTAGTTTGGTGGTTGAGTCGGTACCGCTTTTCTGTATTGCCAACCCGCAGAACCACTTCTCAGTGTTGGTTTGCATCCCATGGCTCCGCAGTGAATCCCATGGATACCACTAACACCACATGCTATTACATTCATAGGGATGAGAAGCACCACATAAACATATTTTGCCCTGATTAGGGCCTGTCAGCAAGGGCTCGGCTCCAACATGGTAAAGCTGGGAAGCTTCGTTTTGATGTCATACTTCCAGTTGCTGCAGCTGTTTTTGTCCTGCAAAGGGGCCTCAGGCATTTATTTTGTGTGGCAGGCAACCATTGTTGGGAGAGCACCTCATGACCATGACCAGTAGTGGCACAAGGCAAAAGTCATTCACAAAATATCTGCTGACACCTTTCCATCATAAATTTTGTCAGCCCTAACCATAGGATGCTGGAACATCCTGCAGGACCTCTAGTGTCCACCATGTAGGCAGCAAACTTTGAGGTAGAGACACCAATGGTTCCAATAAAACAAAAAATCTGCCCATTCTGTCAAATGTCAATGGGTATTACCACTGTTGGATTATTTCAGTTTTTGTCTCCCACCCCTCCAATAAGGTCACAGACGGGGGGGGC
>CM068963.1:17291936-17303981 GCA_035128595.1 Eptatretus atami | reverse complement strand
ACTGAGACTGACATTTCTTGGTCGTGCAATCATAAATCACTGCAGGATGAAAAACAATCTGTTTGTATTTTTTCATAACATGTCAATCACATTCAGGTGATACTCCAAGACACCATCACGTTCTCCTCAGATATCCTTTGCCATATTGTTTGTTTGCACATAGTCGGTATGGCTGTTCATAGAATGTGCTGTGGTTATGAAATGAGACTGAAATCGATCGAAATAGTAACAATCTGCTGCTGCTGATCTTCATGCCAATTAAAACCTCACTGTAGCTTTCCATGACCTTCCTCCTGCAGAGATATTGTCTCGAGAACCTTCTGGTCTCCACTATCGGTCACAGCGTATGTTGGGTTAACCACATGGGCAAGCTCCTTCAGTGTTCTGTCCATGTGACAAGCTCTTTCTCAACACTTTGCAGGACCAAGGCTTTCATCCATTGGCAATGGACTATGCTCTCCTTCTGTGGGCTAGGAGCTCCTACACTACTCAATCTCCTGCTTCACGATGTTGTAAAGTCCAAAGTAATCTGAAACCCGAAAATCTCCCAATGGGAATCCCGGTCATCTCACCTGGTGAATTGTTTTGTGGTCTGTTTTATATTATATTTCTTGCCCCTTTCCTTTCCTCTTCAGTCCTCTTGGCTTGCATGAGTCCATTGACCAATCCTCTCCTAACACAACTCTGTAATTTCATCTATCAGCACCCCCAGCCCACCCTGTTCTCACACTTCTGGAATTACCTCCATATTTCAAGCCAGTCTTGATCTCCTTCCAAACCTTCAACATGTTATCATCACCATATGCTGGAGAAAAGATCCCATTTTGTCACACCAGTACACTGGGATGGCACCTTACTCAATCATTCACTCTTTATTTCCTTAATTATGTGCAGCGTGTCACGAAATGTCAATACGGTGTGGGTGACCGTGAACTGAGTATAACCAAAGGTTCACTTGTGAGGTTATCAAAGGAAATAAAGTTCCACCCTAGGCAGTCAGGGTCTATGCTCTCGAGCCACCCACAGGACAGGAATTGCTCGACGCCATAGTAGCAGCCTTTGTGATGTGAGCTAAAGTGTATCGTGCGGTCCCAAAGCGAATCCAAATGTGATGCGGTCTACAATAAGCTATTGTGAGAGCTGGACACCTCGTCATACAAAAAGAATTCCATTTCCAGAACATTTTTTGTCTTTTTGGGGGGGATTCAGGAATGTGTTGTGAAGAAGCTTACATGGCAGAGATTTCCACATGACATTACCATGGAACACCACCCAAAAGGAAATGAGTGTGATGGAGATGTGGATTGTCACGTGTTTATGGCAACACCAGTCTTGAAACATTCATGTCAGTGGATGTTCCGTAAGGCCTGTCCAGCGCTTGTTCTTCATTCCTTAGCCTGTGACATGTTTGTGGTCACAGACTATTGGGATTTAACGAACAAGACGAGTTCGGATGAATGGTGCTCACATATCATACTTAGGCCCTACAGATTGTATAGCTTCTGCCTCCACGAGGTATCATGACCTATAGAAGTTGATCCACGCACGTGACTTTACCTGCCACCATTCACCTGGACACCTGCCAATGGCACTTGCTTGGTGACATGAGCAAGTGGACAGTTTTTTAAAGATGTGACATTGACATGGATCATGTTGCTCGAACATTGTCCCATTTCTCCCTAATGGCTGGTCAATGCACTGGGGGTGTAACAGGCTAACGATGTCGGAGTTCATTTGATCTTGGCTGTGCCCCGTTAGCCATTTCCAACAACAATACGACATTGCTGCAGGTTTGTCGACAAAGGAATGGGAAGAAGTGTGTATTTGCATTCCTCGTTGATGAAAACAAATACTTCCACATGTGTCCTTCCAAAGAACGGCATTTTCCTGCTCGAACAGTCTGTCAAGATCAAAAGGCCTTCCTTGACTTATTGTCCTCCAATTGAGTTTGACGGTTCAGCTTCCCTTTGCCTGGGGTTTGAATTCTTCATTATTTGCAGAAGGACAAGGTGACTTGAACGTACATGTTAAGTTTTATCAACAGACAAGAGCACAGTCAGAAAGAGTTTTGTGAGGGTTTATTGTGGAAGGCCCAGAAGGCTTTTTGTACCCTTTTGAATCGGGGAGATTAAACGGCATCACAGTCATGGTGTCCTGTTCATTTCAAAACTGTGTTCACTTTGAAGATGTAGTTGGTGGACTCGACTCGAGGCAGCAGATCGGTCGGTAGCCAGAGATGTTTGCAGATAGGAAACACTGATTGGGATGTTCAATTCAAGGTCCATGTCGGTCTGCATCTCGTGTTGGTTCGATTCCCGACACGACGGTAAACTATCCGGTTGGTGCTTCTTGGGCACGGCGTTGCATCACAAACTGTGCCATCCCTTGGATGAACGTAAAGCTGGTCGCCCTGTCCACTAGCATTAGTTGGTGGACCTTAAAGACCCCACTGTGTCTATCGTGAAGAGTGGGCGAGTTATCACCAGCATTCTGAACAAATTACAAATTCCTGCTCAAATAATGCCCCTTCAGTGCAACGCCAGGCCTTGCCAGCTGGTTCGTGAAAGGCTTGGTAAAAAACATTGGTGGGAATATCCCACAAGAAGGTAGTAGTAGTAGTAGTAGTTGTTTCAGGTTACCACGGGGCGGGGGGGGGGGGGGGGGGAAGGAGGGGTGCATAAAAGTTTACTTTGGCTTCAGATGCCCCTGGGTTTGATTTGAATTCCATCTCTCAAACCGCAAATTGCCATGAGATAATGTCTGTCTGCATGTCGGAGTGGGAATTGCCACCATACCACTTTTTGCTGTCATACTTCCAAACATTGGGGATGTACAACCCAACAGTCGCAGTCTTATCACTTGTTTATTGTTGGCATGGCTACCACCATGGCTTTGACATTTTAAAATAAAGATGGAACGGAAGGAATCAAAGGCTCAAAGTGGGCATTGTGGGAAGCAAATCTAATGCACAAGTTCCACCAGAACAAGGATTTAACTGAACTCATTGAACACCACTAAAACAACCACAACAACGGTCGAGGCTCGTTGTTTGCTTCTTGTTGGTTGTTCTGGAAGCACAGCAAGGCTCTTCTTAACATTCCTTCTACCATTGCATGGTCTCGGTTTGTGTTCTCAGCAAACATTCTTTCCTTCCCGAGTTTTGTTTTGCATTGATAATGTAATTTTAGACAAAACAACTCTTCCTTAAAGACAACATCTGTCTCCCCCTCTTAAAATTCTCATCAAAGGTATGATTTTGTCTTTAGATGACTTTTAATATCTGATACCTTTGTATTTACTCCTGGTCGGGTGATGCAGAAGTGGCGCACTTACCTTTGAGCTGTCTGGTCTGGGTTTGATTCCCAACCCGATTATAAACTGTCAAGTCGGTGCTTCGGGGGCAGGGTTTTGTATCACAAAATGCACCGTTCCTCGGATCGACAATAAGCTGGGTGTCCCTTCTGCTAGCATTAGCTGGTGGATGTATTATTTCTTTTTGAGAAAAGTGGGTGAGTTACCACCGGCACCCTGAACGAATTACTCATTCCGAACCCATCGCCTTAAGTCGAACGTCAGACCTGTCCAGCCAGTTCGTGAAAGACTTGGGACAAATTATTTTGTCCTCCTAACCAAAGAGGTAGACTCGAATTGAAAGTGATTAACGAAGACAGGTTTCTGAAACATTTGAATCCATTCTATGTAGGATGGCATTTCAAGGTGGCATGAGCCTGTGTAGACATCACGACTTGTCTCTTTCTCTCAACCTCTACTCTCCTCCACCCTCATTTCTTCTTCCTTTATTGTGAATAATAATGCTAAGGAGACACCTGTTCCAACCTCCAGGGGTCACAGCATCTCTCCCTCTCCTCAGGCCCTTCTTTTGTAACACGACCACGGGAGGTGTGGAACATCACAGGTGGGCAGATATTTCTGACTTGTGAGGTCATTGGTGTTCCAACACCATTGATCACGTGGGTGAAGGTGAGTGTGAATAGCAAAATGCAATCAAAGATTTTTGTTTGTGAACTCTGCCTTGAAAGTTTCCATTCCTAGTTTAAAATCACAATTTAATGTGAAAAGTACAAACCAATCATACGTAGATCGAAACAAGTGCTCATGGTACCCAGGTGGTGTGTGGTGAAACGTGGGAAGAGTTTGCCCATTCCCACGCTGGATTACCGTACATGGTAGAATATTATCCCTGTTGTACACCGATTGGCTTCTGTCTGAGACTGGAAAGTCTTGAGACATTTTTCCCAGCCAGGGGATTGGATTGGACCCAAACGCCCCCTCTGCCCACAGGATTTGTGTTTGATCACATGATTTCAGAGCCACCTTTTATTGACTGGGTCATGATGAGCACATTTTTTTTGCTGAGATGTGAAGCTTGAGACATTTCATAGCCAATCAAAACTCACAAAGTCAAGAGGTCACTCATTGCTGGAAAATTGTGACTGAATTCGTTCCGCTGCAATTGTTGTTTCATGATGAATTCTTTTCCCATTAACTAGGATCCGTACCTGATGATCAAGACTACTTTACCTCTGAGCTGTCTCCTCTGGGTTTGAACCCCAACCCAACTATAAACTGCCATCCTGGTGTCTCACAGGTAGAGCGAGGTATCACTGTGTCCACCATCTGTCGGATGAAGGTTAAACTTGGCATCCCGTCTGTGAACGCTACTCGCACGGTGGATGCTGATCAGGCATTCTGAACAAATTACAAATTCTTGCTCTGAAGGTCACAGCAATGGCAGTACCCCAGCAAATGATGCAAATACTACAGCCACTTGCTACGTACGAAGGAAGAAGATAGCTCAGTTGGTAGCATCCTTGCTTTTGTCTCATTTTGCATATGGGCCACAGTGAAGTAGAATCTGACCATAAAAGTCTGACCATGTATCACACCACTCTCTCTCCTTCAGGTGATGTAACTGGTTGTTTGACATGATCATCAATGTATCACACGTTTTGCAGTTTGTTGGTGAGACTGAGGCAGTCTCTTGGCAAAGATTGTGCTGAATCAGTTGAGGTCCTTTTTTGTATATCGAGTCAAGGCTCATGGAAGAGCTGGACCATGGAATGGACCAGAAAGCAACATAGCAACGAGAGAGAGAGAG
Organism: Eptatretus atami; assembly: GCA_035128595.1. NCBI lineage: Eukaryota > Metazoa > Chordata > Myxini > Myxiniformes > Myxinidae > Eptatretus > Eptatretus atami. The sequence goes on along the minus strand of CM068963.1, from coordinate 17,298,862 downwards.
AGAGGGAGAGAGGAGAGAGAGAGAGAGATGAGAGAGAGAGAGAGAGAGAGAGAGGAGAGACAGAGAGAGAGAGAGGACAAAGATAGAGGGAGACCTGGACAAATAATGGGGGGCAGGAGAGGATACACACAGAAGGAAAACTGGAAATTTGGAAGGAAGTTGGGGTGGGTGGGTGGGGTTAACAGGGTTAGAAAAGATGGGGGATGATCTGAGATAGTGGTGAACATCTGTTTTGAAGACTTGGAGGGCAGAATGAGATTGAAGAGGATGTGAAAGTTGGTTCCACAAATGGGTGGAGGTGATCAGTGATGTTGGATTTTGGGAGTTTCACCAGAAGGGGGTTGATGGATCATGTGAGCCCTGCAGAAACCTGGGGCAAGGGACAAAGCACAGAAAGAGCAGAAGATGCAAGACCGGAAAGGAGATGGTTGAAGACAGAGACCACAATCTTCCCAGCATTCAGTCAAGGCAGGACTCACGTACTCATCACAATTAAATTACACTGTGGGATCCTTAACGTCCATCCATCAACGTTGGTAGACGGGCCCTCTAGCTTGGTGTCCTTGCGATGCACGGCGCACAAATGGATGCCCGGCTCTGCATGTGAAGTACCAGTGTGGCAGCTTATACCTTAGCAGAGATTCAAACCCAGACTATACATCTCAAAGGCAAGTGTGCATGCCTCGAGGCTATCCTGCCAGTATATATATATATACATATATACATACCTAAAATAAAACAAGTCCAAAAATAATTCCCAAATGTAGGGCTTTCAACTGATTTTATGCCATGAAAGTGTGATTGCAAAAGTAAGGCAATATTGGACGTGGATAATCCTTGTGCTGAACGACTAAATTGTTGATGGGTTTGGTGAAGCGATGTGGGATGCACCAAAAGCGTTCGTCAGAGTACATACTTGTTTTCTATCGCCCCCTCTGTAAAACAGAATGGAAGGGAAGAATGCTGGCAATCCCGTAGAACAACTGGAATACCGAGTTTAATTAAATAAAACCAAAACATCTGTGGATATTATCTATGCAGCATGGCAATCAGTGGATAGGTGACACAAAAGCAACCAAACAAAGCAGAAGGAATACTGCAATGGCATGTGGTTTAGCTCCTGCAGGTTAACCAGCTTGTTTTATATCCCACTGATAGGCCAGATGTGCATCCGGACCTGAACCTAAATATAATCAGCTTGTTCTTGTCACTTTACCAACTCATTCACCAAGTTTTGTCATTTTGAAATATCTTGCTATACATATCGTTTTTGACCACATCTCTCAATGGTGAAGAATCACTTGAAAATTCCAGTATCTGGATCTTCAGTCAAACCTGTCCATCAAGTTTTGTCTGAATCTGTCCATAACGTTGAGATATCCTGCTCACAAACAGGGGTGAAAACATAACCTCTGTCCACCTTCGGTGGCAGAAGTAATAAAGTTGAAGATGAACTCTCTGAACATTAGTCTGGTTGCTCCTTTGATTCTGATGAACTCTAACCACAATCCAACAAAAAGCTAAAATACTTGGTACGTTCCCTGCAACGATCCTCTAAAATCCTTCAGCTTCTTGGTCTGCTCTGGAAATAGAGTATGATTAATATTTCCATTTTACTGAATTTATAAGCATCTATCCCGAGGCCTGGCTTCAATTTTTGTGGTAAACAGGCCTGGCAGACTCTGGCCATGTGAGCAACACAAAGGCTCGCGTTTGTCCGACAAGACCACGCTTGCATCGTGAAACAAGATCTCGTGTTGGGAATACAAAAAGCCAGTTATCTTTACAAAAAACAATGCACGTCACAGCATTCCACTCGGCAAAAGCTGAGGGCATAAGGATATCCACCATGAACCAAAGTGAAGCCAACTTGTCACAGAAGTACAAGTATCTTGGTTTTGTAAGCACAATGTCAAAGTCGACACTATTTATGAAAGAATTTCATTTGATATGGAGACACGACAAAAACAAAACAAAAAAACAAACACAAACACAGAATGCTTTGATCAATGATCTGTAAGGTTGTGCAGTTGCTGAAAAGATAAATGGTGAAGAGAAGAGTTCAAGGAACCATGTCAGATGTCTACATCATTGTCCATACACTGCAAGCCTGAGACAACCAACGCAGCCCTTTCAAAAAAACAAGGGTACTTTGAGGTTAAAGGTTGTGATACTAATAAGCCCTCTTTACATGGTATGGTGTTTCTGGCCATTTGAATTTTTTTGCAATCTGGTTGCATTTTAAACATCAGATGTTGATTGGTATGAAGGTTGGACGTGTCATACTGTGCCCAGTTACCACGTAGCGGAATCGATGGTAAGGTGGAGGTGTTGCCGGGAGATCGAGAGAACCTGGCAGTGCAGACACGAGGTGGACCGGAAAAGCATGAAGTCACGGGTTGGGTGCTGGTAAGTTAGCCACACCTTCACAATAATAATGTACGCACATACTTTTAGTCTTGACAGAGCTTGACAAGTCAAGTAATGTTGAGTGGAGAATGGATCCAAGACAGTGTATGCAATAAAAAGAAATTTTAATGACAGACAACCACCAGGGTCATGCTACCTCTTCACAAACTGTCTATCATATATATATATATATAAATATATATCTATATACATTGTTGCGGACCGGGGGTCGGGTGAGAAGACCACTAGGGGGGAAGCTATCTCGGCTCCCACCAGACTCCCCGGAATTGTCAGCCGTCACACACGGATAATTCCGTGACGCGGCGGGTCGCTTAACTGACCGTGGACGCCAATAACTCAACCACGTGACTTTAGGGTCCTCCGTCTAGTTAATCCGTTTACCTAAAAATAACCACGTGATTTAACAAGTCTGAAGAGGACGATGGTTCACGAGCGGTATTTGACGATGTAGATTGTTTCAGAAGTCAAGGATGAGACAATGTGATAATGTTTGACCAAGTTATAAAAATGATCAACATGATGTGGAACGAGTGACAGGTTATTAGCTGCAAAATGTCGAAAACCCGGTTTCGTTCAACAACTTTAAAAATTTGACCTTTGCATAACCTTTAAAGGTCCCAAAACAATGTTGTGGACATTAAAATAAGGAAACAAGATACGTGCTATAGCTTAATGGAGTTAGTTCGTCGAAGAAGGTCGAAAACCTGGTTCGATTCCCACAACTTTGAAAATTTGACCTTTGTGAACTTTAAAGGTCAAAGGTCAAGGATTATGACCTTTGGTGCAAAACTTCCTCTGGAACATTCCAGGAACAATATAACGTCATATAGGCTATATGGCATTTCACACTCCTTGGATTATCCATACTTTGATGAAATCAGCGTAAAAACAAACTTGAAGGGGGCGCCACGGGCAAGGTGTTCGAGATAGAGAAAAATGGTTTCAAGATTTTAGGTGGGGAATGACCTCAAGATTATGCATAAAAAATATTGTCATCCTAGCTCTCAGTTTGGGCGGTCGTCTGATTTTTATGTCAAAATTCGAAATTTTCTAAGTTCATGACCTTGTGACGGAAAAATGAAAAATCGAGCTCCGTGGGGCTATGCAGGTGCCATTGGGTTAACCAAATACCGAAACCCCTGCCAGATTCGACAAACCCCCTAGGAGAAGATGAAAATTGAAATTGGCTACCCCCTAAAAACACAATTCGCAATTTTCTAAGTTCGTGACCTTGTGGCCTTGACCTTGGGACGAAAATGAAAAATCGAGCTCTGTGGGGCTATGCAGGTGCCATTGGGCTAACCAAATACCGAAACCCCTGCCAGATTCGACAAACCCCTCGGAGAAGAATTTTTTTATGTCAAAATCGCAATTTTCTAAGTTCGTGACCTTGTGACGAAAATGAAAAATCGAGCTCCGTGGGCTATGCAGGTGCCATTGGGCTAACCAAATACCGAAACCCCTGTCAGATTCGACAAAACCCCGAGAAGATGCAAATTGAAATTGGCTACCCCTAAAAACACGTTTTTTGGGCGTGGCTCCGCCCATAATGGGCGGACCTCGCCCATTTTCAGGAAAACACAACTAGATCATGATATAAACCTCCCACCAAAATTTTATCAGGATCGGATCAAAACCCACGGAGCTATGCTCGGGGCAGACAGACAGACAGACACACAACAATAACGAATATAGTGGTCACATATTTTTCGTGAAAATATTTTTTCGTGAACCAATTACCAGGCAACACGCCCCGGTACGCCTTGTCCGAACCGGATCACTTTACTGGATCGCATGCAGCCGAGCGACACTGCCAAGGACATACCGGCTAAAAGGAACGGATTGTTGGGAATAAAGTCCCGGCTAAGCTAGGATTCGGATCGTGCTGGATCAATGGAGGAAAAGACAAAAAAGAGCAGGGAACATTCCTAATGATTTATTTGCAAGTAGGCGAGGAAAGGTATGTGGTACGATCAAAATTTATTGGGGTGTGAAAGCAGAGACAGGGAAGAAGGGTGTGGTGCGACAATAATCAAGCAACTTATAAAAGCCGCACTTTCACTCTCTCACCGCAGGCTGGTCGGTGGTCTTTCTGTCTTCTACCGTCTACTCTCCAGCCTAGCCTCCCCTGCTCTCTCTGCGATTTGTCCCCACCACATTTCCGCAGGGCGCTGAAGGTCCGCCAACTACCCCCTTCTGGTACAACTACCAAAATCACGAATCACTGCTCACCTTCACTCTTGTCCATTCTCTTTTTCCCGCCTTTGGAATAAACTCCTCACTCTATTCAATCCCACTCTTCCCTCCAGGCCTTCAAAACAGCTGTTCACCCCACCTCTTATCGTCCCCCATCCAAATCCTCGATCTTTTCTACCCCCGATAATCCACCCAAACCCACCTCCTTCAAATTCCCTGCTTTCCTTCCTGAAAGTCCCTGTAATGTCCATGTTGTATTCCCCATGTTCTCCACCCCATCCCTCTCCCTTCCACAGATCTCCTAATGTCTCTGTTCCACACTGTTTTGTCCTTCCCACTCCCGCCCCTCATCTCATGCCCCCCTTTACTGTGTGTTGTGTGTTAGCTCTCACACGAGCCTCGACAAGGTATACAAAAAATAATGATAAAATATATGTTTTAAAAAAAAGCGGACGCAGAGCAGACCTAACCCAAAAATAATAACAACAATCTTCTGCAGGCTTACTTATATAGACAGGCACCAAGACACACACACACACGCACACACACAGAAAACCCGATGAAGAGGAATGGAAGCAAGACAGGAGAGGAGTTGAGGCTACGGTTTCTCGGTACCTTTGGGTAATTGATACGCAGTCCCTGAACGTGCCATCAATATGTTTGAGGGGAATGCTCCATGGCGTGGTACCACCCCACCCCCCCGACAGCTGGCGCGTCGTCTCCTGCTTCGGTCAGCTCGCGTCGAGACCATAGGCGTGAAGGGGGGGCTTGAGTTGGGAGAGTGGAGTCAGCGTCGTGTGGGCGGTGAAGAGGAGGAGGAACCCAGCGATAACGACAGAAAGCAGTCGAAGTGATGCCGACAGAAGGCGGAGTCGAGGTCCAGCTTGAGCGGAAGGCGAGGTAGGGCAGCAGAGAGAGAAAGAAGGATCCGCTCGGACCTTTATAGGCCCCACGGCACGGGGCGGGGGGCCACCCCGAAACTCGATGTCACCCGAATCGGACGCTCGGTTTGGCTCCGACCCCCTGCGCGGCCCGGCCGCAATGGCCGGAAACTGCAACATTCCATTTCCGGCAAGGTGACCCCGAGCTGTAGGACAGTCTTGCTCCGACCTCACGTCATGATACGAATCGCCCACACCAAACCCTGTGCCATGAATCGCCCTGCATGAACCCCTGGGCCATGCCCTGATGACCGGCCGAGAGCGGCGTCGGTCCCGCACGCCCGCTCGGGCACCCCGACCAGTGCCGGCAAACGCGCCCGCCCCGTGTAAGCCAACGTGGCCCGAGCTGTACAACATGCCTCCGCCCGATTGCAGCTTCGCTGGCAGTAGATGCAAGAAAGTAAGATGTTATGGCGAACCTATGCACAGACAGTAAGATGTGCCCATTCGTGCCCGGCTCTGTATGATAACAAAGTGTCGTGAGCGGAGCACGGGTCTCCCTTTGAGAGCACGTTCCGTACAACATCTTCCGTTCCGATCCGCCATTACGCACGTGGCCAGCGCTCGTGTTCGCCCGATTCTGCTATCATGTGCGCGGGGCAAAACCCGATCGATATAATGTCCAGAAATGGGTTGAAAGGAACGCGCCGCTTGTGCCTTGCACACTCGCATCTCGCACAACGTGGCGTGGGGTTGCCTTTCTATTATCGGCCTCGGTATGCGTTCCATGCACCGTGGGCGTCGTGCTGGGTGTGTTTCCTGTGTTGTGAAAACACCGTTCGTGTTTATTTATTTTTTTAGAGATATTAATTTGTGTGCCTTTTCAATGCAACCAGCCATTTTCCCCAGATCATCGGAAGCTCGAGTGGACAATCTCGAGCTGCCGAGCATACTGTATAACTCGCCGCAAACGTTGGGTTGAGGGATCGCTTGAGGATGGGGGCTCTGTGCTGTCGATGCTCATGTGGTGTTTGAGTGCCCCTTTCTAAGGTGCTGTTTCTTCCGTCTCCTCGGTACGTGTTTCGTGCAGCGTGGGCGTCGCGTCGTGTTGAGTGTGCTTTCTTAGAAGGGGTGTCCAGCATAATGCCTGCTTGGCCTTCGCTGAGGACCCATCTCACAGTGAAGGGTGCACGTGGCTCAGATTTACCTCAGGAATAATCAGAAAAGAAGAGTAGGAATGAAGTTAGAAATGAAATGAAGAAGAAATGATGTAAGCAAACCTAGCCATGAGATCCTCACAACGCACGCCCCTGTTGTCCCGCTAGGCAAAAGGGAAGGGACTATCTACACTTATATTAATGAAATAACTGTCTTGGGACCACTATCTGTTGGATGCATGCGGTTCCAAGAACCGCAACA
>CM068963.1:17262108-17291926 GCA_035128595.1 Eptatretus atami | reverse complement strand
GCGCGAATTCGCAACAATATATATATATATACACATATACATGTAAACAAAATGCCTGCCTTACAACTGGGATCGTAAATACAATGGAAAAAGAAAACAGCAGAACCACCTGTCGCACTATCCCCGACCCCCAACCACACCGTTTGACATTCCTGTGCCCACAGATCAACCCCCTAAAAGATGATGATGATGGGGAGTACGAGTGCCAGGCCAAGAACAAAGGCGGCAAAGTTTCGGCCACAGGCCGAATCCACGTGGTGTCATCATTAGCAGATATCCCAACGGTCACAAAACTGGGTACAAAGTGCATTTTGAAAACACTGGCGATTGCACAGGGTATAACAATAAGCAAATACCAGCAAAAATGGATGGGTTAACCATGGTTACAAGGTTGGTTTTAGATCTGGCAATGTTAAGGTTCCGATACGCCACGATTACGACGTTAACATGTTCCCCATTGTGAATCACTCATTCTCTCTCTTTTTCAGAAACTGAAGAGGAGCTCTAAAGTGTGTCACCTTCCCCGCCTGCACAATGAAAACTGCATTTATACTTGTAGTAGTTTATCGTCTGATTAAACAAAATAATAATATTGTATGACTGGCGTTTCAGCTGTCTGATTTATACTACTGCATCGTTTTGTTTTAGTATGGCTAATGACCTGAGATGGCGACGTTTCCTCTCCGCTTCTTGTCACTTATTGGTGCTATTTTACTCGGGGATTAAAGGTTACAAAACTGTACCATTGCAAGCCTCTTCTAAACATGCTCATAAAACTTTCAGTAGTCTCATATAATTAAAAACTTTATTTGACAATTCAATATGGCAGCAACAAAAGGTTTTGAGAAATTCACTCAAGCTTGTACTTGTGTAGATAATTAAGGCCTACAATACAGAAATAGGTGTCTTACAGAAACAACAGATAACATTTAAAACATGGAAGATACATATACAATAGGAATGTTTTTGTTTTTATGATCATGACCAAAATATGGTGAAAATAAAATAAAAGAAAGAAAAACTCGAATGTCAAACAGGTCAGGGTACACCTGAGGGGTTAAGGGCATGTAGCAGATGGAACCAAAGGTTAAGAGGCAAACGTCGTCACGTTGGTCGATTAGTGTGTGCATGTTCCAGCCTAGGCCACCATCATCCTTGGAGCTATGCTCATAGACATGAGCTCTTGGAAGAGTAGTTTGCACGCATAGGGGAGACGTACCAGTGAGATCTTCAGGGAGGGATGCACAAGGAAAGAAGTATGTGTACAATAATTTCATTTGGGGTTACCAACAAATAAATGGAGTTACAAAGACATTTTACCCAATCACAGACAGCAGTTAAACATCAAGACCTTGACTTAAAGTCACTTTAAAGGTCTGCCATTTCAACTGGAAATTAACAAAAGCATCAAGTATGCCATACCTGCGTCTTGTTCCGGCAGCCTCGGCACTCGTACGTGTGCGTACGCGTATTGGCAATGGCCAGAAGACCGCACAGGTTGCACACGTGCACCTGGTATGGGTCCGATACTTCAAACAGGCGTTCACGAAGGAACTGCGCAGCTCCGTGCGCAATCTGGCAGTCCCGCTCCATCTCCCCAAAGCGTAGGCCACCATCCCTGGATTCAAGGCATAATCACAGGACACAATCACCAGGATTCACTTGTGGAGGAGCAAACATACCCTTTCCTCCTGTCGACCTCAAGAAATGTCCACCTTTGTTGTTATTAACAATCAACGTTCAAAAGCCATGGTAATGCTTTAATGAAACAAATGCCCCAAAAGGCCTATCTATTTGCTTATTCAATAACAAGACAGTCAGCAAGCTAACTGCCAAACAGACCAGCAGACAAATTATAAAGCTTTTAAAGCCTAGTACAAGATGGAGAAGTGCGATAAAAATCCTACATAACAATACATATAGCAGCTCATCCATCCTTTATTGTCCGGCCATGAGATCACGACCAATGTGCGCTTATGGCAGGGTGTTGTCTTCCGAGTGCCGATGTGCTGCGTGACCCTGCAAGCAAATCTTGGCATGAGAAATACGGGTCCAGTTTCAATCGGATAATGCGCGTGGGACGTTTCCTTCAAGCCTGAAGAAAGCAGCAGAAGCTATAACTGTTCCAAGTATGTAATCAGGGAAGCGAAAGGCAGCGAGGGCGGTGGACTTTAAAATATCACACAGGCAGCATGTTTGAAAACTTCGCGACCCGAAGACACCCACTGCTGTCTGCACAAAAGACGTAACTCGGAAGGCGGTGAGACACCATGAAGGGTGTAAACCACCCCTACCCCCTCCTAAAGCGACCATACAGGAAGCACCATGCAGAGACGTTAGGATGGAGCAGCATTTGATGATGCAGTGATGAAACATACAAATTTATTTGGTGACCATAACAATCAAACAAAACATTCACAATCCACAACTAATAACTGGACTAACCCTGATGCAAAAGAAGTTTCAACTGAGCAAAATAATAATATTGTAATTTGAAAACCACCAAGATACCCCCCAAAAAAGCGCTACCAGTGAAGATGCACTTCATAAACAGCAACATTATGAAAGCTGTTGCTTTATTATTTATAAAGCCGTTCACAGTGGCCTTGGCAGGGCAGAACTTTCCAAGCTCGAGACCTCAACTGAGGCCAAACAAAATAGGCAAGCAGCCTCAGGACGGCCATGACCACCACGCCATAACAGTCTGACCGTGAACGAGCAGCATCAAAAGGGTAATGTGATAGCTCCACATTGAGTACATAGCAACAGTCATTATGGCCAAAGAGAACACATTTAATATTACATATACATATACATCTACACACATACACACACGTACGTGGATCAGATCGCTGCGCTCACCTCACCACACGTCGCTAAAATTGGGACAAAAACTGCGACATAATTCAAAACTCCCACTGTGCAATTCAAAACAACTCACCACACGTCGCGAGAGAGACCGGCTCATTTTAACTGAGGATAAGTACGTGAGTTACCGTGTTGTCATGATTCACACCAAGTAGAATTCAAACTTTTATTTTGCAAATTTGACTGAAATATTCGTGATTAATTGCATTTTTATAAGCAAATTAAGTTGAACATTTAATTTAAAAAAAAAACAATTTTTGTCAAAAATTTCTAAAGTAATACCCTTGGGGCATACACACGGGAGAGGTCGATGCAGCCCAGAAGTTTGGTACGATTTCACAAAACTTTGAGGGAGTTTACAAAACTTTGTTCAGTGACAACACAACACAACACAACACAACACATATGTATAAAGTTTTGTATCGATTTAAGTGGTTTTAGAGCTAAGAAGATTTTTTTCAGTCCAATATGGCTGTCCATCCACGTGCCTGAAGACATCATAAATTTTGACAAGCTAGGTAATTAGTAGATCACATCTATAAAGTTTTACATTGATCAGATAAGGTTAGTTTTTCTATCCAATATGGCTGTCACACCACATGCTGCAAGGGGAGTCTAAAGTCTAAATCATGAATCATGTCTAAAGTTTTACATCAATCGGTTAAGCGGTTTTAGAGAGAACTTCAAAAAGATTTTTCTTCAATCCAATATAGCTGCCAGACCATGCGACTGATGACATTTTAGTTATCAAACTTTAATACTCATAGTTAGTTGATGACAAACTTAAAGTTTCTTGTCGATTAGTTCGGTGGTTTGAGAGGAGATTTTTTTTAAGGTTTTTGCTAAAATCCAACATCTGCCAAACCAAGTCATTGAAGATGTCATAATTATCAAACTTACACACACACACACACACACACACACACACACACACACACTAATGTCATTTAATGTCACGAACAGTACAAAAACACATGCGCGCACGCACGCACGATCATACTTAACGTTTCACATCAATCTTTTTCACATTTTTTATGTTTTTGTTTTTTTTCAAAGAAATATGGGGGCCACCACATCAATTTCATTCACTGGACAGATTTCTTCGTAGATCACCCTGAAACTTTCGTATTGAAAGGATAAGGAATTCAACCAATCCAATTATGATATCATAATTAGGGCACCAATGCAATAATCGTTATCAAATGTTGTTCCCCATGTGGAGTTCCTGACCTGTGCTAAGTTTCATTTTTTTTGGTACAGCAGTTTCAGGGATGTTCAAAGTTTTTTATTTTTTCCAACAAAGCTGCCATACCACTTGAGCTATGACATAATCGTTATCATAAACAATTATCCATGGGGAGGCGCTCCTTTGTTGAAAGTTTTGTGTCAATCGCTCAAGCAGTTGCGGAGAATACAAATTTAAAAGAAAATACAGGTGAAAAAGTGAGGGCAGAGGAGAAAAAAAAGAAACAAAGAAAAGAATAATCCGGACAAAAACAATAGGGTACCCTGACAAGAGCGAAGTTGATGGCACGCAGTCACAAATGCGAAGCTTCACACCTTAAGCAAAGTTGAAAGGTGGCAAAAAGTTGCACCAGGAATGTCCCAATACCAAGTCGAGTTAAAAAAAAAAAAATCTTCCATTTTGACCCATGTGACCCGAAGTCCCCATCACCAGGAGAATTAACTCGGGGTAAAATCCAGAAAACCATTACATATTTCATGTACCTCCCAATCTTGCTTACATGTTCAATGTTTCATATTAAAATGTTTAAAAATGTGCCCGCAATTACATTTTTTGGTATTTGACCTTTTGACTCCACCACAGGGCCCAAAGGGGGCAGGGCCAAAAATGATACTGCTCTCACACATTGTTGCCGTGTGGTGATCATAACTACCAAGTTTGAATTTCTGCACAACCGTTTAGGGGATCACGTGACGGACAGACAGAGATGATTACAATTCCCCACCTTCAGTTTTTTATTTTAAAGTGTGGGAATAACAATACATTGCGTAAGAGTTTTTAAATAAAATTAATTTAGATTGGCGTTTGGCCTTCCCATCTGTGCATTTAGCCGATGACACTGGGATCCCAGGTCCAATCCCGTATACCGTGTTGATTTGACTCGTTTGCCAATTTTGTTGCAATTCCTGTGCAAGGGCACAAACGCCTCCTAATGTCCTTGTACAATACTGCATCTGATATTTGTGCAAACAACCTTGGAATGTTGCCCAAAAATACAAAACGAGTGAGAAACTTGAGGCTTACAGCATAGTGTGGAAATCACTTACAGGAAAAGGATATCAACATTATGGTTTAAAAAAAAAATAATTTCAGTACAAGGGATTTTAACCTGGGATCCCAACATCATGAACCATGGGAATGTCAAACAGGCCAACCCATCAATCTGCATTGGAGGAAAAACAAAAAAAAACTCGAAATGGATCCTGAACAGACAGCGAGGATGCAATTTAATCGAAACTGGCAAAGGACATGGCACGTACCGTGATCGGCCTTCCATGGGTTGTCGGTTGAGGATTTGCACCGGGCCACGTGCCCGTGAGTGGATCTTATCATCCACCATATGCTTTAGCCGCTGGTAGTACGTGGGGCCAATGAAGATTTGAGAGTTTATTTTACGCCCCGTGAATCCATTGTATAGAACCTACAAGGACAGAGGAAGTGAGATATCAAACTTTTCCATCAACCTCGACCTCTTAAAAAAATAAAATAAAATAATTTCAGCAGAAATTCTATTGGTGGTCCGGTTGACATCTCTAGCACAGCAGGTTTAACCCAAACACACTGGCCTGGTCGGAAAGGAGCTGGAACACTGCCAGGGACATCAACACAATTGGAGCTAGGACCAGGGCAAATTTCCAAATCCTACATCCTGTTTGTATATACAGAGTGGTCATGCGTACATCAGTCGTCGTGCACGCCTCAAAATGAGCAGTGTCCTCGTTTGACGGAACATACCTCATTGCCACGGAGGTGGTAGCCATACTCGTGGAGAAGGTTCGAAATTTTCTGCACGTTCACCGCGTCGTTAAATGGAGTAGCATCACCGATCTCGCCCTTATTTGCCGAAACCTGCAATGACGGATGACAGAGTGGCTAAGGTGGTTTCACAATTGGCAAACTAGCATAAACGCCAAGCTGAAACTCTGGCCTTATTGGTTCATATTTGGAGATGTGCAGTACAGGTGTTAGATGTCAACTGTCGCATTGCACCCAAAAGTCAGTGTCGTCATCCTGGCTTATTGAAGCATCAAGAACTGAAAGTACCTCTGATACCAGCGAGTTATATCACATTAATCATATGACTCTGTTCAATGCGAAATACCTGAATGTCCTCCAATTTACCTTACTAGTGAGACTTCACCAAGTTTTTTTGGTTTTCATGTACTGTATATTCCTGGAAGCAAGTCATTAATGATATATGAATTGTAAAGCAAATGTCACAACAAACTTAAAATGTATGAGAAGCAGTACTTTGTAAAAATTAAAATCGATAACGAAACCGAGAATATTAAAGAATTAACGTGGTGCTTCACACGAGTTTGACTCTCACCTTTCCCTGCAGACACTCAATCAAGTGACCGACCGTCATTCGAGATGGAATGGCATGGGGGTTGATGATTATGTCTGGACAGATACCTTCGCATGTGAAGAGCATGTCCTGGGGGCAGCACGGCAGCACAACACATTGGTAGTATTAAAAATAAAATAATAATAATAATAATGATGATTTAATTTAAAAAAAAAACTTTCTGTGCAACATAAATGAACCATCATGGTAATGAAGGCTTGGAATCAAATGCCAGCGCAGGGTGAGGGAGGGTCGAGGATTGGCGGCAAATGCCAATGAGGAGGAGGGGGGAGGGTATCGAGGATTGGCAGCATATGGCAGTGGGTAGGGGTTGATTTGAAGATTTGCAGCATATCAAGCGTGATTGGTGGCAAATGACAGTGGGTCTAGGATTGGCAAATGCCAGTGGGGTTTGAAGGATTGGCAAATGTCAGTGGGTCTGGAGGATTGGCATCAAATCTGCAAGTTGCAATGACGAAGTGCCCATGGGCACGCACACGCACCTCCTGTCGATACTGTATACCACAAGTGCCTTTCTGTCCATGACGACTGGCAAACTTGTCACCGATCTGTGGGATCCGAATTGACCGGACCTAAGGGGTAGCAGGAACATCACAAAAGTCCAACAAGGCAGAAAAGGCTATTTCTAAACCTCCAAGCAAAATTAATATGCAGTCAACAATAATTGTTTGATAATTTAATTTATCATATTTTGTAGTCAAATCTAGTCAAAGATAATTCCAAATGTGAAACATAGCCTATGAACCCATGCTGTGGCTCACCCGGATCTTACAGAACTTGTACCCTTCCTGGTTGAGAGTGACCATGACTTGGTCGACAATCCCAGTTTCACTAGTGCGCAGAAAAGTGCTGCAGTCGCGCTTGGTAAAACGGCGTGTAGAGCCCTCCAGCTCATCCTCTGTATCGGGTAGCAATGTGGTCTTGCCTATGATGACGTCATCTCCAGAGACGCGCATACCCGGGGAAATAAGTCCATCATCATCCAGCTTCTCATATATTGCGTGCCGCATGCCTACGCATAAACACGAGACTCCAACCATCAGACAACTTGCAGAGCTTTGAGCCAACAACCACCGAAAACCAAGAGGAAATTGGCTTTGGAGAAGCTTCTTTGTCAAAGACAGCAGGAAAAAGAAAACATTCATCATCTTAGTCAAAGAAAACACTTGTGACTACAATGTAAATAAAGGGTATTCATTAAAGAGCATGTTCATGAAGCTCAAATTCCAAGGAACTGGTTGTTTCATAATATGGCTCACCCTGACATGTCTCTCGAGTTGGCCGTTCGAACATCTCCTCCTGACCAAAGCCCTTCTTGGCTTCCTGCTCTTTATAGGAGCGATAGAACACTGACCTTGGAAAGGAAAGAGCACACGAAGGATTAAAAGCAAATCATTTAAAGGAGTTCTTCAGTCACCGATGGTGGAAAAGAAAGGTGCAAATTTCCATTTTCAGGTCATCACACGACTGGGTTGAATCCAGTAGAGAGGGATAATTAAGTCAGTTATTGAGTTATCTAGAAAGTTAGAACATCAAACAATGTCACTAGCTTAAAGGCTCTCCTCAAACAGCCAGATATTTTGGTCTACAACAATACCTGAAGAACCCCCTGTCCACAGCAGACTTGTTCATGATAACCGAGTCCTCCTGATTGTACCCCGTGTATGAGGCAATAGCCACGATCGAATTAATCCCTAAAGATGAGATGCAGAATGAAAAATTCAAATAAATAAATAAATATGCAAAAAAATAAAAATAAAAAGTAAAGCATCACTTCTTCACAAAAAAATTTCATTAAACTAGACACAATTTGACATTGCGACATCGACCGCTATGCCTCCGCCCACATTATCACATCATTCACATCATGATACATACTTGTGCCAAGTTTGATTTAAATCCCTTCAGCTGTTCTCAAGCATCACATTTTTACGTGGCATGACCTCTGAACTCTTGATGCCAAAATCTCGTCAGTTCATCTTTGCATCATAATATATACTTGTACCAAGTTTGGTCAAAATCCCATCACTGGTTCACAAGTTAGCACGGTAACAGAATATTTACCGAACAGGACCTCTGACCTTTGATTTATTGACCCCATAATCTAATCAGTTTATCTTTAAATCATTATACATACTTGTACCAAGTTTGACGTGGATCCCTTCAGCGGTTTTTAAGTACCTATCACAGATGCACGGATGGACAACCTGAAAGCATAATGCCTCTGGCGAATTAATCAGTGGAGGCATGAAATACTGCAGATTGCACATCATAAAAGGTAGCTAAGAATGCTGCACATACCAGCTGGTAGCTCTCTGAAGCGCAAGTACTCCATGGAACGTGTCGTTACGAGTGGCTTCTGTGGGTAGTACAGTACGTGCGCGAGTGTGTCCATTCGAACGTGGAAGTTTGTGATGTACACACCCATTGCCTGCTTACCCATGGCAGACTGGTACGTGTTCCTGGGGGACTTTTGGAGAGACACGATGCACTATTACTTGTACAGTGTACACTCGTCAATAAGATAGAAAAATATGGGATTTGTTTTTGGGAAAAGAGGCAGGTATGTGTTACTCAAAAAAACAAGAAGTACATCCCCTGGAAAAGTGGCCTGCAAAAGGGGGCTTGAGAATTTTTCAGCATCTCCCCCCCAAAAAAAAAAAATACCAATAGCACAACACTCGATACTTCTGGAAATTTATTTATTTAACTTGGATCATCAAGCGGATGGGAGGCCAGGCATGGAATGAGCCAGCTATTGTAGGGAAGTACGAGAACCTTCAAAGATATGCCAGCCTTAACAAAAAAAAAAAATACTTTTTTTAAAGTGTTAATTCCCCAAATCGGCAACAATCGAGAAATTCAATGCAACGTAACCACAAGCACACTATCAATCCGTGTCCAGATCTCAATGCTTGTGAAGATCACCTGATTGTGGTCAGGAAATGGGATGATGGAAGCACAAACACCAAGGATCATCGAGGGATGGATCTCACAGTGGGTGTACGTTGGGCAGTACGTGACTTCCTTCTGTAGGAGGTCATCGGGGGTCATTGCCAACATCACCGTTTCCTCCTCCAGTGTGTCGATGTACTCAACAACACCACTCGCCACAAGATCCTGCCAGCTGTGTGGAATCAGAGGTTACCCAAGAGCAAACCACTCCCAAAAATGGACAAACACAAGGCTACAAAATGTCATCATTTGTGGAGCACACGAGGAAGTGCGACAACAATCACAAAGTTTGACATGCACAGGCACCTGTAGTTGTTGTACTCTCGTTCCTTGAGCTGGTCAATGTGGCGCTTCTTCAGCAAAAGCTTTTGCTTCTCTACGATAAGCAATGGTCGGCAGATCCTTCCAGCATCTGTGTAGATTCGGATCTCACGCTCACGGATGTCTCTCACCATGGACACCTGTACGAACAAAGCAGGCAAAGGTCCCTTTGAGTGACATAACACAGTGAGAGTTGCATTTGTATTTTTTTTTGAAGTGGGGAGAGGGGGGGGGGAGGCTGAAAAGTCAACATCTTCCTCACACTGCCAACTTGCCTCAGACACAATGATGTCCATTTGTCTGCGCAACTTTCGCAGCGTATTCATCAGTTGGTCTGGATCCTTGTGAATGCCCACCCAGCAGCCATTCACAAAGATCTTAGTGGAACTGTGAACACATCAATATGTCAGCATCATTACGTGTTCAAATCCTTGTTAAAAAAAATAGAAGTGGGAACCGAGGGGGACGAAAAGGGTCAAGTGGACAAGATTATAATTGTAATAATAGTGTGATGCATAATCAGTGGCAACTGGCATTCCCATCTGAGCACATGGTTCAGGAGGCTATGACCCATTGCCAATGTACTAATGTTCTCGTGATTGACATAAAAGTATGCAGTCTTAAAGAAATAGATCAATAAATAATCCTAGTAAATTACATCAGAGCTCAACAATCATTCCAGGCCGAATCTTAGCCTGCAGCCCCGCGTCACCCGCTGCTGGAAAAACAGCTTCAAAAACAAACAAACAAATAAAATAAACCAATGTCACCCCCAGGGTGACCAATATCTTGCCAAAATGTGAACATGAGTGACATTTATTCGATTAAAGTTACTCAAAAAATAAGGGTTTCGTCGACCTTGATGCTTGACCTTTTTGTGACCTTGACCTTTGACCTTGACCTTTTATCTTTGTACGGTTAATGGTATCTCTCCAGGACCGTTGTACATGAAATATCAAGAGATTTTGATGAGAACTGAGGAAATAAAATTTTCATGAAAAATCCGTTTTTTCGTCATGACGTCATCAAATGACGTCATAGCGTCAAACTTTTGACAGATCTGGAAAGCACTTATCAAGCGCTTTCATATGAGGTATTACTCGATATGGTATCTAAGATTTCAAAATTTGACCTTGGGTCAAAAACTTTCGACCTCCAGCGCTAACCATGAAGGTCAAGGCCGATCGCCACCAAAAATTATCAGCTGAGCGCCAGACCATGAACTATATTCCTATGAAGTTTGAAGACGATCCGATCAAAATTACTCAAAAAATAAGGGTTTCGTCGACTCCCCTGATTTGCGACAAAGTGACCTTGACCTTTGACCTTGACCTTGAAAATTTTATGCGCTGAAAGGGACCTCTATAGGACTCTGATATGCGGTTACAAAAATTTCCAATGATAACTGTGCTCTGCAGAGTGATTTATACGTGATTACAGACAAACAAAAAAAAAAATAAATAAATAAAACATACAAGCTGACTAACATATCTTGCAAAAACTTCGTTTGGCAAGATAAAAAACAGGAAGATTTTCCTTTAAGGGCCCAAAACACAACACTCCAATCAACAAACAATATCCCCCTTCCGCCACACGGCGGGGGATAAAAACTTCCAACATACAATCCTCTACTCAATAGGGCAATCAAAAATTATTATTATTTCAGCATCCCCATAATTACTCGGCGATGGCAGCTGGAGAGATTTCTTCCAGGTTCTCCATACTCCACTCCTCCAGAAACTCGAGGATGGGCGAGGGCTGCGAGCCCACTGAGATGTAGGCCATCAGGGCGAGGTTCTTCACCAACCCCACAGCATGACCCTGATGGAAAGATTAACTGGTAATATGAAGGAAGAGACCAATTATATGCATTTTTTGATATGCCACTGGATTAATTTAATTCTGCACTTTATTAGTCCCCTACTGGTTTCACCGGAGGGGACAAGAGGCTTGCTCTCCGTCTATCCGTTCGTCCCACGTGTGGTTTTTCCAGACATCTTTCCCATACCCTTTAACATATTCAACTGAAACTTGGTACATGGCTGTATTATGATAAGTTACAGAAGTTCGAGTTTCAGGCCGTTTCATCAATTTTTCAGTGATGCCCTTTTTGGACTGAGAAAATATCACATCGGTAGGGGACATGTATTGCAAAGCAATTCTTGCTCTTGTTAAATTTGAAATTCCTCATTTACACATAGCCCTCCAACCTCAAATTAACATGAAAATCCAATTTTGATCAAAACAATACCAGCATCTTCATATCGAGAAAAATCTGATCATTTCTGAGTTTGTTTCACAAACACAAATACACAAACATTCACAGCTAACACATCATCATCAATCAATCAGACCTGGTATTGGCTTAACGGTTAAGGTCGTTGAATCAACACCCCTGTCGTGTCATTGAATTAACACCAGGTGGGTTGACTCAGACTGTCATCCTTCCGAGGTCAGCAAAATGAGTACCAGCTTACTGGTAACAGAGGGCATTGCATCAGTGGCACAACCGCACCCCCAGAAAACTATGCAGCCAAGCAGCTGCAGGCTGCATACAAATAGATAAATAAATAAATAGATCGACCTACCTCCGGGGTTTCGGCTGGACAGATCATGCCCCAGAGCGTGTTGTGAAGCTGTCGAGGTTTTGCGAGCTTGCCGTCACGCCCGATGGGTGAGTTCAGCCGCCGCAAGTGGGAAAGGGTTGAGGCAAATGTGAGTCGATTCAACACCTGGAGCAGGGGGTGCAAGTCACAAAAGGATGAGAGGACTCGATTAAAAATAATTAAATAGTCTTTAGATTCTGACATTTTAAGGTCAAAATTATACAAATATGGAGGTGTAATGGAACACAAGGAAAGTTGGATTGTCCACCTGTGACACGCCAGCTCGGGCCTGGTGAGCCTTCTTCTGATCTCCCCAGTTTCCAGTCGCCAGCGAGTACTTGAGACCATCCGTGACGATGCGAGTCTTGATGGCCAGCTCCAAGTTAAAATCCTTTCCACGATCAATGAACTTCTGAGCATACATCCTAACTTCCTTTAGCAGGTTCTTGAACATGCTGTAAAAGGCAAGACAAGGCATTACATTAGTTCCTTCTTTAAGCTGCTGCTTAAAGCTAAATAATTATTAAGTGTTAAAATGTCACTGGAGCTCACCCACGAAAAAGGAAGGCCAGCAGTGGCCCTGCCAGGTCCAGCCGCTTGTTGCCATAGTGATCCCGATCGTCAGCCTCACGACGGCCCAGAGCGGCCAGCAAGAGACGATGCACAATGTAACTGGACCATGAAAGAACCAGCAATAAGAAAGAGAGAAATGCAAAGAACTGACGAAACATGAAGTGGCAGAACATTACACGCATGAGCAAAACCAAACCCACTGCCAATACATTGTACACACCCCAAAAAATAGGCCTTTTTGGTCTCGCAAAAGTCACTGACTCCCACGTGAGGCAGGACTTCTTTCTGCAAAATCTCTTTTGCGTATTTGATTCGTTTCTCTTTGGTGACACCGGGCTTTGCACCACGAGAGCCGATGAAGTTTAGTGCAACGTTTTGCTCCTGGATTACGAATGCCTCATCTAGAGAGGGTTTCACCTGCAGAAGATCGACGGGAGGACACAAGTTAGGATTAACAGCTTATAAAAGGTAAGTTAAACAAATTATAAATATCATTAACCAAGGGAGAACTCAATTCATGGAGGAACATAAAAACACACCATTTCCATCATCTCAGGGTCATCAAAATCGTAAATTATATGCTCAAGGATGTCACGATCAGACACAAAGCCCAAGGCTCTGAATACGATAATGATTGGGACTTCCTGTCGGATGTAGGGCAGTGTAGAAACAATACGCTGGCCAATCGCGCTCTTCTTCACACCCTGCACCAGAACGAAAGTGATAAGTCTGAGAAGTACAACTACTAACCATCTTTCAATTCTTGACAACTTCCGCATCCCTGCACCGATTTTATTGCTTCTGGAGTTCATATAACAAGGCAGATGTATTGGATGAGTTGAATGTGCGAGAATAGGTGCAGCGGGTACGCACCTGCCCACCACGGGCCAGCATGCTGACCCAGATGGTGCTGGTCGGACGAGAAGAGTTTTCCAGACAGGAACGGCACTCAGCCGTGTATGCATATTTGGAATCTTTCTTCGCAAAAACATACACCGTATTGGTAGCCATCTTCTCCTGAGCGATCAGAACCTGCACACATATATAAATTAAAAAAAAACTATGACAAAAATATATAAATATATTGTCCAATCAAAACATGACAATTCAGCAATGTTTACAGCTTTATTTATGACCACAAACCCCATCCTATCATATTGTTACCAAAAATAATTGTATCTTTTCTTCAGGAAATGCAAATGGGATACCTTTTCAGACCCATTTATGATGAAGTAACCTCCAGGGTCCAAAGGGCATTCGTTGAGTTCACAGAGGTCACGGTCGGTGAGACCGCTGAGCAGGCAGTAGGTAGATCGCAGCATGATGGGAATTTTTCCGATGAACGTCTTCTGATGCTGCGTTTCAATGGGGTCGTCGCCATCCCGGACCACAGTCTTTGTAATGTCTACGTACAGCGGGGCTGAATATCTGCCATTCAACAAGAAATGGTGTGGTTTCCACCTCAAATGCTTCAAAGTTTTGCTTTTGCGTTAAATGGTGAGGGGCCAAAAAGGGTAATTTTCCTATTTTCCCCTTCGCTGCACACCCACCCCCATACTTTGCCAGCTCTTTTGCATGAAACCCCTATCTTCTGCTATGATTTTATATATATATATATATATATATATATATATATATATATATATATATATATATATATACATACATATATATATTGTTGCGGTTCTGCAAAACCGCATGCTTCTGAGGCACCAACACAGTGATCCCCAGGCAGTTATTTCATTTGTCTTCGTGCAGTCAGACCTTCCCCTCATGTCTCGTGGGTTAACGGGACAAAGTGCATTGTGTGGGTCTAATAGCTAAGTCTGTTAACTATATCTCTATCTTCCATTCTGATTTCTATTCCAACCCTTTCCTTTTAGCCATGGCACAAGTCAAGCAAGCAAGCACACACGCCATGCAAAATACGATGAGAAATAAGCACACTACGATGCCTCCGGTGGCTTGGTAACAACAAACTTCCTCCACTATAAACACTACACACTGAACAGCACACGCATGGGCACGCCATTATTTCATTCAAATCTGCACGCCAATTTCCAACAGCATCTCATCTTGCTCACCAAAAACTCACCACTTCAACCACCAACACCTCCCGCACACGGGAAAAATATTCTCGCACCTCTTCGTAACTCTGCTTCGATACAATTTGCCATTAAACAGAGGCGTGCTGTATAACTCAGGCTGTACTCGAACCGCGTGATGCGAGGACGAGCAACGGATATTAATAGCACCAACCGTATCTCGCCAGGAATGTCCTGGGTGAGCACGCGGGATTGATACGACCCTCGTACAGTCGCCAGAACACTGCAAGACAGGCGGCGAGGAGGGGCCGTGGGAAGAGCGATCCGGAAGTTTGGTACGGAGCTCCGGGCCATGTCACGCCGGATGTGCGAATGAGACCGCTTCCGGCCCCAGGAGCCTGACAGGGCGTGGCTATGGCCCAACAAAGAAGCGGGATTCGGGTCACAGCGCGTCGATTCGGGTCATCACCCCACCCTTCACATGGGGCTTATAAAAGGTGGATCGCAGAGCCACTCGCCCTCTTCTTCGCCTCTCATCTTCGCCACCTTCTTCTCTGCGTTGGCTGCTCCTCGTTGCTTCTGCCCTTCGCTGGCTCTTTACTCGCGGTTGGTGTGTGATGGAGACGTGCTTATTCCGGACGACCAGTGCGGAGTGCACATTGCCATGAGCCCCGGCAAAGTGACTAAGCTGGAGATAACATGCCAACTCTTGAGGTGGGAATGCTCAAGCAGAGTGTCCCATGGAGGTACACACTACACCAACAGACCTATGCACGACTAGGTTGGGGATCTTTTGCCTCACGCATCTTCTCTCCTCTTTCTCTTTTCACCCCTCTATCTCGTCCCCTTTGGATGCACAAAAGAGCATCCTTACTGACTCGCAATCACATTTTCCTCTGGCACGACACTGCACCCCCATAATGCACTCCACCACACCTCACCACACCAGTATTTCTCCCCCCACCTCCCACTAAGCGTACTGTGTTGCGTTGGTTGGCCGACCGCGCCAGGTATTGCGAGGCCGTTTATCCTCATCTGCTCTCTTTCTTTCTGGCTATCTAATCTTCCTCGGGTTTATGTGTTGTGTGTGTATGTGATGGCGCCTGTCGTAGCATAAGTTAATATTGTAGAAGCGATAACGGGATGAGTCTGCGTGTCTGCTTTTGTAACATTGCTTGCCCTTTTGCCACACGCCACAAATTCCTTGCTTTCCCTGCTGTACATACCAATAAACTCCATTCACTGTGCCACATACCTTTCCTCGCTTGATTGTCAGTAAATGCTTTGTGTAGAAATGTTCCCAGCTCGTTTTCGTCTTTTCCTTCATTGGTCCAGCATGGTTCGTGTTCTAGCCTAGCCGGGACGTTATCCCCCAACGATCTGTTTTTATAGCCAGTACGTCCTTGGGCAGTTATGCTCGGCTGCATCTGATCTGGTTTGAAAAAGGCGTACCGAGGGCGTGTCCCCCGGTAATTAGATCATGTGACCATTAGGTAAACTGTATTTATTGGACGGAGGACCCGAAGTCACATGGTCGAGTTATTGGCATTGATGGTTGATTGGCGACTCGCCGCACCACCGAGTTATTCGTGTGCGACGGCCTGCAATTATGGAGAGTCTGGTGGGAACCTGAGGTAGCTTCCCCCCTCGTGGTCTTCTCGCCCCCGACCCCAGGTCCGCAACAATATGTGGCGCACCATGGGTAGACACGTGTTCAAATCTTCTATCGGGATGGTGACCAATTTAGCGCCGGATAGTCCCTGAGGCCGTATGCTGGGAAAGCCGAATATATCTTATCTTTGGTTGATGACATACAGAAACTCCAACAAGATCTGTCACCGACGGTAGTTCCCCTGTTGAAAAAGGATTAGGGGCGAGCGTGACTGCAAATTTAACTCTCCAAGCGAGGTTTGACTCCAATTTTGAATGGCCGGGGGTTTTGGCTTGTCATATTTATTATTCTCCAAATCTGATCACACTAGTGGTCTGATCATGCGCATCAGGCCAACACACCAGTGGTTGAAAAGACAGAGTTTATTACAAAGCAGGAGGGGTGTGAAGGACAAGGAAGCAACACACTAGAACAGGGTTTCTTAAACTTCATAGTATTGTTTCCCCCTTGAAATTGCAAAATAATGATATATCCCCCCACCACATTATCAACACTAAATTAATTTTTAAAACTAAAATTTATTTAAAGAATTATTCCAATAAATATTTTCATAAAAATATTGATACACAATTTATTGCATAACATTAACAGTCTTATATTATTTTAACATTAGCATTCCTAAAATCAGCAAAAGTTCATCATTATTCAAATCATTCGAATGAAGGGAAATGTTTTTCGCAGAGCATCATTTAAAAATGGCAATAGACTTGGCAAAACTATTGATGTCTTCAGTCATTAAACGCAGCAGGATAATTGATGAGCATGCACTAAGCGCATTTACTTCAGTGAGATGGCTGGAACTGCTTTCTTGCTCACCAGTGCATCAATGTCAGGAGCAGTGTTAGAAAGTGCGCAACGCATGTCACATCCACTTCAAGCCGATTTCGTGCTTTAGATTTTATGGTCATTATAGATGAAAACCCCGACTCACAAAGATAGGTTGAAGAAAACAAAGTAAGGATTTTCAGAGCATTGGTACTCAGTTGTGGGTAGGGTCCGCCATTAACCCAGACGTTCTCGAGGTCTTTAACACGAAACTCATCCTTTGCTGAGGAGTCGTGTGTGAGCTCCAAAAATTCTTCTTGCATTATTTCGGGGACATCATCCAGCTAGCATATGAATGGGTTCTTCGCCAACCTCGTTGAAATGTCGGCAGTATCGATAGCGGGGAAATAACACATGAACTCATCCTCCAGTTGTTTAAGGTGATTGATGATTTCTTCCTTCAATGGGTCCATGATTTCGTTCTCACCATATCTATCACTGAGAAGCTGAAAAGATGTGAGATGCGAGAATTTTTGTTCTGCTAATTTTTCATCACTTGGGAAGCGTATTCGGACGACGTATTCAACGCAATAAATAGTTTGAAAATTGTTCAACCTAAAAACATAATTTCCCCCCTGAAATCCGAAAATTTTCTCCCAGGTTAAGAATTAGTGCACTAGAAGTTCTTTATGAAGGTACAAATCCCAACATGCCCACAAGATTGCGACAGCTTAAAGAGGTAAACTAACCATTCATACCATGAAGAAAGAGTAAGATGGCGTAGAGATCACAAGACTGAAAAACCTCATCCCCATGCGATGGCTGCATGGGAGGGCAACATCTAGGTGTGTGTGTGTGTGTGTGTGTGTGTGTGTGTGTGGTGGTGTGTGTGTGTGTGTGTGTGTGTTGTGTGTGTGTGTGTGTGTATATGTGTGTGGAGTGGTGAGTGAGTGAGTGAGTGAGAGAAATGAATGGCTTAGATACATTCAGGCTTGTGGCATGCAGCAAACACACTGCAGGCTTCTCCTTGACCAACACTAGGAGTGTAGTATACAAAGTATCCTCATCCACCTCACTCCGTTGTTCAGCTCACCCTGTGGAACCACAACTGCACTCGGAGCATGGAGCTGAAGAACAGAACTGTCTCGTCTCCAAACTCACAACTGGCTCCATAATTCCACTCCATGCTCCCCCTCCACCCCTCTACTCCCACCCATCAGCAATATATTACTCCGTGATTGTGCGCCACTGCATGCCCATTGGCTCACCACTCAGCTTCCAGCAGTTTCTCGGAGATCTGAGTCCTTGAGACTGCAATCTTAGTGCAGCTCTTACCTTCCTCACGGTCACAGGGTCTTGCTTTTTGGCTTCCTTGAGGGGGGAATTCAGTGTTTTGCGGAGCTGGCAAAACGATTTGTTAAAGCAGCACTTCGATGGATTACGAAGGGAACAAGTTGAAGGATTAATGCGAGAGGAATGGTGTGAGGTCTTCAGACATTATGGAGGGGAAGGGTCACATTTATCCACTTCAAAACATGCTCCATCATTTTACACAGACGCCACACACTTATGCTAGACATTTATTATTGACATAAATAGTTTCTTTTACACCCGTTACCCCTTATTCACCGCTCCCACAACAATATACATGTAATTTTTTTAGTTGTTATTCCCCTCCCCACCACCTCCAAGTACCATTTTGTTCGAATCAGTCATGGCAGTAGTATAATGACATCTGAGATTTGTCATCAAAATTGGCTTTATCATGATAAACCAAGAACACACCAGTAGATTTAACTGCAGCAGTCGCATTAAAATTGCAAATGCTCGCATGTGAAATCAAGGCATATAATCAGCAAGAAAATTAACGATAATGAATTCCCATTTTTGTCTTGATACAAAGTTATAATATATTTTCAAAAATCAATCATGAAATTAGCATTTGCTTCGTACAGATGTAATATAGGCTAAAAACATTGGCCAAAGACAGGCAGAAAGAAGAAAGCAGTATTTCATTTCAGGTACATTCTCGGTGTGTGTGCAATGTATTGAATGAATAAATCAAAAAGTGTTTAGAAAATATTCAATTGATGGAATATAGTGTGAAGACCAGTGTGAGTGGTGTCCATGATGTAGTATATCTTACGTGAGGTTCCGCAGTCTCGCTTCATTCGGCATCATTGGAGATGGGGCGCCATCTCTCTCCCAATGCGTCGGCTTGGAGAGGTAAATCTGCTCAAATTTCAGCATGTATCGTGGCTGCAAACACACAATAGTTTGTGCTTCCAAGCATACATTAAGGGAGAGCAGATTAATCAATGCCAAGAACATTCATGTTTGAAGGTGACCAGGCAAGCAACAAAGAAAGGGTTTCTCCACCATGACCATCCATCAAATGTATTGGCCATAAACCAATCGGGATTCAGGGGACTTCACAGCTGTGATCTCGGTTCTGATTAAATGTATACATTTCTGACAGCACTGCTTACAATTTATTAACTTAGAAAATAAATAAATAAATAAAGTGAATAAAACGGAAGGAAATTGCTTACTGACCGGTGTTTCCATCTCCCCGGAGGTATGCTGAGCCTCAGCCTGCAGGTCTATAGGTGGAGCATCTTCCACAATTCTCTGCACGGACATCTGAATGAACTCGTCAAAAGAATCCAATTGCTGACGCACCAGGCCCTTCTCATCAAAATAGGAGCTGGCAATGACATGAAATGCATATTTTAAGTGATTTATAATGCAACAAGCCATGTTTTTAAACTTCATTGTGCAGTGATAATTATAAAGGACGAAGGAGCCATCTATTTAGAGTAGTGTTTCCCAAACATTTTTGTTCAAGGCCCAAAATTTGAAATCACATCAGCCTCGTGACCCAAATGGTAAATTCAGGTCATGACCCTTGGTTTGGAAACCCCTGATTTAGAGCAATACAGCATGATCTCATACTATGTGTGTGCAATAAATAGACGGCAATTTAACTCATTTCTTATCCCCATGCTTAAAAAAAAACAACAAACCCATATGACGGTCTCAGGTGTGGATTGCAATTGTGTCTGTTTGTCCGTCCATCACGTTTTCTCCTCCTAAAAGGTTGTATAGAAATTTACCAAACTTGGTAGTTATGATCAGCACATGGCAAGAAGGCGCGAGTACAGTATCATTTTTGGCCACACCCACTGAGTCCTTGGGGAGGAGTCAAAAGGTCACATACCAAAAATGCAATTAATGGCACATTTTTAATGAGAAGGGCACTCGGTAGAGTGCATACCTCCGCCAGGCTGATTAGTTTACATTTTGTATCGCACAAATATGATGGATCTCGATTCAGACCTGAACCACAATTTCATCGGCTTGATCTTGTCACCTAACCAACTCATCCACCAAGTTTTGTCAGAGCACATCCATAATTTGAGACATCGTGCTATATTTTGTTTTCCCCAATCTCTCAATGGTGAAGAATCACTTAAAAAAATTATCGGATCCAGATCTTCACCAAAATCTAATCAATTAGTCATGGTCAACACCCAACCTGTCCACCAAGTTTCATCCAAATCTGTCCATAATTTCTTGATATATCATGTTATATATCGGTTTAAGCCCCATCTATCAATGGTAAAGAATCACTTAAAAAAAAAAATATATATATATATATATCACACCCGTATCCAAAGGAAGCAGTTCAGTTTGGCATTTTAATATGATAGTGGGGCAACTTAGCATAACAATTGTGCATTTTGTGAGGAAAGCACCAAATTTGGCACACTAGTAGCCTATCATATTATGAACAGATTTGGATATTGGGCCATCTCAAATTCAGCCGCTGATGGCTGTGGCAGCAATTTTCCACTGCCATCAAAAATTTTGAGATGGCCCAATAACCAAATCTGTTCATATATATGTGAGGCTACTTGTGTGTCACATTTGGTGCTTTCCTCACAAAATGCACAATTGTTATGCTATATTTAGCTAAGTTGCCCCACTATGAGAGAAGTAAAGCCTATAAAAAATGCAAACCATTGGAATTACCCTTTAAAACCCATCAGAATTGCCATTTCGAACCCATTCAAATTACAATTTATAATGACTCTTTCGAACACTAAAATTAAACACGGTGTGTTACAAAGGTTCTTCTTCATTTTTGACGGATGTATGGATGTACGGATGGAAGGAAGGACAGCCAAAATATTGAAGCGGCTTCACCACTTAAAAAAAGTTATACGATCCAGATCCGGATTTGGATCTTCACCAAAACTGAATCAATTCGTCCTCGTCACACACCCAACGTGTCCACCAAGTTTTGCCCAAATCCGTCCATAACTTTTTCAGATATCAAGCTCCATATCTTTTTTGGCCCTTTCTTTCAACAGTTAAGAATCACTTTTTTAAAATTATAGTTTCTGGATTCGTAGCCAGATCTTCACCAATATCTAATCTGTTCGCCCTTGTCACACACCCAACTGCCACCAAATTTCATCCGAATCCATCCACAACTTTTTGAGATATCCTGTATACAAACAAACAAACAAGAAAGCCAACATGCAGAGCACAATACTTGCAAACTTCCCAAAACAAATTTGACCACAAAAAAATAACTGACTGGTTGAATTCAGTGAGCTGATATGCAATTCCTCTTCAAATTTCAAGTCAATTGGATGAAAATTGAGGATTTTAGAAAATACACCAAAGTTCTTGACCTTTGGCCGATGTTGACCTTTTGATCTCAAAATCAACAGGCTTCTTGCTTTTGACCAACTCTATCATTTGGTGAAGTTTCATGAAGATCGGTTTAAAATTGTGACCTGTAGGCGATTGACATACATACGTACATAGAGACAGACAGATTAACACTCCGACCATCCAATATACTTGAAAATCTTCGATTTTGCAAGTAACAAGGAAACAAACAGACAGCGGTGAAAACATTAACTCAATCCATCGCAGATGGCGGATGATGATGAAACTTGGTACATGCAATCAACATTGAGGGACACATGAAGTTTGTAACGTTTTTTTTGGATTTGACTCCCGGTTCATGCCCCAGGGTGTGGGGACCTTGAATCGCAGGGGTCAAAAGAGAAGATATTTTAAAGTCAAAATTTTATATCATGGTTATCCCTGGTGAAACTTTTTGCCATCTTTCAACTTTGCTAAGTGGGAAGTGTGGGGATTTGCGATGGAGCGCCATACACTTCGTTATAGTTCAAGCTGTCCCAAAACAATCTGTGTCTATGAAAATACTCGACACGGTTATTTAGATCCCTGCACCAAGTCTTCTCCATATTGTCGTGAAGGGGGGGAAAAAAAAATTTAATCACCAGAAACTAATGAAATTGCAAGTGCATATACAATCTGAACATGTGACACAAGAAGGTTCCAGAAGTATGATCAAATCCTGTGGAATGGAAATATCTGCAAATTCGCAAGGTAATTGTGTCATGTTAGGGAAGTTTCGAGAAATTTTAACGAGGGCTGTTCACCATGGCTAATGGACTGTGTACGTTTCATTTGAATGCATTAGTTAAACCTTCACTGGATCAAAAGCCATTCGGCTCCAAGATAAGTTTCATCAAAATGCAACAATCTTCCCAACATCACAATAACCCTACCACTAGCATCGATCAAAAATTTCCTTCAACAACAACAACTATAAGAAGAAAGAGGGTGGGGGGAAGTATGTGGACAAAGGATCTTCAAACAATGAAGATTTGCACAAACCTGATGACAATCCAACAGGCTTCTTGCCACAAGTCTGGTGTGATCTCATCATCCTCTTCATCATATTGCACATCTATGGAAAGAGGAGAGAAAATAAACACTTTTTAACATTCACACGCACTCTCTTCCTTTTGTGTGTTCATCACCATTGCAGATATATGCTAGGGATGGCAGTCCACTTCGTTAGTCCATGACATCAATGAAAACCATGCAAGTCAATCATCACCTTCGTCTAAACCATTCCATGGTCAATATCCACAATGAGCAATGATACTTCACCTCATGCGATTTGGATACAATTACCTCCACCAACGAAGGTGAAGGAGGTTACGTTTTCACCTCTTTCTGTCTGTTCGTTTGTCTGTCTGTGTGGCGGAAATCTCAAAAAGTTGTGGATGGATACGGATGAAATTTGGTGGACACGTTGGGTGTGTGAAGGACAAACTGATTTGATTTTGGTGAAGATCTGGATCCAGATCCGACAACTAGAATTTTTTAAGTCATTTGTCACCATTTAGATATAGGGCCAAAAACAATATGTGGCACGATATCTCAAAAAGTTGTGGACGGATTTGGATGAAACTTGGTGGACATGTTGGGTGTGTGACAAGAAAGAATCGATAAATTTTGGTGAAGATCCGAATCCGGATCTGGATACGAGAATTATTTAATTTTTAAAGTGATTCTTCACCATGACAGGTCGGGCCAAAAAAACAGTATGTAGCATGATGTTTCGAAAATGTAATACGCCGATATGTTCTTGTGGATCAGGCATTGCGTGGTGGAGGGATGTGCTCTACCGAGTGCCCTTCGAGTTAAACTATGTAATTTTGTTTCATGGTTTCAGACCAGGTCACTCCAAATCATGGTTTCAGACCAGGTCACTCTACCCTGGATATGCTGCTTCTGCTCTCCCAACAATGGATGGAGATCCTCAATGCCAGACTGGAAATCCGAGCCGTATCAATGGACATATCACGTGCTTTTGACAGTCTGGCATCCTGCCCTACTCACCAAACTCTCTTCCTATGGTATCCAAGGCCATCTCCACTCTATGGTGAAGCTCGCAGACTTCCTCTCCTGTCGCAGTCAACGTGTGGCCCTAAATGGAGTTCTTTCATCCCCTCTTCCTGTCCAGGCTGGAGTTCCTCAAGGTAGCGTTCTGGGCCCTGTTCTTTTCTGGTTTCATCAATGATCTCTCCGACTCTCTGGAAAATCCTCTATATCTCCTTTGCTGATGACTCCACCCTCTGCCGTACACCGGTCATCCCTCAGACCGGCAAGCAGCAGCTTCTTCGCTCACTGCAGATCTGGATATAATCACAAACTGGTCCAACACGTGGAACATGTCTTTCAATCCGGACAAATCTCACACTCTCACTATGTCTCTTCGAAAGGACCATTTAGAAAACTCCCCCCATCCACTTTCTCAAATCCTCTGAAGAGGTCTTCTTTCAAGCTTCTGGGTCTCACTATCTGCCATGAGCTTTCCTGGGAAGCCACATTTCAAACCTCGCCTCCAAAGCCAGTCGCCGACTGGGAATCCTCCGTCGTGCAAAGTCCTTCCTCGGCCACCTGAGCTCCTGACCACTTACAAAGCTTTTGCCCGCAGCCTGATGGAGTACTGCTCTCCCCTCTGGGCTGGTGCTCCTGCCTCCCTCCTTTCTCGGCTTCACGCTATGGAAACCAAGACCTTTCGGATCATTGGCATCTCCCGCAATGACGGCGAGTCTTTGGCTTCAAACTCATTCACCGCAGGTTTGGTCGGTGGTCTTTCTGTCTTCTACCGCCAACTCTCCAGCCTCGCACCCCCCCCCCCCGCTCTCTCTGCGATTTGTCCCCACCACATTTCCACAGGGCGCTCAAGGTCCGCCAACAACCCCCTTCTGGTAAAACCACCAAAATCACGAATCACTGCTCACCTTCACTCTTTCATTCCTCTTTTTTCCTGCCTTTGGAATAAACTCCCTCACTCTATCATTTCCCATTCTTCCCTCCAGGCCTTAAAAACAGCTGTTCACCACCACCTCTTATCATCCCCCATCCAAATCCTCGATCTTTTTACCCCCGATAATCCACCCAAGCCCACCTCCTTCAAATTCCCTGCTTTCCTTCCTGAAAGTCCCTGTGATAATCCATCTTTATTCCCCATGTTCCCCGTCCCATCCCTCTCCCTTCCACAGATCTCCTAATGTCTCTGTTCCCAGTTTTGTCCTTCCCACTCCCTCCAATCTTGTCTCATGTCCCCATGACGTGCGTTGTGTGTTAGCTCTCACACGAGCCTTGACAAGGTATACAAAAAAAAAAAAAATGTAATTACCCTGTGCATGCCAAGCAAAAAGCAGGGTTAAACAATTAGCTCATGTCCGTCCATCCATCTCTCTGTCTTTTCAGTTTATGATCAAGGAAGAGCTATATTTAAATTGAATGTTATACTTTGAACATGAATAGGAAGAAGTTTGCCGTTTTACAGGACCTTGGCTTTGAATGTCTTGATCGCACATGTGCAGAGAGGAGTGGGATTATATTTTTAGTCTGCCTGTCTGGCAGTCAAACAAAATTGAAAACAATTCCAAAAAGGAAGCTTTCTGTTTTTAAGGACATCATAAATTCCAGAAAACTTTCAGTAAAAATTATTTTAAAAAAACAAAACAACAAAAAAAAAACGAGGAAACTATTCAATTTCAATGTAAAATCAGTGTTATTATATGATATGGTGCAGAGACATGGAAAAATGAGCAGGGAAATGCAATGCAAACTCATCACACCATTTGAAAGCCTTTATCCCTGAGCAGGGGTCAGCTTTTTGCGGGCTCCAAATCATGGTACCCTTTCTTGTGGCAATGTTTTTACGGCCGGATGCCCTTTCTGACACCAACTCTTTAGTCGCATTCGACCCTGCAGGGATAATTACCGGTATACTGATGCTCATTTCGCCGACCTTCGGAAGGATGACAGGCTGAGTCAACCCGCCTGATGCTAACTCAGCGGCCAGCGGGGCTCGAACTCAGGACCCCAAGCCTCTGCCTTAACCACTGAGCCACACCCGGCTCATAAATGCAATGCAAATTGATTGCCTTTTATCATAGATGTTTACGAAGGATTGTAAATATTTTCAAACAACGAAGACGATGGGTAGGACATATAATGAGAAAACAAGAGGAACCTCTGACGAAAGAAGCTATGTTTTGGACACCAATGGGGGAAGCAAGAGTGGAAGGCCAAAAAACACATGGAAAAGTGTTGAAAATGAACTTCGGGAAGAAAGGAGAATGGTGCTGGGGTATGCAGAGAGGATTGCTCAAAATTGTCCATCTGTCTGTCTTTTTGCAGGATCTCAAAATGTTGTGGACGGATCCGGATGAAATTTTGTGGACAGGTTCGGTGTGTGACAAGGACGAACTGATTAGATTTTGGTGAAGATCCAGATCCGGATACGACTACGAGCATTATTTAAGTGATTCTTCACCATTGAGCGATTGGGCCGAAAACGGTATATAGTGTGATATTTCAAAAATGCATTTGGCCTGATATGTTCTTGTGGATCAGGCGTTACATGGTGGAAGTATGCGCTCTACCGAGTGACTTTCTAGTAATATGTGCATTTTCAGTTTGCACCAATAAACTTTGAGGTCTGCGAGCCACAATGGGATTGTAGAAGAGCCAAATATGACTCACAAGGCATAGGTTGCCAAACCCTGCTGTAAAGTATTGGAAAGCATCGCACCGGACCAGATAACAGAGCACCTGGAAAAGCATAAATCGATTGCAGAGACGCAGCATGGATTCAG
Source organism: Eptatretus atami (assembly GCA_035128595.1). NCBI lineage: Eukaryota > Metazoa > Chordata > Myxini > Myxiniformes > Myxinidae > Eptatretus > Eptatretus atami. Next base: position 17,264,992 of record CM068963.1, on the reverse strand, counting down.
AAAAGGAAAGTCATCTATCTATAATGCCAGCAGTGTGTGTGTGTGTGTGTGTGTATATGTGTGTGTATGTGTGTGTTATGTTGTGTATGTTATGTGTGTATGTGTGTAGTGTGTGTATGTGTGTGTATGTTGTAGTGTGTGTATGTGTGTTGTATGTGTGTGTATGTGTGTATGTGTTTTTGTGTGTATGTGTTATTGTGTGTATGTGTGATGTGTGTTGTGTGTTGTGTTATGCTGTATGTGTGTATGTGGTATGTGTGTGTGTGTCTTGTCGTGTGTGTGATGTGTGTGCTGGTGTGTGTGTTGTGTGTTGTGTGTATTTGTGTATGTTGTATGTGTGTGTGTGTTGTGTTGTGTTGTGTGTGTGTGTGTTTGTATGTGTTGTATGTGTGTATGTGTGTATTGTGTATGTGTGTGTGTGTGTGTGTGTGTGTTGTGTGTGTGTGTGTGTTGTGTTGTGTGTGTGGTGTGTGTGTGTCGTGTGTGTGTGTGTGTGTGTATGTCGTGTGTTGTGTAAGTGAGTGACCACCTGTTTCTCAACAACCACTGTCCAATCTAATTGAAACTTGCCAGCCATATTGCTGGGACCTGAGTATGTGCCTTTTCAAGGTTTGATATTTATCGACACAGTCTTTCCCAAGTTATGGCCATTTATTTACCAACCAATGACAGGACAAACACGTTGCTGCGTAGGCCGGTGCGTGGCCGGCCGACGATGAGTCACGTGCCGGTTACGATGGGGACGGCGCTTGGTTACCATGGCGTAGTAGTGGCATGGTCAATGGCAGCGAATGTCATTGGCAAGCAAAGACAGGGAGTAAACTTGATTTTAATTTTGGATTTTAATTAAACTCTGTGTGTGTAAGTATCACAGCAGTTGTTACTTCAATACAAGCGATAATTCGTGGAATGCATGTGAGCATTCCGTACGGGCACGCACCACTTCCGGATAGTGATGACCATGTATTCTAATAATTTCTGGATTTCTTATGCGCATTTATAGATAAACACAATGCCCCAATCCAGTCGTCTGCCCTTAACCACTGAGCCACACCCGGCCTCATAAATGCAATGCAAATGATTGCCTTTTATCATAGATGTTTTACGAAAGGATTTTTAAATATTTCAAACAACGAAGACGATGGGTAGGACATATAATGAGAAAACAAGAGGAAACCTCTGACGAAGAAGGCTATGTTTTTGGGACACCAATGGGGGGACAGCAGCAGTGGAAGGCCAAAAACACATGGAAAAGTGTTGAAAATGAACTTCGGAGAAAAGGAGAATGGTTAGCTGGGGTATGCAGAGAGATTGCTCAAAATTGTCCATCTGTCTGTCTATTTTGGCAGGATCCAAAATTGTTGTCGACGGTATCCGGATGAAATTTTGTGGACAGGTTCGGTGTGTGACAAGGACGAACTGATTAGATTTTGGTGCAAGATGCCAGATCCGCGATACGACTACGAGCATTATTAAGTGATTCTTCACCATTGAGCGGATTGGGCGAAAACGGTAATATAGTGTGATATTTCAAAAATGCATTTGGCCTGATATGTTCTTGTGGATCGGGCGTTACATGGTTGGAAGTATGCGCTCCTACCCGAGTGACTTTCTAGTAATATGTGCATTTTCAGTGTTTGCACAATAAACTTTGAGGGTCTGCGAGCCACAATGGGATTGTAGAAGAGCCAAATATGACTCACAAGGCATAGGTTGCCAAAACCCTGCTGCTTAAAGTATTGGAAAGCATCGCACCGGACAGATAACAGAGCACCTGGAAAAGCATAAATCGATTGCAGAGACGCAGCATGGATTCAGAAAAAGGAAAGTCATCTATCTATATATGCCTGTGTATGTGTATGTGTATGTGTGTGTGTGTGTGTGTGTGTGTTGTGTGTGTGTGTGTGTGTTGTGTGTGTGTGTGTGCGTGTGCGGTGTGCGTGTTGCGTGTTGCGTGTGCGTGTGCGTGTGCGTGTGCGTGTGCGTGTGCGGTGTGTGTAAGTGAGTGACACGCTGTTTCTCAACAACCACTGGTCCAATCTAATTGAAACTTGCCAGCCATATTGCTGGGGACCTGAGTGTGTGCCTTTTCAAGGTTTGATATTAATCGGACAAGTCTTTCCCAAGTTATGGCATTTATTTACCAACCAATGACAGGACACGTTGCTGCGGCCATTTATTTACCAAACCAATGACAAGACACGTTGCTGCGTAGGCCGGTGCGTGGCGGCCGACGATGACGTCACGTGCCGGTTAGGATGGGGAAGGCGCCTGGTTACCATGGCGTAGGAGTGGCGATGGTCAATGGCAGCGAATGTCATGGCAAGCAAAGACAGGGAGGTAAACTTGATTTTAATTTGGATTTTAATTAACTCTGTGTGTTGTAAGTATCAGCAGCAGTTGTTACTTCAATACAAGCGATAATTCGTGGAATGCATGTGAGCATTCCGTACGGGCACGACCACTTCCGGATAGTGAATGACCATGTATTCTAATAATTTCTGGATTTCTTATGCGCATTTATAGATAAACACAATGCCCCAATCCAGTCGTCGTTTATGAGAGCGCAAGGAACGGACGTGTGTTTGTTTGAAAGGTTTTTGTTTTTTTTCTTTTTGGTTTGCACGTACGGCCACGCACGTACGGGCACGCGAGAGCAAAGGAACGGCCTGTGTGGTTGTTGTTTCTGGCTCGTGGTTTTGAAAGTTTTTTTTTTTTTTTGCACGTACGGCCACGCACGTACTCGTGTGGTGACAAATTCCTTGAACATCCACAGTACCTATAGAAAGTCTACACGCCCTTTCAAATTTCTTACCTTTTGTTGCTTTTAGCTTGGAATTAAATTGCATTAAATCAGATATTTTTCCACCCTTATTTACACACC
>CM068963.1:17215196-17251448 GCA_035128595.1 Eptatretus atami | reverse complement strand
CCCATCATCAGCATGAGTTGGTGGACGTTGAAGATCCCCACGGTGTCCTTCACGGAGAGTCCACAAGCTATTGCCAGCACCCTGGGCAAATTACAAATTCCTGCCCTAACCTGATTCGAACGTCACGTCTGACCTTCCGGCTCGTGAAAGACTTGACCAAAAATTCCCCCATCCAACCCCACAAGAACGGGGGACTTCAAACAAACATGACGTGATCTTTCACCGACCATGAATTTTCAATAACGTCGCAATGAGGCAGTGAGGATGAGCCGATGAGGGGTTTCGCTGTACTGTTTTTTTAAAAAACGGAACATTATGGGAGAAACTCAGGCCCCCTCAACAGACCCTGGGGCAGTGACCTCCCCAAATCCCCCCCCCCCCCCCCCCCCCCCCCGGCCCTGCCTTGGCTAGATTTCCTCCTTGGGATTATCTATACAATTATCCCGATTTACAAGAGGTGGGAATGTTGGAGGTGTTGATACAACACAGGCACGATGGGTCAAATGATCTTGTGTGTTGTCTTGCGTTGTGATAGCAATGTTTCATTTTCCGTTTGAGGCATAAAACGAAACCAGCATCACCAAATGTTTCCTTCTTTTCTACATTGATCAAAGCATGAAATGATTGATTTTGTTTTCTGTTGATTGTGCACAAAGGGAGTGAAGAGAAGTTTGTGTTTCCTACGCAAGTAAAAAATGAAGCCAAGGACATGGCAGCACACGTTGCTCGTATTACCGATGAGTACTTGAAGCTTAACGAAAAGGTGAACAAAACCAAGGTGAGACAACCATACGTGACCAAGACTGAATTTCTGCACAAAATGATGGATTTGCGGCTTCGCTTGGTGGAACCTTTACTGGAGTCCGAGGCAGAGGGCGAAAGTGTGACTCGTTCAAACGAGAGACTGGAAAGAGAAGGATCGAGTTTGCGTCAGGAGAGGAAGAGAGAGACTGTTGCTTTGGGCGTCCCTAATCCTCAAGAACCTCCCAGCAGCACGCCTTGCTCCGGTTGTGGTGCATTCCTCCAGTGTTTTGATCCATCCAAGAGCGGTTATCTGGCAAGCTCGAAGTTCATGGCATTGAAGGTGCAAGGACGCCTGGATGGCAGCATTTGTCGGCGTTGTAACTTATTAATCCATCATAAAATAGCCCTTGATGCAAAAATATCCCCAGAGGAATTTCAGAAGATCATGAAGCAAGTTCGTTCCAAACCTGCATTGGTCCTCTGCATGCTGGACCTCCTCGACTTAGCAAATACATTTGTTCCTGATCTTCTCAACATGATCGGCCATAATAAGACCTTTTTTATACTTGGGAACAAAATTGATTTGATCCCAGCAGACTCTAAAAACTACCTGAAAAGAATCAAGGATGAGTTGCTAAGCATGACGAGTAAGGTCGGCATCAATCCTAGCAATAACGTCAAAGGGGTGTTTTTGATCAGTGCCAAGACTGGTTATGGAATTGAGGATTTCATCTCGAAGCTGCAGAGTGCCTGGAAGCACAAAGGTGATGTCTACCTCATAGGGACAACCAACGTTGGCAAGTCGACTCTCTTTAACACTCTCCTTGAATCTGATTATTGCAAGTCCAAGGCTCCAGATATAATCCAGCGTGCAACTACTTCTACTTGGCCAGGTGCACCATGTTCTATTATAAATTTCCCAAAGCCAAGTGTGAGGCATGTTTTAAATATATTTGTAAATGCACACTTATCAAATGCTTGATACTTTAAATTTTAGGGAGAGGTATGTCAGCTGTAAACTTGTACATTCATATTCTTAGGCACCACATTGAACCTGCTGAAGTTCCCCATTATAAACCCTCTGCCATACCGGGTGTTCCGGCGCCTGCGGAGGTTGCGTCAGGAGCATGAAAACGGGGTGGACAATCTAGACCCAAATGAGAAGCAAAGGTTGAGACGTATGATGTCAGAGGGCTATCTTGTGGGTGAGTTGGGACCCTTTTTTTTCTTTTCTTCCTAACTCTTAACTTTCGGCTTGAATGTGACCTGCAGAGGAGTATTTCCGGACAATCTATGAAGTGTGTTCCCAATTTGCTTGTGAGGAATACATGTGAGTGCGGTTTTTCAATTGCTAAATCTCTATTGGTTGTGGTTCATTTTATGTCTGCCCTTCCAAACACTTCTTGTATACCTCTAAGATTTTTGCAGAGCGAGCTGTAATATGCGTGAGGATTAAATGTACCAGCCTTCACTGTATGCCCAGGGCAGTTTTAACACAACCTGATTGTTTTGCCAACACATCGTTAATTTCAACCCTTTGTTCTTCAGGAAGAATTGGCAGGACGTTCTTGAGTCCTCGGCAGAGGATGAAGAAAAAGGGCGTCATCACCTGGAGCATGAACAAGTCGGCCATGACGATGGATGATATCAATGAAGAGGGGCACGAGGAGCAGAATAATGTTTGTGAGGAAGAAGAATCAGACGAAGATTCGTGGATGAATACTCTTGAAAATGCTCCGGAAAAATTCACTCACAATGAGCTTAAGGATGCACACTGGCTCTACGACACCCCTGGAATAGTGAAGCCCAATTGTGTAAGAAATAGCATGAGCCATGCTAGCTTGAGACCTCTTCCGATTGATATTTCTGACTTGGAGCAGTTATGGTCTCATTTTGTGTTTAAAGGAGCAGCATCCTGTGAGTAAAGCTTATTTTGCAAGCAGAATACTTCAGGAAATTAACGTTGTTTGAATGTGTCATCAGGTCCTCAACCTGCTGACTGAGGAAGAAGTGCAGCTGGTACTGCCCACACGTGCCATCATTCCTCGGACGTTTATCCTCAGCCCAGGCTCTACCCTCTTCCTCGCAGGTCTTGGGAGAATTGATTACCTCGAGGTACTTGTACAATACATTACTTTATGGCCATTTGGGGGCTACTTGCTATTTATTTCCACCTGACTTCAACTTGTTAAGGGTTGACATAGTTGTGTGTTAGACTGTTCCTTTGTGACAACGACTTGCGCATACCACGGGGAATTACTTGGTTCAATGATTCCTTCACGTAATAGCCGCTGGGTTTCTTTCTCAATAAACTTGCGACCATCAAAGCTAGATCGGTGTGACCTGGTGGCAATAGGATGACGTTTGGCAATTGGATTAGCAAACAGTTCCGGAGGGTCAACACACTGTGGTCATTCTGTACAGAACGAGAGGCAGATTCCCACTGTATTTCAATGTAACACTGTCGTGCTGTTGCTGAAAATCTTGCCCGAGGATCCATGTTCAAGATGTCGTGCATGTGAGGCCACATGTAACAAGTGCCAGAAGAAGGGACATGTTGTGAAAGTCTGCTCTTCGTTACCAGCTTCCACAGTATCTGGTGCTACCTCGGCTTCAGTGAGTCGACCGACCCTTGTCTCAGTGACATCTGCAGCCACTCCTCTGGCGTTATCCAAAGCAGCGTCTAAAATTGTCATCAACAGGATTGAAGCTGATGGTTTCATTGACCGTGGAAGCACTGAAAGCTTCATTCATCTGGAGCTCGTCGGACGACATTCACAAAAGATTTATCATTCGAGCAACACTGTTTCTATGGCGTTGGCATCTCTTTCAACAGCAACACTTAGGTTCTGCATAGTCGATCTAACTTTAAAGGGACGGAACTACCAATATGTGCAATTGTCCATACCTCAAGAGCTTTGTGTTTATTAAATTCAAGCAGAAGTAGATGAATAGACCTTTCAGTAGGCTTTCATCAATACAAAAATGGCGAGTGGCATTTGTAACATTAAAAAGGAGAAGAATAAGCAAAGCCCAAAAATCAACAAAATTGTCACACAATCATACTGTCATAATCACACAACTCAGGAGCAATCTTACACACAACTATGTCAAGGGTATATTTCATTTTGAGAACATAACAGTTGGAGTAATCAGATTATAAATCAATGTGACAACAAAACTATCAGAGTGCGATAGTACTCTATGTAGGGATTGCGTGGGACAAAAATGGCAGTCCCACCTGTTACATACAAAACTAAAGATGGCATATCTTCTCTAAAATATCGCTTAGACTACATGTGAGAGCCTACCTGGTCTGTTCAGCTGAATGTCCAGGAAGGTATCATTTTCAGTACTGCAGACCATGGCAAAAGCAAAAAAACCGAGATCGGTCAAAACCGGAAAATCTTCTTCCTTTTTTTTCTTCTTCATCTTCTTATTCATCATCACCCCTACATTATTTCTGAGCTACCTCTCTCAATGGCAATGTTTCTGGTACCATCCGACAGTTTTACTTGGTGTAGCATCCTTTGCTATCAAAATTTTAATCGCTTGAAAAGATTCCACGAAAGTATGCAAAATTGCATTCCTTTGTAAAGGAATAGGAAGAGAGGTGGGCAAAACTACGACTGTCAATCAGCCTGATGGGGGTGGGGTCACTAAACATTTGCTCAATTGTTTTTTGGGTGTGGTTAACGGTGGAATATTATCAAGAAGTCGGTGACAGTAACAACCCACACATATTTATATAAAGTACGTATTATTTAGAATGTTAGATTTTCTATAAAATATGTACTACAACATTTGTAAATCAGTCGTAGAACATCTATATATATGTTCTATGACTCAAGAAAAAAAGCTATGTTCCAAGACCCTCTCGAGAGCAGGCCCTATCTGCTCCTATGGTTGGCAGCGAGTGCCCCGGAAGCAGTAGGGGAAAGAGAGTGGCGCTTTTATATGTGGAAGAATTGCCTTGCTCAGCCAGTGGGTCACCCAGATAGCTCAGATGGCAGAGCACTGGTGTGGTTTTCCAAAGGACCTGGGTTTGATTTCTGGTCTGGACCCATAATTTTCCCACATATATTTATGATGTTTCTAACATATATATATATATATATATATATTCTAAAAAAAAAGTAAAGAAACGAGGAGTAATTTTTGTTTTTTTAATGCAAAAGGATGTAGGGATGTTATTCCAAAAAGTGTGTAAACAAGGTAGGGATGGTCATCAGAAATGATCATGTGAAACCATCCCTACATCTTTCTTTGAATAATGGTTGTCCCGAGAAAAGACTGTGCGTGCATGTGTGCACGTGTTTTCTCCATTTGCTGATTTAAGAGATGGAACAAAGTCCTCCCAGGATTAAAAGTATCCACCTCCGCTTCGGTAAGGGATCACAGTTCATGGACCAAACTATTCAACTTTGTTGTTCTCAGAGTTTTGTTCCGAGAGCTCTTTTCAGGATTGTCACCGAATCCCGGACTGCGTCCAATTGTCGTTCGTTTGTGGTAATATTCCCAGGAATAGTTTTCAAAATCTCAGTGCGGTTCTTTTATTTTCCTGTTTCCCCAATTATCACTGGTGCAATTTTGACGCTCTTCGACTTCCAAGATCTCTTCGTCTCATTTTTGAGGTCCTGGTATTTGGTCATTTTCTTGATTTCTGCATTATTTAAGCCAGAATCACTGAGTATTGATATCTCAATCAGCAATGGTGTCTTTTCCTTTTTGTTCCTGAGAACAATGTCTGGTCGTAAGGCTTTGTTTTCCATATTCATGCTTGATGGATCATCAGGTCGTACGTGAGCATAACGTCCTTATTTTCAATGATTGCCCTTCTTTTTTTTTGTTTTGTGTTTTACATTGTCGAGGCTCCTATAAGAGCTAACACACAGAGTGTGTAACAAAGGGACCAGGAGACAAGAGGGGCAGGAGAGGAAAGCACAAGACAGTGGGGAACAGAGATATAAGGAGATCTGTGGAAGGGAGAGGGATGGGTTGAGGTACACAGGGTAAACAAGATGGACACCACAGGGAATTTGAAGGAGGTGGGTTTGGGGTGGATTAACAGGGGTAGAAAGGATCATTGTTTTGGATGGGGGAAGATAAGAGATGGTAGTGAACAGCTGTTTTGAAGACCTGGAGGGAAGAGTGGGTTTGAAGAGCATGTGGGAGTTTGTTCCAGAGGTGGAGAAAAAAAGAGGAATGAAAGAGTGAAAGAGCAGTGATTCGTGATTTTGGTAGTTTCACCAGAAGGGGGTTTCTTGCGGACTTTGAGGCCCTGCAGAAATATGGGGGGGACAGATCACAGACAGAGCAGGGGGAGCGAGGCCGGAGAGGAGACAGTAGAAGACAGAAAGACAATCGACCTGCCTGCTGCGAGAGAGTGAGAGACCCAAAGACTCAGCTTCATCGCGGGCGATACCGATGATTCTAAATGCCTTGGTTTCCACAGCGTGAAGCCAAGAAAGGTGAGGTGGGAGCACCAGCCAAGAGGAGAGAGCAGCACTCCATCAGGCTGCAGATGAAAGCTTTGTATGTGGTCAGGAGCTCAGGTGTGTCAAGGAAGGACTTTGCATGACGGAGGATGCCCATTCGGCTTTGGAGTGGCTTTAGAGGCCAGCTTGGAAATGTGGCTTTCCCAAGAAAGATCATGGCAGATAGTGAGAACCCAGGAGCTTGAATGAAAGAATTTCTTCAAGAGGATTTTAGAAAGTAGATTTGGGGGGGGGGGGGTCCAGACGGTCCTTTCGGAGAGACATAGTGAGAATGTGAGATTTGTCAGGACTGAAAGGCATGTTCCAAGTGTTGGACCAACTTGTAATTTATCCAGATCTGCAGAGAGTGAAGAGGCTGCTGCTTGCCGATCTGAGGGATAACAGATGATACGGCAGAGGGTGGAGTCATCAGCAAACAGATAAAGAGGAGATTGGTTTGTGTTTCCATGACTTTTCTGGACCCGGGATGTTGAATTTTTTGCAGATATGCAATTGAATCACTTTGTATACTTTGTTGTGCCATTGTGTGTAAAGTTGTTCTGATAATTGTTTTTTGCATCCCAAAAGCAGGTGACTAGTACTTTCTGTTTCTGTCATGCAGAGCCTACACTTGTCCGTCTGGCTTAGTCCCACCATCTTTTAAAATCCATTGGTGTCGTGTCCTTGATTTTGGGCATTTATTTCTATTCATTTTCTGTCCCAGTTGAGCTGACCTCTTCTTAGCGATTCCAATGAGCACTCTTTGTTGATCCCAACTCGGTCCAATACTTTTTTGTATTTTCCTGCTCTCTTGTTGTTCTCCTCGTTGTTGGTGTATATTTGTTGATATTTCTTTTTATATATTTATTTTGTCTTTCTTGCAATTTTTGCGGCTGTATTTGTTGCTGCTTCATTTTCCTGTATGCCTGGTGTTGGCTTAATGGTTAGGGTGGTGGGTTTGGGATCCTAGGATCCTGAGTTCAAATCCCACTTGGCTGTTGAATTAATACCAGGTGGGATTGACTCTGCCTGTCATCCTTCTGAGGTTGGCAAAATGAGTGCCAGTTTTCTGGTATCCTGTGTCGGAGTGGTGACCCATCCAGGATTGTGTCCAATAGCCAAGGAGACTGCTTAGGTAGCACCAATGCTCTGCACAGAGTATGGTCTCGATGGATGGATTTTCCTGTGCGGTATCTTTCATTTGCACCTGTTTTTGGAAATGCCTTGCAAGGTGAGTTCGGAATACTTTTTCAGGTTTGTTGTGTTTATGTTTGTTTCCAAATTGAATCTGATAGTCTATTGAGCATTTCACACACTCAGCTACTCCAGCAATCCAACACCCAACACTCATCTCTCTCTCTCTCTCTCTCTCTCTCTCTCTCTCTCTCGCTCTCTCGCTCTCTCGCTCTCTCGCTCTCTCGCTCTCTCGCTCTCTCGCTCTCTCGCTCTCTCTCTCTACCTGGTTGAGTTCCATCAGGCCTTTCCCTCCCTCTCGTCTCGGCAGGTACATTCTCGGGATGCATTGGTGTTTGTAGAACATTTTGTGGATGGTAAGTTTTCTTGTTTTGATGTCTAACATTGATTCCTGATTGGGACCAGTTTATTATTCCACAGCTGTATTGAAAAACTGGTGCGGCAAGTTGGTTTATGGCTTTAATTTTGTTTCTTGGGGAGAGGTAAGTTTTCAGGATGAGCTTCGCTTGACGTAGGTATTCTTTGGCGATTGCTTTACGCATTTGTTTGTGACATATTTGGCCTTCTTCTACTCCGAGGTATTTGTATTATGCTTCATTTTCTAACTGCTGTATTGTTGTTTCAAGGTCAATTTTTATGTTGTCTGTTTTTGTTTGTCTACCTTGCACGAATTTGAATTTGGCACACTTATCTCATCCACATTCCATTTGAATGTCATCAGAGAACCGTTTTACTAGTTTTAGCTGTTCTGTAAATTTTTCATCATTCGGTGCGAAGAGCTTTAAATCATCTATGTATCGGAGGTGTGTCTGTCACCTTTTCCTGTTTCTTTGGCGTTCTTCTTTTGGTAGTTAGGGTGTATCAGTGTCCTTGTTTGTTGGTTAGCTTACTCAGTGGGTCCAGGGCCAGACAAAACAAGAGGGGGAAACACTGTCTCCCTGAAAGATCCCACGCCTTATCTTTACATCTGGTATTTCGATATCTCCTTCCGAGTGCTGTAATATCAGTGTGGTATTCCAGAGCTCAGGCCTGGTGTTGACTTAACCGTTAAGGTGGCTGGCTTAAGATCCTAGGGTCTTGAGTTCAAGCCCCTGTCAATCTGTTGAATTAACACCAGGTAGGGTGGACTCAGCCTGTCAGCAAAATGCAAAAATGCAAAAAAAAATATTTTTAAAGCCGAAATGAGTACCAGCTTACTGTGGTAATAACCATTTTGGGTAACCTGCGTCAGAGTGGCGACCCATCCAGGACTACTCCTTTACCAATGAAACTGACTTGGCAGCCCTATTTGCCTTACAGCATGAAAGGAATGGTATTATTATTATCATTATTATGATTATTATTATTATTCCAGAGCTCCATTGAGAAGGCAGTTTGCTTATTTGCATGCATTTTATCATCCACAAATGTGGGACACTGGTGTGTGTGTGTGTGTGTGTGTGTGTGTGTGTGTGTGTGTGTGTGTGTGTGTGTGTGTGTGTGTGTGTGTGTGTGTGTGTGTGTGTGTGTGTGTGTGTGTGTGTGTGTGTGTGTGTCGGTCGTGTGTGTTTTCAACATAACTTTCTTTTTCAAGGGACAACCATTAATCAAAGAAAGATGTAGGGGTGGTTTCACATTCTCATGACCATCCCTACCTTGTTTATATACCATTTGGTGTAACAAACATCCTTTTGCATTTTTACCTCCACCAGCGAAGGGGGATGGAGGTTATGTTTTCTTCTCTGTCTGTCTATTTGTTTGTCTGTTTTGTTTGTGAGCAGGATTTCTCAAAACGATGTGGATGGATCGAATGAAATGTGGTGGGCAGGTTGGGTGTGTGACAAGGACTAATTGATTCGAGTGCCTTTCTAGTTTTAAATGTTTTTATTACTTGTAGAAGAATATTGTGAGACTTGGGTGTGTTGGAAGCAAGCCCCTATATACAGGCTTTTTCTGCAGGGATCAGATTCTATCTGGTTCACCGTGGTGGCCTCTAACGCTCTTCCTGTGCACATTACCACCATGGAGAAGGCGGATGACATGTACAAGAAACATCTGGGGGGTCCTCTGTTGAAGGTGAGTATCCCCAGTGATGTTGTGGCAACAAGTGATTACGTAAAACCTCTTTCTTGCGCCTCGTCTCCACTCCCAACTTTCCCTTCATGTTTCCATAATCTCCACTTTCCTGTTTTTTTGGATTTATTTACTTATTTGCTTACTCACAAGGTCTAGGCTGGCAGAAGAGCAGAAGTTTATGCCACAATTCGGGCAGAACTATGAAAAATTGACCTGACGGCTCCTGCCAGTCCCGCCCAAATAGGTTCACGATAGAATGATTTTAACTGAAAAGTTTTTGTTTTTTTGTTTACATGATAGAGGCCCATGCAAGAGCTAGAGCAGAAAGGAAGGGAACAAAATGGAAAGGAGGAAACATCAACAGCACAGTCTAAGTGAGAGTGAGATCAAGGGGAGGGGGAGAAGGACATGTGATGGGTAACACATAAGCTGAGTGAAACACAGAAGGGGAGGGAAGGGGAGAGTGGGGATGAAACAGAAAAGGAACAAACAAAAATAGGTGAGGGAGAGTGGGGGGGATACAAATCACAATACCAGGAATAGGGGGGAGTGCTTGAGAATGGGGTCATTTTGGGGAGAACAAATGATGAGTGTGGATGGGTGAGTTTCATGACCTCAGGTAGTGGTTAAGCAGTGTAGAAGTGATGTCATGACATCGCCAATGTAGAAGTGATGTCTGTCTTGAGATTCTTCCTCTTCCTCTTCTTGTTATTCTCCTTCTTCTTCTTAGTGGGAACATGGAGCTTTGTTCTGATGAAAGTTCCTGCCCTTCTCCCCGAGAGTGGGCTTAACAAGCAGCCTATGGCACAGCCAGTTTCAGGCACAAGGAATAACGCTGTGTTACATGTTCAGTCTAATTGGGCAGTAATTTCTAGATTTATGTTTTGATAATTCCTACATTTGTATCGCATTGACAGGAAGAGTGGAAGAACTTTTTATTACCTTAGAAATGTGAACGAAATGTTCCCAAGGATTTGTAAAGACCAACAACTCGTGGGAAGATGAAGTTGTTGGTCATTTGGCAGAACGGTACTTATTTATATCGAACACCTCTTTATAGGTGACCGTCTCCCACAAGTACTGATCAGGAGGTTCTACATCATACTTGGGTCATCCACAAAGGGGAACTGACATGTGATCACAAATGATGATGCTGATGATGTGTGTGAATTATTTTTTTGTGTGCACTTATCTTTCTACAACTGTATTTGACATCATGGAAATGTCTCTTTGTGGTGATTCTGGTATGTTTTGCTGTCATCCTGTTCCCTTTGCATATTCTGCTGATGTTCAAACTTTTTTATTTATTTGTATGCAGCCTGTGGCTGCTTCACTGCATCATTTTCTGGGGGTGCGACTGTGCCGCTGATGCAATGCCCCCATTACCAGCTCGCTGCTAGCTGGTACTCGTTTTGCCGACCTCGGAAGGATGACAGGCTGAGTCGACCCACCTGGTGTTAATTCAACGGTGGACAAGGGCTTGAACTCAAGGCCCTAGGATCTTCAGCTAGCCACCTTAACCATTAAGCCAACATGAGGCTATGTTCAAACGAATGAATGGGAAATGTGCTGCTGCTATTACCACAACCTATTGACAAACATTTACATGGGTAATCAGTTTGTGCTGCTCAGTCCATCTCATGACTAGACAACATGATTCGTTTTCTCTTATCTTGGTATTTCTTCCATACAAACTTCTTCAGCTGCCAATGGGTAACAGTGAGCGGCTTGCTCGCTTTCCAGCCCTTGTGGGAACTGACCTGGAGCTGACTGGTGTGGGCATAAAGGAAGCTATCGGTGATGTGAAACTATCCTCCATTGGTAAGGTTGCTCCTCAATGGACCTGGTATTGCCATAACTGAACTGTTTGTGGTTTGATAATCCATTACCATGTAAATTGATGATCATGATTATGCTTCTTTTGTTGCATTCCCTGCAGGCTGGGTGGCTGTGACTGCACGCCTGGGAAATGTGGTATGCCTTCGGGCTTATGTCCCCTCGGGGACAAGCTGCGTACTGCGGAGCCCCCCGCTCCTTCCGTACATTGTGACTGTACGAGGTGCACGTATTCGGCGCAGTCCAAGCTACTTCCCTAAGAAGCTGCCTGCAGTTGTGGAAAACCTCAAGGCAGAGGACTTGATTAATCGAAGAAGAAAGGCACCGATGTAGATATCTTGGTAACCATGTTGTCGTGAATGAGTCTGTGTACACTGTATTTGGCATTGTGTCCCTCGGCTGCAATACTGATACCTGTGACGTTGACTCGTTTGCATCGCATATGCACTGTGTGTGGTTTATATTTTACTCAAATTGGTGTGACATCTGGGTTGTGTTGAACTGCCCAGTTGTTCTTCGGAAAGGGATAAACTTAAAACTTCACCCTGCAAGCAGCGTCACTCACCACCTGCTCTCTTCTACATGTTTTGCACGAAGTCAACAGCGGTTCTGTGGGCAGCTGGTACGGTGGAAAACCACATCTTTGGCTGCCATCCATTTAACTATAGAGTTCATCGAACACGTTATCCATTGCTGTCTTGAGAAAAAGGACGTGGGAAGGGTCTTTTCAACTCTTGCTTTGCGTTTCCGAGCACGAGCTATATTAGCTTTGTTCGTGAACTTTGAATAACGGGCATGATGGCAACAATACGAAGCCGACGGGTCAAATGGAACAGTCCAGAGCTGAACCTTCTGCCAACTGTCAGAGAAACAGACGATTTTGTGATGATCTGTGTGCATGTGCGCTCGGGACGAAATTCCTTATAATTTCCCAAATTCAGAGCCAAAATACTACTAAACTGCAGGTTCATGTTCCGATTCATGTTCTACAGTGTTCAAAAATATAGAGTTCCTCTTTTAAAATTTAAAGAGTTCCTCGATCATAGAAATACACTTATAGACAGGCAGAGTGAACCAATTGCTTAACTGTGCTTTGCGTTACGTGCGAGGTAAACAAAAATTCAAGAGTACGTGGTGTTGGCAAGTTTGAGGCAAGATAAAGAGTAGTTCTGAGGTTAGGTCACTGTGTGTCTGACACAGCGAGCCAGCTGACCGTTGCAATTTGACACTTTGCTGTGCACCTGTTGGATGGCTTCATCGATCCCCATGACGGCAGTGAAACGATTTCACATTGCTGCACCCTCTTACCTATTCCTTGCCATTGGATGGAAAAGCATCGACCTTGCCTTGGCCCAAAGAGACTTTAATCTATCAGATGTGTGATCCTATGAATGATTGGACATCATGGTTTTTGATGTTTATTTGTTTGTACAGATGGATTTGTACGAAGCGCTTAATTTTTTTACTTTCAATGTACAAACTATACAGTATACAAACTGTTGATGGTCTATTTTCATTTTTATCCCCACGGAATAGGAAAGGTGTTGCATCATCGAGCATTCAATGCTTTGTAAGGGATATTAAATAGACTGTCCTTTCTGCTGTCCTCCATTTTTAAAATTTTATTTATTTATTTATTATTAAAGAGTTAAATACCTTTATTTATAATTGAAATATGAAGGGTTTGCCTCTCATGTGCTCGTACCCATGTCAAATTCCTGTTTCCCATTCTGCAGCATTCTCTGATGATTCTGATGTACCATACTCTGTTACAGAGTGTTGGTGCTGCCAAAGTTTCTTGGCTAAGGGTTATAATGGGTGGTTGGCTGTTGCCTTCTCAGCAGTATCTGGGGAAGAAAATTTTAATTTGGCAAGAGTGCTGGTGATAACTCACCTGCTCTTTGTGAAGGACACCATTGGATCTTTAACATCCACCAGCTAATGCCGGCAGACGGGGATGTCCAGTTTAATGTCCCTCAATGGACGGCACACACAATGATGACTCGCCCTGTCTGTGAAATCCCAGGATGGCAGTTGCCTATCGTGTGCTGGGTTGGTATTCAAACCGAGGCGAGAGAGCTTACAGGTGTGTGCGTACCCCCAGACCAGTGATCTTCACGATTGTTTTACAGGGGGGGCACTTTTGCCGAGAAGATATGAGCCGCCACCGCCTGCAGGACTCCATAAATTGCTGCTATTAGGCCCCGCCTCCATATACTCTTCTTCATTGTGGTTAACTGCGCTGCAAGCAGAACTGTTTGTTTCCTGCATTGGCTCTTAATCTGGGGGGTGTGAGTAATTTCTAGAGGGGATGTGAGCCTAGAGAAAAAAGTAGGAGTTTCTATAATTATTTTTGGAATTATCTTAAAAAGCGTTTGCATCATATCGTGATGAACATAAAAAAACAAAAGTATCGCCTTTAATAATTTTCGTTTTCTATTTGCAACTAGGCCTACCATTTTCTATATTAAAATTTATATTTTATTTCAATTTTGATATTAAAAAAAAAAATTCTCACAATTTGCAAGTACCCATTTCGAAACTGAATCATTCGCAATTAGTGCAAAAAGCGGAAGTATCGACGAATATATTCGATTTAGATTTGTGTCCCTCCAAAAGGTACAGAGTACCCCAGTGCGTAATATGCTACAAGACTGAGCAATGATGGTATGCGCCCACACGCTTGAATGCCACTTGAAGACAATACATCCTGCTCTAGCTGCCAAACCCAAGGCATTCTTTGAAACAAAAAGGCAGTCCTTGAAGCAAGCGAAGATGGACAGCAGTGGAGCATTTTGGCAACAGACTTCAAAGGTTTGTTGAGGCTTCCTATGAGATCGCAAAGAGCAAGAGCCATAACATCGGAGAGACTCTCATAAACCAAGTGTACTGCGTGCAGCAGAGCTCGTTCTGGGGAAGGATAGTGCAAACAAGCTTTCTCAAATCTCTCTATCAAACGATACCGTCAAGGGAGATCGATGAAATGTCTCAAGACATCAGAGATCAAGTTCTCGACCAAGTAAGAGCTTCTTTGTATTTGCCATCCAGTTGGAACGAAATGACATGTTGCTCTGAAGTGTTCTCAGCTATGATTATGCTATTTGTGTCAGGCCAATAGTGTAAAGAGGAAATGCTCTTTTGCCATCCATGGAAAGTTATAACAACAGCAACAGATTTTTCAAGTGGTTTCAACTTCTTTCAGGAAACAACTTTCGTGGGACTCGCTGGTCGGGGTGTGTGATGGAGCTCCGGCCAATCTTGGTTTGCAATCTGGTTTCATAACAACAGTGAAAGAAAGAGTCCATCTGCTATAGGTACGCACTGCATCCTTCATCGTGAAGCATTAGCATCCAGAACTCTAACCTGCTGAAAGAGGGATGTCATGAACCTGCTGATCAAGGTAGTCAACTCATCAAAGCTGGAGCTTAAACAGTCGTCTCTTTCAAAACAGCTGGTGTGGATATGATTCTAACATCAGCTGCTTTTCCACGCTAAACATACGATGGCTTTCGAAGGAAACATGCCTTGGATGGTTTATAACGTAAGACAAGAAGTGCAAAATTTCTAGATTCACAGCAGAAACAGATCTCCATGACAGTTCCAGTCTGAAGATTTTTTGGCTATCTCTAGCTTACTGGGGACAAACTTTGATATCCTGACTGCCATCAAACTCCAAGGGAAGTAATATTCCAACATAATCATGCACATGGAAGTTCAATTCGAGCCTTCATGGCCAAACTCGACCTCTGGAAATGTGAATTCAGGATGGAAATACAGCCAGTTTTGTTAACTTGGATTCTGCCTCTCATTCACAGTTACGCTTGATTCTGAGTTAAAGAACAAATAATTTCCTCATCCTGACTGAATTGAAAGCAGAATTCATCAGATACTTTTGGGATATAGATGAGAAGCATGAAGCCTGGAAATTCATGAGGAACCCATTTCAATGTGAAGTAGCTGATATTTCAGACAAAGTGCAAGAGGAGTTTCTTGAGTTAAAGTCAACTCTCGGCCGAGAAGACTTCAAAAAACTGGATGGAGAGAAGTTCTGGGTCCACAGTACCTTCCTGTTTACCATTTGATCTCACATCAAGCTTTTCGATTCTGACAATGTTTGAATCAATGTATCTTTGTGAAGCTGCATTTTCCCGCTCGTTGCTGTCAAGTCCAAGTACAGAAACAAGCTGAACGTTGAAGGGGACTTGCATTGTGCCTCTCTGACATTCGACCAACGCATTCAAGATCTGGAAGCTGAGAAGCAATGTCAAGTATCGTCATTAAATGTCATCTCATTAAATAGCTGTGTAATGAGTATTGCTTATGCAGAATTCTTGTTCAATAAAACTAAAAACACGCATTTTTTCAGTTTTTCCTTTAATTCAGGAGGGGATTTTTAATCATTTGGTTGAAGATGTGGGTGGGGGGGGGGCAGGAGGAAGGACCAACTACTAGAGGGGGCATGGTGGTAAAATGGTTAAGAACCACTGGTTTACTGCAACCATACAGGATACTGATGTTGTTATGTTACTTTTAGGCTTCGCATTGGAACACTCGTTTGAAACTATTGGGTCAATTTTATAGCATTTATGCCAGATTATGATGGGGTGTTTTCACATTTGTGTATTATCGGCCACACGGCAGGGGCACCACTTTAGGCCACCAGTGGCTCACGGGCCGTGCAATGAAGAACAGGGCTCTAGACCATCATGCAGCATTCCGTACCTCTAATGCATCAGAACATGGTTAATATTTCCAAGAATCTGCTTCTGTAACTGCATGTTGCAGGGTTATTTAAATCCCTCCCTGTGAGGGCTTGGGAGTGCTTGTCTTCTTGAGGTCTTAACCCAATCAGAGCATTTGACACCATTTGCAGGTGCATGGAAATGTAGCATAAAGTAGACTTATGAGGTTAGGTTATATTTCTTGTCAACTTTTCTAATGATACCCTTCTTGTCAACTTATCTAATGACATTTTGAATGAGATGGATGTTGGAAGGATCACAGCTGTGTTATTCGACCTTTCAGCAGCATTTGACACTTGATCATGGTATACTTGTAAATGTATTGTCATCACTTGGTATTCGTGATCAGGCCCTGGACTGGTTCAGTCCACTGAACTTGTGTGAGCATCAGCTGTTGGTGTTTGTAAATCATGAAAAATCTGACCCTGTCCTGTTGAGTTGTGGGGTCCCACAAAGATCTGTTGCTGTTTGCTCTTTATCTGAATGAACTCAAGCAAGTGCTGCAACGTCACAATATCAACTAACACTGCTATGCTAATGATGTCCAATTTACGTATCTTTCTCTCCTGACTAGAATGATGTGGTGAATACCCTTTGCAGGCATGAAGCCTGCATCAAGGATGTTAGAGCTTGGACGAGTTCAAATTCACTCAAACTGAACAATGATAAATCCGAACTTGTTTTGTTTGGTTCAAAATTGTAACTAGCTAAGATAAATGTGTCTAATATAAGCAGAGGTGACACGATGGTTACTTCTTCAAAATATTGTATCGGAACCTTGGTGTTATGTATGACTCATCCATGTCGATGTCAAATCATGTCTCCAGCATTTGTAAATCGGTTTGATACAAATTTCAAACTGAAGTACAATTCATAAATGTCTCACCCATCCAGCAACAGAGAAACTTGTTCGTGCCCCTCATTTCATCTCACCTAGATTTCTGTAACTCTCTGTTGCATCAGCTTCCGAACACACAACTTGCCTGACACCAGAAGTTACAAAATACTGCTGCATGTATTGTCACACTGTCCTCTCAAAGAAAACCCACATCACACCCAAACTGGAAACACTCCACGGGCTCCCGCTTCGTGATCGAATTGTGTTTTTGGGTAGTTGTTGCTCGTGTTTCATTCCTTGCCTGGTTCTGCTCCATCCTACAATAGACGTTTAAGTGTTCAATATAATTGCACAAGACGCTTTCGTTCATCTGATGCTCTCGTTATACCACAGACACACAATTCTTGGGAGGATGGATCCTTTTCTCATGCTGGCCCTCACCATTGGAATAAGCTTCTGCAAATTATCCGTGGTGTATCCTCTCTTATTGCTTTTAAAGGCGCACTTAAGACCCATTTCTTACGCAATAGTTTAAATTGAATGATAGTATCTAATTTGTGTTTTATCTGCTAACGAAATAAATTGTTGTCTTTTTGCAGATTAAGATGTTTTAATACTTCATTAGTAATCTAACTTTTATTTATTTTTCTACTTTGTAACAACACGCCATGAGTGTCATGACATTATTATTAACGTGTGTTCACTGTCCAGGCATGTCAGGCCCAACTATCCTTACTTGAATTGAATGTTAACCGAGTCGAGCTAAAAAATCATGATTTCTCAGTCAGAGAATAACCGATTTATCACAAACCCTTTGTATTTGAAAGATACGTTTCTATGACTAGATAGATTGTACTTAAAGGCATTTATTTCTGAAAAGACTTTTGGTAGAGATAACTGAATGTCCTATTCGTACTTCAATTAACTTTCCTTTATGATGATTCCCAAAAACATGGAAAAGTTATGAACCTTTTTGTATATTGAAGATGAATGAGTTCACTTATGATTTTCTATTGTGGTGAAAAGCATCCTCCTTCACTCTGCTTCCTGGTACCCGATATGTGTGGTGTACATGACCATTTGCTTTGGCCATCACTTCCCATGCACATGTTGCTTCGTTAATTTATTTATTTTTTTTAACTTTGTTTTATAAATAACAGCAGCAAGGTGAAGCTCTTGTTGACCTGCACATGTTGCTTCGTCAATTTTTTTTTTTAACTTTGTTATATAATAACAGCAGCAAGGTGAAGCTCTTGTTGACCTGCCACATGTTGCAGGTAAAAAAAAAAAATTTTCATTTGAGAAACATGGACAAGACCGTTTTTTTAAAATGCCGAGCTTGTACCACTTACCGACAATGATCTCTCCTCTCTTCAAATTGTTGCATTAAGACCAGTGCAGAAGCTGCATATCCTGCTGAAGGCAACCTTGCCACTGAAACAGGTGAACCTTTTGTCTTCAAACATCAGACCAACAGGTTGGTATACATGTTTGTTTTTTGTTAGTGTTTTTGAGTTGTGTATCCGTGTGTGAAGATTTTACTGCGCTGAAAGGATTTTTTTATAAACTTGGTACAAGTTGTGTCATGCAAAGATGAACTGATAAGATTGTGTGGTCAAAGGTCAATGTGACCTTTATCTGAAGTAGCACATTTTTAGGTCATCTCTACCGAGATGACCTAATAAAGCCAGACCAAATGTCCGTACGTCCGTCAACAATTTTTCTTTCCGATCTTGATGAAACTTAGTATGTGGGTAGAGGTCGGTGAGTGTTGCACAACGATATAACTTTTGTCCGGGTTTCAAGGTCAGGGACGAGGTCACGAGGTCAAGTAAGTTATAAAAATCGCCATTTTCAAAACCTATCTAGTCTGCCATTCTACAAGATATTCGGCAACTGTTTATTGATTAGAATAGTAAAAAATATTATCTTGTATCTAACCGGACAGATTTTTGAATTTCCTTCCCGTTTGATCGTCACGTGATCTGGAAGATGGCCAAAACGCCGATGCGATTCGCAAAGAAGGAAGGAAGGAGAAATGAAATATAAATATAAAACACATTTTTAGTCTTTTATATTTATACATTTTCCGCCGAAGGTGCAAAAGTTTCAAAACCCGAAATGTAAACGTCGGCATTTATTTTCAAAATATAATTTCGTGCGCGCGCACCAAAATGCCGAGTCATCTTTAACCAAACTGCGCAGTAGAACTGCGCAGTAGTCCGGTCATGGCGTCTGAGCAGTGGCCAGCGTGGTTCAGATTGACTGTGTTTTCTGGGCGCGAAGGTGATTGTTAAGAAGTATGTCGGCGGTATAAATTCGAGTGACTGTATTGGTGATTTAATCACGCAACATCTTGACAACGAATATTCTGGCCGAACGATTGCATCAATTCAGTGCATCAGCAGGGATGATTCGCAGGCTCCACTCGATCGTGCCGATATCTAACATAATCACCGGCGGACATAGGGCTGCAGGCTGTGGGGCGAGGCCACGGATCCCGGATGAGGGGATAAGTGATAAATTATGCTACATGCTTCGGGCTTTCTGATTAATATATCAATGAGTGCATTCCATAATTAATGAATTAATAATTAATGAATCTGGCATACAAAATGTTTTTTCATACCTGACATGTTACTTTGTGCAGTGTCACGAAACTTCTGTGGAATTAATAATTAATGAATTTGCTAGCTCTAACGATTTTTCAAACCTCAATATCTCTATAAATACTTGCCAATTTTCATTCTGAAAGTTGCATTATAATCAGTGAAGAATAATCTACAGGATTATCATAATCTCCGAGAGCTAAGCCTATTTTTTCGTTTTTTTTCTACAACCGGAAGTGAAATGTCCCCAGAGAGTGGACGGACCGAAAACCACGTATTGCACTTACTGGTGATTCTGATGTGTTAATCCGGGTACTAAATGAACAATACATATTTATTAATTATGTCATTAGTAGTATTATCCTAGTGTATCTCTGTGAACTATTTCAATCTAAACGGTTAGTTTGGACTGTTTCGCGGTTACCTGAACTCAACATTGAGAACTTGTGGTATTATAGAGATGACCGTCACCCCCACACGGGGGTAATTTTTATTACTGCTGTTGAAGGGATTTTGACCAACCGGGCATAACTATGGACTGTAATAAGAAGATTAATAGATTCAATTTTAAATTGAACAGGTCAAAGGTCATGTCCTCTTTGAATATCATTTTGCAGACCCTAACTTGAGTTAGAAACATCTGTGTTGTCTCTCTCATTTCTTCTCTCTCCTCTCAAGGGACCTTTGATTGAGAAAAAAAAAACGTAATAGTGGGTTGACATTAAATATCCATCGACGCATTCACATCAAATTCGACTTTCTCGTTAACCTCCGCCATCGAAGATGGACGGATGTTACTGTTTTCACCCCTTTCTGTTTGTTTGTTTGTTTGTGAACAGTATTACAGAAAAACTCCTCGACGGATTTCGACGAAACTTGTGGGGGGATTAGGTATGGTCCAAGGATCATGCCATTAGATTTTGGACTTGGTCCAAAATCCAATATGGCCGCTATGGCGGCCATTTTGAAAAAATATTTGAAATTTTTGTTTTTGTATTTCTACATGTTTTAAGTGATTTCCAGCCAAAAAAATAAAAATAAAAATTGTTAGAGAAAAAAAAACTGAAAATTTTGCAACTTTAAAAAAAAAAAAATTCGATTTTATTTGAAAAATATTTGAATTTGTTTTTTTTGCATTTCTACATGTTTTAAGTGATTTCCAACCCCCCCCCCCCCCCCAAATTTTTTTTTTAAATGTTGGAGAAAAGAACTATAACTCTGTCAGCACTGTTGACATCATTATTTAATGAATAAAGATATAAGGTTCACTTGAATGACCCAGCAGTATTGGCGGCGGAGGTTTTGCACTCTACCGAGTGCTCCCCCTCTAGTTTTGTCTGCATTGTGAACTTGAGTGGGTAGTACAAAGTAACATTGTCCTTATCAACGTTGGAATAAATATACTTGTGAGACTTGAAATGACCCCTCCCAGAATCAGTGGTACAATATCAGTTTGGCTCTTGGTGATTTGTAATATGGCAAACATTTCAGGGTCTCCCCCACACCCAACCACCCTTCCCCAAGACCATTTGTAGACAAGTCCCCACTGATCCAAATGAAGTTACAATGCAGAACTGTTGGTTTTACTTTTTATTGTGATGACGAAACTCAGATTCTCATGAGACGACAAGGCAATTTTGTTTCCATATTTTTATATAATATATCAGGTTATACTGGAAGTTGAAAATTTTCAAAAGCAGCTGCTGAATCCTCTGAGAATGGGAATGGAAGCATCTTGATTCAACATTCACCACTTTTCCAGATTCTTACATAGACTTTGTTCTTCCTGAAGACACAAACAGCAAAACAGCATGTTCATGACCGGTGAAGAGCTTATTTGGGGATGTACTTTTGCACTATCATACTACCGTCATGCTTTGTCATTCATTCCTACCTTTTTATGTCATGTTAACATCAAAAATATACCGAGCATGAGGGTTACAAAAAGCATGGCATCACCGAGTTATGAGTCATAACAAACTACAATAGAGAATAAAGGAAACGCATCAGTGGGGCTGGAGCTGAGAATTGACACGGGTATTGCGTAGGGTCAGCCAGAATAGAATGCCAAGGGAAGGGGGTGGTAACGAGAGCAATCAAATTCCCCAGCAACAACAGCTAAACAACTGGAAGGAGAGATGAGCTGAACATATTAGCTTGTTTACACCCCTCAAACTGGTTGATAAGGGTATTGTCTGTTTAACATAATCCCTAAACCTCAAGCCTCAAAAGACGTACCGCTGAGCAGTTTAGCCTGGGTTTGAATCCCGACCCAGTTATAAACTGTCATCCCGGTGTCGCACAGGCAGGGTGATTCATCAGTGTGTGTGCCGTCGTCCCTCGGATGGACAATAAACGGGAATCCCGTCTGCCGACATTAGTTTGTGGGCGTTAAAGAGTCCATGCTGTCCTTTGTGAAGAGTAGTTGAGCTATCAGTGGTACCATGAACAAATTAATAATTCCTTCCGTAACTTATAGGAGGGCACGGCAACAGACGTACAGCCACACCCTCAGCCTTGTGCTGCATACAAAGATTGTATTCCCCTAGGATCTGGGGAAAAGGCTCGTCTTGTCCTAAACTTAATCATTCAATCAAATTCAGCCATGGATGATAAGATAGCTAGATTAACATCCTCATCATGCTTTGTGATTCAGCACTACCTGCAGGAATCTACCAGAACAGTGTCATTTAACATAGGATTATACATGTCAGATTTGTACTTGAGCACCATCCTGAATGAATTGGGTTTAATATTTTAGTGAAAGAAACTTGATAGACACAACAAACCTTAATACATGGCCTCAAACAAAGCAGATTTGTAAGAACTATGCAGACAGACGTTTTTCCTTTTCCATAATACGCTTCAGCTGAGTAATCCTTTTCCACTACCATGAGCCAGTTTGTTCATATGCTTGATTAGTACTCTACACATAATTGGAATAATGTTTTGTTTCCATTGCCTTTTACCAATCCTGCTGATGAGCTCCCTTATTCATAGGGGACAACACAGGAAGTTCAAGGGGTTTGCAGTAGGACACGCCATGGGATTTTAAAAGTCACAACTTCAGGATGCCTTACTTCTTTCCCCCTATGATTATCATAAACAGCAATGCAACCAAAACTTCACTATTTTACGATTTCTCATTCATTGTAGTGGAGAAAGCATGATTAATCCCACTTCATGACACAGAAACAAGTGAACTGCATTAATGAAATTACATTGATCATTGAATAACCACACACACTCGCGACTCCGCAATTATGGCTTGGCCTGTTTTGGCATTATCGCTGAGCCTTCCTCTTGATGCTGAGATCCCAGATTCAAATCGCATTTACAATATCGATTTTTATTGTGTATTCGAGTCCTCGCAATCAATTCCTGTCAAGTTTAGACTTATTTTATTTGTTTGTTTTATATGTGACATGTGCAAGTTCCTCCAAGAGCCTAAGATCACAGAATTAAAAAAATAAAAACAAGAAGTATAAAGGACCACTTACAAGTTCTCGCCACAGAGAATACATTCATTTGGATAAGTCTTCTGGTCCGTTCCACACAAGGGAATGTATGCTCGATGACAGTTTGGCGCCCTGTACTTGTTGCATTCTGGGTGCTAAGTACAACACAAAATTAAAATTAGAAATTTTGTACTTTACCTTTTCCACATGAGAAAAAATATATATTTGCTAAAGGTAATCTGTATAATTAGAATGGATACAATAGTGGTGACACTTTGACCCGTTTACTTCTCATCATTTCACCTCCACCAACTCCTTTTGTTTATTACATTTCCCTCCCCTTTGCATATGTAATACATAACCTCCTATACCCATCTTCACCAGCGAGCTCGTTTTCATGGAACTCGTCAGGAGACGTGATCTCATCCAAGTTTGTTTATAGCCTTTCTCGAATGCGCGGCGTGATCATGTTTTGTAAAGACATATGTAGAGTGAAACACACCACCATGAAGGTCGTTGTGATTTGCTTTGAGAAACAAAATGCTACCTGCAATGGAAAAATTAATGGCAATTTATTTTCTATTTGATCATAGCATTGTGGTGACGACTTTACCTTAAGCATTTTTTTTTATTTACACGAGCAGGCACCCCCACCCTCCGGGTGAGAGTACCCTTCTCAGTTTATGGGAGTGCAGGCCGGAGTATGTGCACTGAAGTAAAGTTAAAGTACCGGTACGTGTTCATCTGATGGGCTTGGGGGGGGGGGTACACTTAAGGCCAGTATTGGGGTTGGACCCAGAGGTAGATCCGGGTTTGCAACCTCTATGTCGGCCCAATAACAGTTAAATGTCAATTTTGGATTTTCGGTGACATCCACATTTGCTCCATTATAGTAAGATTCATCATAGCATGGGGGGCATCATGAGAACATTTATCATCCATCCAGAGTTGCCTTTAAGGTGGTGGTGTGCCCTTTTAAACTGCAATCGTCCATATGGTATGGATGCCACAACAATGTTATTTGTTAAGTGAGTAGATGATTTTGACCAGGTGATGAAGGAATGGTGGTATGATGAAGGAATGGTGGTCTAACAAAAGGAATGGCTGGAGTCAGGATGATGTGTGTTTTAGAGGGGAACTTGGAGATAATGAGATTCTTATGCAGCTACTGCCCTTGACCTTTTAAGTGGTGGAAGTTGGTGGCTTGGGAAATGCGACCGATAAACATTGGCAAGTTATTTCGGTGCATCCTGTAAATGGTACACATTGCAGCTATGCTACGCCGGTGGTGAAGCGAATGGATATGGCCAATGGGTAAAGTACCAATCAACAAACCATTTTATCTCAGATGGTATCGAGCTTTGAGCGTCGCATCAGCTACACCTGTACAGGCAAATGGACAGTATTCCATTACATTATGGAATTGTGCTTTTTAGGTGGTGGAGAGGTTTGAGGCATTAGGTGAGCGCCT
This sequence comes from Eptatretus atami, assembly GCA_035128595.1. Taxonomy (NCBI): domain Eukaryota; kingdom Metazoa; phylum Chordata; class Myxini; order Myxiniformes; family Myxinidae; genus Eptatretus; species Eptatretus atami. Next base: position 17,227,024 of record CM068963.1, on the reverse strand, counting down.
CGCCACATAATAACAGTGGGAGATTCAGCAATGGGAATACCATGAAATGTGTCTTCTTGGGCATGGTCATTGCCTGACACTCGTGTGTGTAAATATTACTCTCTCTATTGAGTGCAGCCTGTGGCTGCTGGTTGCATCATTGGTTGGGACGCGGCTATGCCGCTGATGCAGTGTCCCCTTACCAGTACACTGGTACTCATTTGCTGACCTCAGAAGGATGACAGGCTGAGTCAACCTCCTGGTGTATATTAATTCAGCGGCCAACGGGGCTTGAACTCAGGACCCTAGGATCCCAAGCCACCACCTAACCACTAAGCCAACACCAGGCTTGTAAATATTACTAATTTCCACATATGCACAATTTAAATCTCCCTTTCCCTCCCCACCCCTTTCTCCCATTCACTAACATGCAAAACGTGAAAGGCTTTCTAACCTACCCCCCTTCCCTCATTTCTTCCTCACCCTCCCCTCCCCCACCCATTTATCATTCACATATTTAAGATTTCCACCTATTCTGCATAAAAGAATCTCTTCTGTGCATGCGCATCATTTTGATTTAAACTCCAACATCTGATTACCTGTGCACTATGCCAAGATATATATAAAATTATATATAGATAGAATATTTTTACCCCCATTATTCTTCCACATCTGAATACCTTGGTACTGTGCCAAGATGTCAGAAAAAAGAATTCTCTCTATTCTTTCACATCAAAGGATTGCTACTGCGCATGTCCATCATTTCAGTTTTGGTTTTAACATCTTGTTAAAATTTCCACCCTTTTACTTCCCACTCCCTCCCTCCCTATTTGCCACATCTTGTCATAGGGTATTCTCCCCCATCAATTGGTAAGAACATGAGAATCAGAGGGAGTCAATGAATATCTGTTTGTTTTGGAGTAAGCCCATATCAGTGTTTTATTATCTTGTGGCACTCATCACCATCAGATCAGGTCAGGTATGGGAGCATGTGCTGGAGCAACGCGTTGCTGCATCCACCTTCCGCCGGTACTCGAGGGGCCTCCATCTGGCCATCCCCCAGGCAGATGCCTGGTCCATCCCCATCTCCTTGAGATGCTGATCAACCTGCTGCAACCATGAGGCACGTGGTCGGCCCATTGGCATTCTTCACTCACGAGGCTCCCTCGCTGAGAATCTGGTGAGCAGGATCAGCGTCAACAAAACGAACCACATGTCCAAACAGCCACGACTGACACCCACAGACTATGCAGGTAACAAATCTCATTTAAGTCTCAGCAACCGCTCATTGGACACAAAGTCCGACCAGCGATAGCCAAGGATTCTCTGAAGAGACCTGGTACCAAAGGAATGAAATCTCCATCTCAGATCCCGAGTCAGAGTCCAAGTCTCACATCCATAAAGCAAGACTGGAAGCACCATGGACCTGAAGACTTGGACTTTCGTCCTCCTGCACATGTACAGACAGCGCCACACCCCATTATCCAGTGAATCTATGACTCCCCAGGCCCGACCCAGACGTCTATTGACGTCTGACTGACAGCCAGCAGACGACATGAATATCACTGCCAAGAAAAGTGAATCTCTCCATGACCTCAACATCCTCACCACAAACAGGTACAGACAGGACAGCAGCATCCAAGATGTCATTGAAAGCCTGGATCTTAGTTTTGACCCAGGAAACCCGTAATCCCAGTGGCTTTGACTCCTCATTCATCACCTCGAGAGCCCCCAAAAGGATATCTAGAGTCTCCGCAAAGATGGCTGCATCGTCTGCGAAATCAAGGTCAGAGATCTTGACATTCCTAAATGATGCACCGCAGCTTGATCTCTCTGACATCCTCCCCAGAATCCAGTCCATACAAGCGCTGAAAAGTTAGGGGCCACTATACACCCCTGACGAACTATAGTAACAACTGGAAATAAGTCAGAGATGGTATCACCACATCTCACAGCACTCTCAGTACCAGAGTATAGTACAGACATCAGTTTTGTTGGCACCCGACGAAGACGAAGAATTCTCCAGAGGGCATCCCAATTCACTGAATCGAACGCTTTGCAGAGATCAACATAGGCTGCAAGCAGCCCCTGCCGAAACTCTCACCTGCATTCAGTGAGGACCCGAAGAGCAAGGATACGGTCAATTGGTGACCTCTTTGGTGTAAACCTTGACTGCTTTGGGCACTGATGCTCAAGCAGATGGTAGCGAACCCTATCAATAATTATCCGAGCAAAGACCTTGCCCGGCATTAGAGCAGAGTCACCCCTTGGTAGATGTTGCAGTACTGGCGATCACCCTTCCCTTTCCAGAGAGGGACAACAAGGCCCCTCTTCCAGTCAGTTGGGATGATGCCTGTGTTCCAGGCAGAGCACAGAACTGCATGCAACAACACGAGTACAGCATTTCCACCAGCCTTGAGAAGTTCAGCATGGATGTCACAGATCCCAGGAGCGTCACCCCATTTCAACCGGTTCACCGCAGCCTGTGTTTCTACAAATGAAGGTGGATCACAGTTGATCGGAGGGTCCGCAACAGGGATATTAACACCCCTGACATCCAACTCAACAGCTGGTGGATCAGCCTGGTACAACTGCTCAAAGTAACCGGCCCAGCGGGCCTTCACTTCGGACTTCTTTGTGAAGAGCCCTTCTTACTTGATGTAAGAAGTAGAGTGCCAATCAGTATATTGATAAATAGTACATTTGAACTTAGTTTAAATATCTTTGTTGAGCAGAGATAAAATGATCAAACCACTTTTAACAATTTTGTCTGAGCTCCTCCTGAGCCACATGTTTTGAGATTGTTGTAAATTATTTTTCTGTTGATCATTTGACAACCATCAAAGTTTTGTGTCTTCAAGGATACGTTTGTCCTTTTTACATCCTCTAACTCATTTGTATTTAAATTTATTCACATATTTGTTTTATTTACTTTTGTTTTAGTTATTTCTTCAACAAGGCTTAATTGACACTTCAAATTCATTATGTTTTTCATTTTTATACCAAGGTTGTGATTTTCTCCACTCCTTGGTCTGGTTATTGCTCGGTTCAATCATTAACATCACATCGCCACCGAAGGTGAAGAAGGTTAAGTTTTCACCCCTTTCTGTCTGTGTGCAGGATATCTCAAAAAGTTGTGGATGGATCCGGATGAAACTTGGTAGACAGGTTGGGTGTGTGACCATGACAAATTGATTCGATTTTGGTGAAGATCCAGATCTGGATACAAGAATGATTTAACTTTCAAAGTGATTCTTCACTACTGAGAGATAGGGCCAAAAACGATATGGTATTGTATAGCATGATATTTCAAAAATGTACTGGGCTCGATATGTTCTCGTGGATCAGGCATTGCAGGACGGAGGTATGCGCTCTACCGAGTGCCCTTCTTGTTTGATGATGTGTTTGAGGATTTCAGAGATGTTTGTTATAATATGAATTCATACAGATTAGACCCTGCTCATTATTATACAGCTCTGGGATTAGCTTAGAGTGCCATGTTAAAAATGACTAAACAACCTCTTGAGTAGATTTCAGATGTGGACATGTTGTTGATTTTAGAGAAAGTTAAGATTGGTGGAATATCTCAAATCTGTCCTAAGAGTTAGGCGAAAGCAAAAAACAAATATCTTCCTGACTATAATGCTGCAAAAGATACTTCTTACTTGACGTATTACAATGCCAACAATTTGTATGGTTGAGCAATGTCTCAATCTTTACCTTATGGAAAACTCAAATGGGTTAGAGAGAAACATTATGAAAGTCTTACAAAATATTGTTAGCTCTTCTCAAAAGGAATTGGACAAAGCAAAAGTTGGGTATTATTTAGAGGTTGATTTGAAATATGTGGAAGAATTCCACAACAAGCACAAAGACCTTCCATATGCGACTGACAATGAAATCCTGAGAACAGAATGGTTCAGCGATTATCAACAATAGTTTAATACAAATTCCAACAGAACTACAGAAAAATTATTCAGCACACTACATGGAAGACAATTACATGCCATATCAAAGGACTTGAGGCAAAAAATATATATATATATATATCGGCTGGTTAAGGATGAAGAAAATGCATATGATTTTAAAGTTCAGTCAGTCCTTGGTTAAAGACCTATATCGATTTCAATGCGGGAATGAGAAGAGATTTTGAGAAGGACTTTCTTTTTATCATAAATTAATGAGTAACGCTGTGTTTGGAAAGATTATGGAAAATGTAAGAAATTGGCAAAACATAAGACTCGCTAAATCTTGGGAGCAAGCATCCAAGTTGATTAATAAACCTAGCTTTCAAAGAGTAGAGGTGTTCTCTGAGAACTTTTGCACTATTAAAATGAATAAAGAGAATATTGGAATGGATAAACCCATTTATATAGGAATATCAATTCTGGACTTATCAAAGTCGCTCATGTATGACTATATTTCTACAACAACCTAAAGAAGAAATATGATGAAAGAGTTAATCTCTTCTATGTGGACACAGTTTTATATTGTCGATAAAAACCAAAGATGTTTGTGAGGATATAACACAAGACATCGATATTTATGACAAGGAATTACAAACCGAATAATCGTCTGTTCTCTACAACAAAAAAAAATAGAGGTAATTGGAAAATTTAAAGATGGGTTGGGTGAAGCAATTATGAGTGAACTTGTGGGACTGAGACAAAAAGCTTTTGCTGATAAATATTATTCTTCAAAGAATGGGACTTCTAAATGTAATTTTAAAAAAATGAATGGGATAAAGAAGAATGTAATCGGATACAATGAACTTTGAGCATTATTACAACTGTTTAGCTTTTAAGAAAGAAGACTAGAGAAAAATGAATACAATAAGAAGTTATAATCATCAACTACACTCTGAACAAGTAAATAAAAAGGTGTTGGCAGCTTTTGATGATAAAAGATACATTTTAGACGAGAAGGGCACTCGGTAGAGCGCATACCTTGCCAGGCTGAACAGTTTACATTTTGTATCCTACTGATAGGTCTGAAGCCAGACCTCAACCAAAATCAAATCGGCTTGTTTTTGTCACCTAATCAGCTCGTCCACCTTGTTTTGTCATTACTCGTTCACAACTTTTTGAGGTCGTACTATACATAGTTTTTGACCCTATCTCTCAGTGGTGAAGAATCACTTAAAAAAAATTTCTCGGATCTTGATTCGGATCTTCACCAAAATTGCATCAATTAGTCCTTGTCACACACCCAACCTGTCCACCAAGTTTCAGCCGAATCGTCCACAACTTTTTGAGATATCGTGCAATATTGTTTTTAGCCCCATCTCTCATTGGCGAAGAATCACTTAAAAATTGAATAATTATCGAATCTGGATCTTCACCAAAATTGAATCAATTCTACCTCATGGCACTCTTAACCTGTCCACCAAGTTTCGTTGGAATAAATCCATATTCTTGTTGAGATATTGTGCTATTTGTCGTTTTTGGCCCCATCTCTCAATGGTGAAGAATCAATTGAAAAATTCTTGGATCCGGATTCGGATCTTCACCATAATCGAATCAATTAGTCCTTGTCGCACACCGAACATAACATGTCCACAACTTCTTGAGACGTCGTGAAATATCGTTTTTAGCCCCGTATCTCAATGGTGAAGAATCACTTAAAAATTAAATAATTCTCATATCCGGATTCGGATCTTCATCAAAATTATGCCTTGCTGTCCTTGGCCGGTCACCTACATACACCAAAAAAGTTTCAGAACGATTGCTTGAAAACTGTGGCCATAAAACATGTGACAAACAGACAAACGCTACAGACCAACATACTTGGCACAAAAAAATTTTTTTCACCAAGTCACAAACACACACACAGACAGGGGTGAAGACATAACCTCCCATCCACCTTTGGTGGCATAGGTAAAAACGGAATTGACACACTAACTTTATGCCCATCTGACCTGATGATGAATGGAAGGTGATTGCCAGATTAGAAAACACCAGAAGTGATGTGCTTCCTTTCGCATGCAGAAGTTCACTCCACATCATTAACTTATTGCTGGATATGGATGATATCCATGTACTGCTGCTACATTTCCTGTGATATGCAAGGGATTATACAAAAGTTTCGCAAACACGATACTGTATTCCAACACGGTGACCTCCTATTACTTTATCTTGAACGGCCTTAATTATTCCCACATTTTGGGGTCGGCCAGGGAACGTCTTTAGTCCAAGTCTTTCATGGTGACATTTGACTTGGGGTGATTTCTCCAGGAATTTGTTCAGGGTGCTGGTGACGACTCACCTACTCTTTGAGAAAGATTCTGTGGGATCTTTTACATCCACCAACGGCCCTAATGCTAGCAGACAGCTCCTCCAATTTAACGTCCATCGATTTGCATTTCGCGCACACATTGATCCCTCTCCCTGGATGTGAAACACCAGGGTGGACGTTTATAGCTGCTTTGGGATTCAAACCCAGGTTTGTCAGCTTAGAGGTAAGTGCAAACACCTCTCGGTTATCCTGCCAGCCCTATGTAAATTTTATTCTCCCATTTTTTACACCTGGGAACCACAACCTAGGAAATAAAGTTTCAATTGCCCCAAAAGCACTTTCACACTGCCTTTGTCAAGGATACCTGGTGGAGATTAGGGCTGGAAGGATATTTTAGAGTTCTGAGCTCTGAGTTCAGCACCTGGGTTGGAATCCCAATCAAGCGATAAATTGTTACCCTGGTGTTTTAACATGCAGGGTGAGATATGTATGCTATCTCTTGGATGGACTGAAAACTGGGGCTCCAGTCTGCCGACATTAGCTGATGGACGTTAAAGATCCCATGGTGTCCTTCATGACATGAAGAGTAGACGAACCATCGCCAGCACCCTGGCAAAATTCAAAATTCATGCTGTAATCTATCGGGGGCACTGCATCGGTACCATTTCCACACCTCAGCAAATTATGCTATCTGCCACTATGTGCTGCCTAGGAAAGTAGATTAAATGAGAGATAATCACTAGGAGTCATACCAGTGCTGTGAGATGGAGGTGGAATTGTTCAGGATTTACTATGGTACCCACAAGTTGATGCAAAAAACAGTTATTAGAATCTTAACCCAAGTCGTCAGATTTGTTAAAATACATTCTGACTGAAGTAATGAGAATGCAAAACGTTTCTTCATTACGACAACTTACTTGTCCATTTTGCCTTCGATCGCGTCGTCCAAACGGCGCACCTACAAGGCAACGTAGCATTCCGCAATCAGTACCCCACAACCACACTGCGTGATGCGATGCAATTAAAAAATAAATCCAGCTCAGACCTTAGCTTGCAATAGGTATCGATAGATCCATCGGGCAAATTAATAAATATCTTTTCTTTTTCCATCCCATGATCTTTGACCCATGAGATGACACCACTGTCACATATCTCAGCGTTTTGGCAATTTTAAAAATAACTGCAAGTAAAGTACAAGTCTCCCTGTCAGTTCATAGTCAGTGAGACATTCAGGTCTGGAAATGGTGCAAACCCAGTTCGATGTCAGCGTCGCAACGTTCCCCTCTCCGTAGTTCAGCTCTGAGCTTCAGTGTTTCTCCAGGATGAAAAATAAAATAAGAAACAACAAAATGGCAGTTCCTACAGCTGCCCAGATATCAAATGCCCATTCTCCCTTCCGACACCAAGTAACAAATGTCACACCCGATTTAGTGTCAGGAAAACACCCTTCCCAGGCTGCCAAAAGACCCCCAACAGTAGGGTAGCCCCTAAATAAATTTTTTTTAACCTTGATACACGTCTGTGGATCGTATCACATCATCTGTAGACCCAACAAACAAGGATATCATGTGTTGTTTGAACAATCTCATATTTTTCTTGAGCTGTGACCTCAGGAAAGAAAGGGGAAAGGGTGTGGTGGGAAGAGGTGCACTCCACACACCTGCAGTGCAACACTCAAAACGTATTTCACATAATATAGTGAAAGCAACTGGGAATTAATGGCACAGAACATAGGATTTTTAGGATGAATGACCGGATTAAACGACAGACGATGATAATTTATAGACCAAAGCGGACTTTAAATGAGACCGACGTATGATTGCATACACAATGTTGAGTGTCATGCAAGGGTAGAGGTTGGAGTTCTATTTACCTTTTGTATCCCCCACTGAAAGGCCAGATCCAGATTTTCACCAAAATAGAATCAATTTGTCCCTGTCATGCACCCAACCTGTCCACCAAGTTTCGTCCGACTCTGTCTTTAACCTTTTGGAATATCATGCTATACTGAACGTCGTTTTTTGCCCTCCCCCATCTCTCAATGGTGAAGAATCACCTAAAAATAAAAAACTTCTTGGATCTGGATCTTCACCAAAATCTAATCAATTAGTCCTTGTTACACACCCAAGCTGTACACCAAATTTTGTCCGAATCCGTCCATAACTTTTGAGATATCATGCTCATAGACAAACAAACAAGAAAGATGTCATGCATAGCACGATACTTGCAAAACCCATCAAACAAATCTGACCTTAAAAATAATTGTTAGTTGAATTCAATGACCAAATACACAAATCCTCTTCAAATTTAAAATCAATCAGAGAGAAATTGTCAATTTTAGAAATCTGGCCTATGTTGACCTTTTGGCGGTTTAAAATTGTGACCTGTCGGTGATTGACAAACAAACAGACAGAATAACGCACAAGACCAATCAATATGTTTGAAAAATCTTCGATTTTCGCAAGTTACAAGACAGGGGTGAAAACATCACCTCCGCCCACCTTTTGTGACGAAGGTAAAGATGACATTACATTTTGGAGTCGACTCTCTCTTCCTACTATCTCCCCAACCCCCACCACCCCCGGGGCAGGCACAACACATTCTTGGGTTTAAATGTTAACTTCTCCTACCGATAGCTTGTAATTCGTCATCAATGTTTTTCATGATCAGGCTACAACACCACTGGACTCCATGTACGAGCTTGTCGTTTTAAAGTGGTTCCACGCACGAATAAATGAACGTTTAACAACACCAGGTCATGACTGCTGGAGAGACCTACCGAGCACATTGAGAACGAGGAACATGGTCGTGATGGAAAGAAGAAGCAGGGCGTGAGACGAGGCTGTTCGCATTTTGACGACTTTCTTAACCTTTGCTAACTATGTGAAATGGTAATAAACTGGTATCTGGAGTAAACTACACCAACTCTTTAATCGGGACACCGTCACTTTAACTTTTAATAGCCTCCTTCAACAAGACAACCTTTTATTCGTGCACCACCCCTTTCACTCGCGCACCGCCCCTTTGTAATCTCGCACCACCCCTTTCACTCGCGCACCGCCCCTTTGTAATCTCGCACCGCCCCTTTCACTCGCGCACCGCCCCTTTGTAATCTAGCACTGCTCCTTTCGCTCGCGCCCCGCCCCTTTGTAATGTAGCGCCGCCCCTTTCACTCGCCGAGCTTCTGTTTCTCGCTATTTCTCATTTCTCGCTGGAAAAAAAAAAAATTCTTCATTTTCACTCCATAAATGGTGAATGTCAAGGTCATATGGTAGTCCAAAAAAAATGCCATCATTGGATCGTGGCCCGTTTTGCTCGTGCACCGCCCCTTTGTAATCTCGCACCGCCCCTTTCACTCGCGCACCGCCCTTTGTAATCTCGCACCGCCCCTTTGTAATCTCGCACCGCCCCTTTCACTCGCGCACCGCCCCTTTCACTCGCGCACCGCCCTTTGTAATCTAGCACCGCCCTTTGTAATCTCGCACCGTCCCTTTTAATCTCGCACCGCCCTTGTAATCTAGCACCGTCCCTTTGTAATCTCGCACCGCCCCTTTGTAATCTAGCACCGCCCCTTTGTAATCTCTCACCGCTCCTTTGTAATCTCGCACCGTCCCTTTTTATCTCGCACCGTCCCTTTGTAATCGCGCCCACCCCTTTCACTCGCGCACCGCCCCTTTGTAATCTAGCACCGCCCCTTTGTAATCTTGCACCGCCCCTTTCACTCGCGCACCGCCCCTTTGTAATCTCGCACCGCCCCTTTCACTCGCGCACCGCCCCTTTCACTCGCGCACCGCCCCTTTGTAATCTCGCACCGCCCCTTTAACTCGCACCGCCCCTTTGTAATCCCGCACCGTCCCTTTGTAATCGCGCCCCACCCCTTTGTAATCTCGCACTGCCCCTTCGTGCACCCCACATTTTCGGCTTCTAAACGACGATACCACCCTTCAACATACACGTTTAAGTTTAACAACGACAAGCTCGACTCGTATGGAGAAACATGGCTCAATCTCCACGAGCTCCGGCGTACCGGAACCGACCAATCAGCGCCAATCAATAAGCTGGACGCAACATCCACCAAACGAGTCGACCTGGCAACCACAACTGCCCCTACTTCAACAGATCGTTTCCTTATGGTTATGGACGCAGTTCCAACGTTACTGAAGAGCGAATTCATTCCATTACGATGGACTTGAATAACCGCCAACGATCCAATAACTCCACCAATGACCCGCTATTAATGTGGACGTAAGTGTACGTCTTGACGTCACGGAGCACTCCTCCAATGATAGCTGGTGTCATCCTGGTATTCCACATGATGCAGGGCAAGTTATCAATATATTGGCCGACCCTCGGAAGGACGATGACCCGCAAGACCCGTCTGCCAGGGCAGCACTCACTCATTGGTCGTCGGTGGACGTTCAGCATCCCACGTTGATGCCAAAATGTTCTGGTAAATGAAAAGTTCATCATCGCGAAAGTTTTCCTCAACTATTATAACTCCACTTATGACGTCATCTTCAAATCTCAAGGCTATATGTTTGTGTCTCCTTTTGTGACGTTTTGTCACCTGCATCCTCTATTTGTACAACACTTGTATTGTCCTACTCACCTTGAGTTCAACGCAGGAGGAGGTTGAACCGTCAGGCCCATCATGCCAGGACATTTACGTGCCAATTTCGATGTGTTCCGCTCGATTGGCACAAATCGAATAACCATTCCAGGTTAAACCAACAAACCTTTCTGCCGACACTATAATTCCATCCAGGGAGACCATTCCATGCATGAACTATCCTTTGAGTGAAAGACCTTTGCCTTCATAACGTCATAACTCTCCTTTCCACTCTAAAGTTGTGACCCCTGGTCCTATCGCTGTCTCTTTTGCCGGAAAAAAAATTTCCGCTGTGAAGTCATGGGTCATCCTCTCTGCGGGTCTGGTTAGAATACAGCTTCAGCATCCAAGCCGACCGAACCAGACTGGCCAATGAGGTCCTCAAATACGTGGAACAGCCTTCCAGTCACTTCCAGACAGTGTTCAATCCCACTCTTTCCTCCAGGACTTCAATCAGGTGGTGCACCACCATCTCATGTCATCCCCCATCTCCTTCCACAATGTTTATTACCCCCATTAACCCAACCCTAACCCTTACTTGTAGGTTACTGTTTTATTTCCTTCGCTCACTCTTCTCCTGTTCATTAATTCCTTTGCTTATTGCATTCCAAGAGTTGTCCTGCTGCCCAACTGTCAATTTGCTCTTCAATGAACGTCAACGCATCGTTTTATTGACCTGTCGGCAACACACATTCGATTTAAAGATGATTGGAGCGGAGAAGAACAGCAGATGTTTCAGAGAAAATTGTAAAATCAGATCCAGAAGAGATGGAGTACCGTTGGTTGAGATCCGGGTCGGGAAGTTGACAGATTGAGTCAGTCCCAATGAGTCGCAGAAGTCTTTTGCTGAGGTTCCATGACAGGTGAGAGAGGTACCCACACCCGGCCAACTGGCATGATGACAGTTTAAGTCACCACATATGAGGAAGAGAGTTAAGATGAGAAGATAGAAGTTGGTCCATGTTTTCGGATAGTGAGGTGTAAATGGAGTCATCACTGTTTGGTG
>CM068963.1:17191192-17206353 GCA_035128595.1 Eptatretus atami | reverse complement strand
CTGAATTGTCCGTCCGGTGGGCGAGACGGCCGCCATTGGCTAAAGCGGCTGTTCGCACGCCGGCGGGCGGCAAATTCGTAACAATAGTTTAGTAATCGAACCCAGACAAGACAGCTCAAAGGTAAGTGTGCCATCTCTGAGCTATCAGACAGTAGTGGGAGGAGGAATCGTTTTAAATCAGTTTAAAATGGATTCCATAAATACCGAGACAATAAAAATGGACACTCGTACATGTGCTAGACATGGGACGGTGGCAGCAAGGGTCGGTGTGTGTGTGTGTGTGTGTGTGGCATATGTGTGTGGTGTGTGTGTGTGTGTGTGTAGTGTGTGTGTGTGTGTGTGTGTTTGTGTGTGTGTCGTTAATTGTAATCATCCATAATCGGTGTTTCATAAGGCGGAATGAGGTCACCCAGGACTTGAAGTGTCCACCTTCGTTTCGGTGAAGGATCGTGATTTTATGGCGCTAAGTTTGTGAAGTTCTGTTGTTTCTCAGAATTTTGTCCCGAGGCTTCTTTTCAGGATCGTCACTGAGCCCGGGACAACCTCCAATTGTAGTTTGTTTGTTGTAATGTTCCCAGGGATGGTTGTAGGATCCTTGTGAGGTTCTTTATCATTCCCGTTGCTCCAACCATCACTGGTACAATTTTGGTGCTCTTCAGCTTCCAGGATCTTTTCACTTCATTCTTGAGATCTCGATATTTGGTCATTTCTTGATTTTTGCATTATTTGGACCAAAATCACTGGGAACTTCAACCTCAATTAGTGATATGCTGGGCGTAGTGAGGTGCGCCTGTAATACAGATACTCAAAGGCTGGGGTTGGGGGATCACTTGAGGATGGGAGCCCCGCGTTGTGCTGCGCTAATTGACGGCATACAAAGCAGCCCAGCCAATATGGCGGCACCCAACCATGATCGTCAGGTCCAGCCAGATCAGATCTGTGACTTGCTGCAGGTATCATGCAAAACCCGTACTAACCTGTTCATGGTCGAGTGTCGGCGACAAAACCAGCTCCCCCCCACCAGGTCCCCCTGGTGTGGAGGATGTATGGACATGGACACCCAGCAGAATTAAATACAACACCTGCGAAAGGGTGGAGCCGTGGAGGAGCTCCTTGTGAGTCAATGGCCATCCATATCTGGTGCCAACTGCATCGGCGGATGTCATCCTGCAGTTGGTTACCTTCCCTCGGAAGTTGATAGCAGGATTAACTCTCTGACCACCACAAAACACCTCACTCCACAAACTGTAGTGTGTGGTACTGAGGTGTCGTCCACCAGACGGCAGTCTTCTTGGGTTAATCTGAGGCGGTCCCTTCGGGTGGGTGCCTGGAATGTCCTATCCCTAAGATAGGATGATCAACTGTCTCTGTTATCATCTGAGCTCAAGTGTTTGAACATCGGTATTGCAGCATTCTCTGAGGTTCGGAAACCGGTGAGTGGCAAGATTATGGTGGGTGGTCACACCTATTTTATTGGTCTGGTTGCTCTGATGGTTACCATGCTCAAGGAGTTGCTGTAGCTGTGTCCAATAAGCTGATTCCAATGGTAGTTGAGGTAACACCGGTCAACGAGCGTATTATGAGTCTAAAGATTTGTCACTCCTTGGGTGTCATTTTCCAGATCTCTGATTATGCTCCAATTGAGGCGCGTGATCTCACCGTGAAGGATGCATTCTATGCCACGCTTGCATCTGTGGTTGATCAGTGTCCCAGACGAGATACTCTTCTTGTCTTGTGGGATTTCAATCCATCGAATGGAACTGATAGGGATGGTTATGAGACATGTGTTGGTCCCCATGGGCCTGGAACTGTGAACCAGAACAGCACTAAGTTCCTGGACTTTGCAAGAAGTCATGGACTTAGGGTGGCCAGTTCATGGTTTCAGACGCGACAAGGCACATCGCTGAACTTGGTATTCAATGCCAGTGGTGTGGCAAAGGAGATTGACCGTGCTCATTGATGGTCACTGGAGGATGATCCAGACTGCAGGGTCGACCGAAGTGCTCAGTTCCTCAATACCCTACCCCGGCTTGTGGTAGCCACTCTGAAGTTGCAGCTTAAATCTGGGAGAATGGTACCATCCCAGCCTAGGCTGGGTGTTGGCAAGCTCAAGGATGAGAGGATAGCTGGGGAGTTGCAAACAGGCTGAGTGGGAGATTTGGGGGGTCTGGGTGCTTTGTAGGATCCTAAAGAGTTGTGGAGTGCCTTCAAGACCACCATCCTTGATGTTGCCAGTGGATGTCTTGGAACTCACTGAAGGGCGAAGAAGATATTGTCTCTCAGAGAACATTGGATACCATTGACAGAGTCACAGGACCAGGCTTAATGGTAGAGCTGAACTGTTTCAGGGAGGTTGAGGTGTAAAACTGTACGTGCGCTGAGGGTGGACAAGGAGGCCTATGTGCGAGGAATCTATGAGGGGGTGTTAACTATCCGGATTGCTGACCCTCCAATCAACAGTGATCCACCTTCGTTTGTAAGAAAACACGGTTGCGGTGAACCGGCTGGAACGAGGTCAAAGACTCCTGGGATCTGTGGCATCCATGCTGAACTTCTCAAGGCTGGTGTAAATGCTGTACTCGTGTTGTTGCATGCAGTTCTGTGCCTGCCTGGACCACAGGCATCATCCAACTGACTGGAAGAGACATCTTGTTGTCCCTCTCTGGAAAGGGAAGGGTGATCGCGCAGGACTGCAACAACTATCAAGGCAGGGGTGACGCTGCTCTCAGTGCCGGGCAAGGTGTTTGCTCAGATAATTCTTGATCGGGTTCGCAACATCATTGCTTGAGCACTATGTCAGGCTTTACACCAAAGAGGTTAACGATTGACTGTATCCTTGCCTTTGGGGTCCTCACCAAAGCAGAGGAAGAGTTTCGGGCAGGGGCTGCTTGCAGCCTATGTTGATCTCTGCAAAGCGTTCGAGTCAATGAATCGGGATGCCCTCTGGAGGATTCTTGGTCTTCGTGGGGTGCCACAAAAACGGATCAATCTGATTTATGAACCACACTTGTCTTCGTGGGGTCCACCAAACGATCATCGATTTATGAACCACACTGAGACTAATTTATGTACTGTAGCTGAGCTGAACCACGATCTAACTTTATGTACTGAGTAGTGTTGATACCATCTCTGACATATTTCCAGTTGTTACTGGAGTTCGTCAGGGGTATGTACTTTTCAGCACTTGTTATGGACTGGATTCTGGGGAGGATGTTGGAGAGATCACACTGCGGTGGTCGTTTGGCAATGTCAAGATCTCTGACATTGATTTCCGCAGATGGCGGCAGTCATCTTTCAGAGACTCCTGGAGATCCATTTGGGGGGCCCTCAAGCTGCTGAATGAGGGGTCGGAGCCGCTGGGATTACGGGTTTCCTGGGGTCACAAACGAAGATCGCAGGCTTTCAATGACATCTTGGATGCTGCTACCTTGTCTGTACCTGTTTGTGGTGAGGATGTTGAGGCATGGAGAGATTCACTTTTCCTTGGCAGTCTCCTGGGTCACAACGAAGATCCAGGCTTTCAATGACATTTTGGATGCTGCTACCGTTGTCTGTACCTGTTTGTGGTGAGGATGTTGAGGTCATGGAGAGATTCACTTTCCCTTGGCAGTGATATTTCTGTCTCTGCTGGCTGTGAGCCAGAGGTCAATTGACGTCTGGGTCGGGCCTGGGGAGTCATGGATTCACTGGATCATGGTGTGTGGCACTGTTGGTACTTGGTTGCAGGAGGAGGAAAGTCAGAGTCTTCATGTCCTTGGTGCTTCCAGTCTTGCTCTAACGGATGTGAGAACTTGGACTTTGCGAGGGATCTGAGACGGGACTTAATTCTTTGTTATCAGGTCTCTTCAGAGCATATCGTTGGCTATCACTGGTCGGACTTTGTGTCAACGAGCAGTTGCTGAGAGAGACTCAACTGAGATTTGTTACCTGCTGTGGCTGTATGGACCTGTGGCTCGTTTTCCTGATGCTGATTCCTGCTCAAATCATATTCTCTCAGCGAGAGAGTCTCATGAGTGGAGGAGGCCACTTGGGCCGGCCATGTGCCTTGTGGTTGCAGCAGGTTGGTCAGCATCTCAAGAAGATGGGGATGGGCCAGACATCTGCCTGGGGGATGGCCAGACGGAGGCCCCTGGAGTACTGGTGGAAAGTGGACGTGCGACATGCTGCTGCTCGCGGCGGCATGCTCCCATCCTGACCTGACTGCCCTATGACCTTACCGATCTTGCTCACCGCACGTTTCGCTTCAAGTGCGTGGGGTAGTTACTGATTTGACTTTACCAGGATCTGACCGATGTTGCTTAACCCACTTTTTTCCCTTGCCAAGGTGCGCGGGGTAATTACTGATTTGCCTTTACAAGGATCTGAATCGATCGCTTACTGATTACTTTTCAAATCCCACTACCTCAACTGCGATGCACATCTTTAAGAGTCAGCATGATGTAAAAGTGTGTTGTGTTTGTGTTTGTGTTTGTGACATTAAAATGACAAAGCATTACCATTTATTTAATTAAAGTCAATTTAATGCAGGTACACAGTGTGTTCCATTATTTACAGTATGACAGATTGTTCTTTCATTTATCTGAATTTTGAAACCTGTTGAAGCCACAACAACGCCATTAACCTTTGATTTATACCAATTATATATGTGCACGAAAGATGCTCAAACAGATGCACAATATCCTTTAACAAGGCACGACGTCGATCACCCTTGGGTAACAACATCTCGACCAGTTTCATTTTCAAAACATTGGCATCTCGAAACGGTAATTGTGTCATGGTTGGGTCGAGGTCGCTCAAGCGGACTTCGCGTTGCCAAAATAAACCCCAGGACCAGACAGAAGGTTTTCAGCACATTTCCGACTTTGACCTGAACTTGTCCAAAACTTTGAAATCTCGAATGTTTCCCCTGAGACGTGAGCTGGCAGGATGGCCTGCTCTACAGTCTCCCAGGATACGGCCTGCCCTACAAGCTTTCCAATAGCGTGGATTCGAATCCCGACCGAGGTTCAAACTGTCATCCTTGTGTTTTTCAGGCCGGTGACCCTCGGACGGACGTGAAACTGGACGTTCCGTTTGCCGCGGGATTAGTTGGCTGGACGTTAAGATCCCAAGATATCCTACGCGAAGAGTCGGTGAGCTATCGCCGGCACCCTGAACAAATTCCCAACTCCTTCCCGAGCTTCCAGAGGGCATTGGATTGCATCAGGGGAACAGTTAAGTGACCTCAGCCGATGATGCTACTCGCATCCTTGTGCTGCGTGTCAAAAGAGGTCCTTGTACGTAAACTTGAATTTTCTGACGTCAATCTTTGCTGATGACCGTTTACACTCGAACTGCGGACTGAGCTATCAAAAAGGAAATAAAGGTCTTGGATTGGTTTCGTTCAACTTTCGGAAATATACCAATTTGTCCGCAGGGGTCGCTGGTTTGTTGGTGGCGAACACTACTATTTGTACTCACCTCAAAGTTTACAATGATGTTTGCATTGCAGTTGATTCAGAGGTGATGGTCACGTGGTCTTGATGCGCTCGTCCAACATAAACCACCGATAAAAACTAGAGGGGGAGCACTCGGTAGAGTGCAAAACCTCCGCCGCGCAATACTGGGCAGGGTCACTTAAAGTGAACTAATATCCTATTCATTGTAGGTCAAAACGGATCAGACTCTACTGAACACGATTGAATAAAACTAAACTAGATCGACGCGCATGTAGAAATGCCAAAAAAAATTGAAATTTTTTTGAAAAAAAACTTGCAAAATTTCTGGGTTTTTTTTCTCTAACAAATTTTTTTTGGGGGGGGGGGGTTGGAAATCACTTAAAACATGTAGAAATGTAAAAAAAAAAATTCAAATATTTTTCAAATAAAATCGAAATTTTTTGAAAAAAAGTTGCAAAAATTGTTTTTTTTCTCTCTACCAAATTTATTTTTTGGGGGGTTGGAAATCACTTAAAACATGTAGAAATGCAAAAACAAAAATTCAAATATTTTTTTTTCAAAATAAAATCGAAAAATTTTTTGAAAAAAAGTTTGCAAAATTTTTGTTGTTTTTTTCTCTAACAAATTTATTTTTGGGGGGGGTTGGAAATCACTTAAAACATATGTAGAAATGTAAAAAAAAAATTCAAATATTTTTCAAATAAAATCGAAAATTTTTTTGAAAAAAAGTTGCGAAATTTTGTTTTTTTTTTCTCTACACAAATTTTTTTTTTTGGGGGTTGGAAATCACTTAAAACATGTAGAAATGCAAAAACAAAAATTTCAAATATTTTTTTCAAAATGGCCGCCATAAGCGGCCATATTGGACTTTGGACGCAAGTCCAAAATCTAATAGGCATATGATCCTTGGACCAGAACCTAATCCCCCCACCAGTTTCGTCGAAATCCGTCGAGGAGTTTTTTCGTAATACTGTTTCACAAACAAACAAACAAACAGCGCAGACAGGGGTAAAACAGTAACCTCCATCCATCTCGTATGGCGGAGGTTAAAAATCCGGTGCACTACTACTGAGGTTATCCTGCATTCATACGCGGAGTAGCACGCAGCAGCTACATCGTCGTCGGTCGACGTCTTCGTCTTCTTCCTATTCATATTGTTCTTCTTCGTGCTTGGCTGCCTGGGAGCCTGTCATTTTTGTTGGGGGCACAGCTATGCCGCTAATGGCTGTGTTCCTCTACCAGTACATAACTGGTACTATTTTCCCCGACCTCGGAAGGACGACAGGCTGAATCAACCCCACCTGGTGTTAATTAAACGGAAGCGGAATTTGAACTCAGCATCCTAGGATCCAAGCGCCACCACCCTTTTCCACGAAGCCAACACCAGGCTAGCACACTGTGAATGAAACAGAAAGGAATGATGACAATCACCTGCTTCTTCGGACAATGGTCACCTTTTTGTTATTATTCATTCCTTGGATAAGGGGTTGCTGGCCAGGGCCAAAATTTATGGTCCATACCTACTTGCCTTAAGAAAGTGGTGGTACTGACTACTGACCACTTCCTCAAACCTGTACGGTTGATGTGGTGATGGTAAGCATCCTTCCAACAATGTTGCTCGGTACAGGGAGTTCCAACATTGCGACCCACTGACTGTGGGTTTGGAGAGGAACATGGAGATGGTGTGTTGGGGTGGTGGATGTTGTGGATTTGACAGATGCTGCGAAAGTAGCCTTGGCGAGTTGTTCCAGTGTGTCCTGTATAGTAGTGTGCCGAATTCAACTACTGGAATCCGGTGGTGAAGGAGATGAATGATGAAGCTGTTGATGAGGATCCATTAAGTTGACTGCTCCACACTGGATGTTGTGAAACTCGTTAAGTGTTGTCCGTCGCTGGCCCCATCAAGTGATGCTCTTTCAAAGACATCACCGATTACCCAATGGTGGATGGGGAAAGGATGTGCAGTCACCTGCAATTGAAGTGTGAAAATCGTTTTCAAAGGACCTGAGACACCATGGTACGTGTATGGTAAAACTGTCGGGTGGGATGGGTACACCTGTTAAAGCGAATGCAGGCGTCCTATAAGGTGTATGGACCTCAAGGTGTTAATTGAAATTACTGTCAGCAACATTAACAATGGAAGGGTAAAAGCCAGCTTGATATTACACATACAAGGATAACACAAGGACTTGTGGGCACAAGGAGGAGGCCATCATGCCTGTGCTGCGCGAACCCGCAATATTCATCACACCACCACACAGCAAGCTCCTGACAAGTCCTGGCCAACATCCCATACCACTTCTATGCTCCCATGCATCCAGGTACCCATCTCGTGCCGCATTTAAACTTGTCCACCCCTCCATGACACTACCTTTCAGGGGAGACCGTTCCATCCATTAACCACTCTCCCAAATGAAAGCCTTAATACTGTCCTAACTCTCATCTTCTTTATCTACAAGATATGGCCCCTGGTCCTAATACCGTCCATTTCGTCAAACCCTTCAGTACCTTAATTATCTCCACCAGGTCCCCTCGTAATTGCCTCCCTTTCCAAGTATCAATGATCTGCAGTTTGAATGCAGACCATGAAACATGGTCGAATGATCTTTGAATCTTGCGGGTTTTAGGCAAGAGTGACGGTAAGAGTTATCAAAAGGTCGTGGCAGCCTAACTGACTGTAGAGACATCACTTGTCTGCTCTTCCTATTGTTTATGAACCAGAGTTACCAAAAGCGTTGATTGTTCACGCCCACTTACTGGGAATGTGACACGGGTTTAGACACCTCGTGAGATGGCTTCATTTTTTTCCTTCTGACATGCTTGTTTCGCTCTGACAGCAATTGGTGATGGTACGAGAGGAAAGTGTGATGAAGACCCTCGGTGCAACCCTAATACCTTCTGCGGATAATGGCTCACTGCCTCCAAACTCATTGCCGCTGAAAAATGATCTGGCTGCAAGAATGTCAGATAACAGGTGATTCAATTTCCTCGCGTGAGTGAAACCTATAACTAATCGCAGTCAAGCAGAAAGGAGACCTGGGTTGGGAAGAAACTGCCGAAAGATAAAGAACGTGTTCGTGATGGCAATGTCTGAACTGCAAGTAATCAGTGTCCCAAGAGTTCTGGAGAATAAGACTGTCCTCGGTATGGCGGTGTGTTGCGAATAAGGTTAAACGTAAAAGGAATTAAGCATATAAACTCAAATTACTCCACTTACCCCCTAGTCATTTTCCCACCTCTCCCCCCATTTGGTTCTAAAGATACTCTTCCCTTGCTTTACTCCTATCTCCTCCCAAAATGATGTCTCTCTCTCTCTCTTTTCTTTCCAATCACCTTGTCAACACTCTCATGCATACACATCTGGATGGGCCCTGAACAAAACTCCAGCTCTCATTAAAATGGCAACAGTTCACCTGGGCAGGGTATGCGTTTCCCATGACCATGCACAGGTAGATCTGCCCTGAGGCTTGATGTCGGTGAGTGGCCATCTTTCGGGGCCTGCTCGACTGCTGCAGCAGAGGTCCATTGAGGTACACCGGCGCAACGGCTGACCCAATCATTAGCGGCAGGAGGTGTAAACCTGCAGCCTCTTCGTGAGCGCACGACAAGCTCTCCTAAACACGCGTTTCCGCTGGCACAAGCGAACCGAAGCGGCAACCGAGCACCCACGTTATTGTATTATCATCGCAGCAGGAGCGCTCACTTTAAAAGCCGAGCCATCTGGTGTCTGACAGGTACCTTATCCAGCGTTGGCCTAGCAGCGCGCGCAACGCAATACGCCGTTATGGCGAGTTTTGCCGAGAAATTGCTCTCTATCTCTCAAATGTCGCGTCGCGACAGGTTTCACTAAATTACCGGCGGCAACAGCGCGTTTTCAGCAATCTCATTCGCCATGCAATGAATTCTATCTATCACCAGGTCCGAGGAGGCCGCACCGAGTATAAACGGTGCACATTGGTAAAATAAATGCATAATGCATGACGACAAAACCTTCTAAAAATGCACAATCTGTGTGTGCCTTCAATGGTCTGTCTGTGTTAGTCTCGCTCCGGTCCATTCCTTTACATTTCCCCTCTTCCTGCTCGAATCCTTTCCTTCATTTTCATTTGGGCCTACAACTGTTTTATGTGACAAGATGGCCGAGCCGTAGCATAGCGGTGATCATCTTGTGACCGATTAAGTGGAATATTCTCATGGTGTATGATTAGGTGTCGGAGTACACAAAGTGGACCACGACTCCGCGTGGCATTCACGAAGCTTTGAGGTCATTTAAATGGACGAGGCGAGCGGTCGTCACGGAAAAGGCCTGTTCGGTGTGCTGATGGGTGGCAGCCATATGCACCCCGATACAGTCAGCATGCTTTTGGGAGAGCGAAAACCACACTGGCAACTTGCAATACTCCCGTGAATGGTGATGGTGAATTGGATTGTTTGGCTTTCTTTATCTACTTATATATTGGGTCCAGACTGGCAGGATGACCTGGAGGTACGCACACTCGCAACTCTGAGCTGTCTAGTCTCGTTCGAATCCCGACCCAGCTATAAACTGTCAATCCTGGTGTTTCACAGGGCATGGTGATTTCATCAATGTGTGTGCCGTCCTCGGATGGACGTTAAGCTGGGTGTACCGGGGACGTTAAAGATCCACGGTGTACTTCATGAAGATTGGGCGAGCTTCGCCGGCACCGCCAACCACTGACACGCTCCACATCAGGACATATATTTGGGTCCACAAAATGTTGTTGACACCTGACTCGTTAGAGCCCTCCATTAGTCGAAGCCTGGTGTTTGGTTTACGGTTAAGGTGGTTAGCATAAGATCTTTGGGTCTTGAGTTTGAGCCCCTGTTGGTCGTTGAATTGGACTGGTAATAGGGCAATGAATTGGGCACTGCACCAGCGGCAGCAGCCGCACTACCTCCCAGAAAATGATGCAACTAGCAACCACGGGTTTCACACGATAGCTTGCTATATTAGTCGATGATCTAGTCACAGGCCCATCTTGCGGACGCCATTGGTGAAAGGAAATGAATTGGAAATGTGATGGTAACGAAGTAACGACCTTACTATCCAAATGAGACCCCCACCCCTTTCCTTCATCAGAGACCACCAATGGAAGGAGGGAATATTTTATGCGTTGGTTTCAGTCCAGATTCCAGCACAGCACAACAGGTCACACTCCAGACCACCATCCCATCCACTAATACCCCTTGGGGCTTCGAGCGGGTCTTTTGAAAGCCCTGGGATAGGTGGTTTTCTCGCAATGGAATTGCTGGAAGGAGGTTTGTGTTTTTTCTCAGCGGTGTACTTTGGCCATTTTCTCTGTATTGCCCTTGGCACTCCCCTCGAACCGCTCAACCGCCATTGCCTTCACTGTCAGGAAGGGAAGTTAACTCTTTACTGCTTGTTTTCGGTGCCTGCTGTCAGGGCTGGCAGTAACTCATATGCTGGTTATGACATCTGGTCAGCAATTACGGGATCCTTGCTTTGAAATGTAACGCTGACCCCTTGCATTGGCAGGACAGTCTTACCGGCTTGCCTGTGATCCCATGCTACTGCAACGTATTATTTGTGACGTCATGCGGCCTCTTCCAATGAAGTATTCTTATGTGGTCTAGCGATGAAGCGCCCGAGTGAGAGCTGCTACTCCTCACATTCCATGCCAGTGGCAATGAAAGATGCTCCAGGTCATGGGAGAACCACATGCTTGCTGCGAGCTGGATGAACCCTGGATACATAAATCAGGTGGAAGCGCATGCTATACCCCCTGATGGTCTATAACACCGTGTCGTGATTTATTCTGATGCGACAACATGACCCACAGCCTAGTGTAAGTGCGACCGATGCTCTGGACGACTTCAATTTGGTTCATCGATGCGCTTTCCGGGGCAGTGTTAAGCCTCTTGTCGTGATGATGGCCATACAGCTTGGAAGGCAGACATCGTTCACAAGCCCGAATGACCATCGCAACAGCAACAGGAACACTTTTGACGAGTCGACACAGCAAGCCGCTTGTACTTATGATATGTAGGACCACGAAGCTGGGATGGAGGGCAGCGCCATATTTACTGAATTAATTTATTGATTTCCATCCGAGGCACATTCGTTTTCCATCGATTTTTGCCCCCTTGATGGCATCAATAACAACCCTGACCTTGCTTTTGCGGTTTAAGGATTAAAATATTTACAGGATCCTGTATCCCTCGCCACCTCATTGATGGTAATCTTCCCGGAGCCCCACTACTCGCCCACCAACACACACTTTGCCACCCATCCGCGACCGAAGTGAAGACTGTGCTTGTAGGACAAGAGGTGTTGTACCACCTCGAGGGTCTTGGAAAGTCGTTTTTTCTCACTAAAGATATTCCATACTGCATATTTCGATTGCACAGAAGGAAAGCTGAGTTGATAGGTGACATACTTGATCAGCACTACCACTGTGTCCAGGTGGAGACCTTGTGGGGTGATGACCCTTGATCAAATATATGAAAGCCTCACAGTATCTCTTGGTAGAACAGGGGCACAGCATCACTTCTAGGTCTGCAGGGCTAGTGGCAAGAACTCGATGGACGAATGAGTGATTCCAGAGGTTTTGGGATGAACTTCCTGCCCAGACCTTGTCGATAACAAATGATACCGGTCCACTCGTCGGCAGTCGCTCTGAAATGGCATCCATGGCGAATTTGGGGTGGACACGCAATACTGCTGCCGACAAAAATGCAGAACCATCCACGTGGACATCACCTGTGCCCTGCACTGCAACAGGAGACGAGTCACCTGGGTTTTAATGATGTCATCGTGTTGCATTGGAAGCTTGAAGAGGGAAGTGGATTCCACGCTGGATGAAAACCCACTTTCCGTGGTAACGCGCTGCGCGCCTGGGACAGACACATCGATTATCTCAAGGTTGTCTACGGACAAAAAGAATGTCCAAACTCAGCGACAGGGTAACCTTGGTTAGAGACTGGATCATGTATAGATGCTGGATGGAGGGCATTGTGCTTGTAAGAACTCTGCCTTCATTTATACGTCACTAGCTGTGTCTGAGGACAAAGTCCCTGATTGCTCATTATGACGTCTTTATAATCACATGGTGTCGACAAAACCTATTTTGAGTTTCCGGTTTGTCATTCTCCTTTGAACAGCCCTTCATTACAAGGTGCTATTGTTCGGTTTCATCAAACCCACATGACCACCGCTTCCCATCTCCCCTGAGTGTTGCCTCGAAGTGCTGCCCCGTGAGGGTCTCGCGTTTTTATTAACCCTTCCGCCCACAGCAGAGGAGATGGGGTATTTGTAATCGTGTCTGTGTGTGTCGGTGTACATGTGGTGTGAGTGTGTGTGTGTGTTGTTGCGTTTGGCCTATTTTGACCTTTTGGTCTATGTTGAAACTCAAAAATAATTGGTGGTTGAAATTAGAGACCTGATATGTAAATTTGTTCAAATTTAAAATAAATTGGATGAAATTGATTTTAGAAATTCGGCCTCAGTTGACCTTTTCACCTTTCGGACCTCAAAAGTAATAAGTGGTTGAATTCACTGACCTGATTATGCAAATCCTGTTGAAATTTCAGTCAATCGGATGAAAATTTGAGATTTTAGAAATTCGACAAAGTTGTTGACCTTTGGCCTATGTTTGGCCTTTGCCCTATATCCAGTATGGAATGCTAGACCTTTTGACCTCAAAATCAATGGACTTCTTTGTTTATGACCAAGTCTACTATTTTGTGAAGTTTCATGAAAAGATCGTTAAAAATTGTGACCTGTAGGCATTGACACACAAACAGACAGAAAGACAAGCCGGTAGGCGACATGGGTGGTCGCTACATAATTGCATACTAGTCATACAGTTTTTGACGGATTCGGGCTGAAATTTTTTGAACAAAGGGTTGATTATAATGCGCATAAAAGCGCGAAGCCGATTTTTGATTTCGAAAAAAAAATATAAAAATATTTTTCGGATTTTTTTCAAAAATTTCAAGGTGGGCGTCCATAGCAACGGTGCTCAAAAGCATACAACTAGATCCTGGTATGACCTACCAGTCAAGTTTCATCAAAATCGGTTGACTCCTCTGGCCTCCAGACTGTCCATTACATACATACAGACAGACGGAAAACCTGAGAATAACGGTAGTCTAGCGACCACCCAATAACGGTCTAGCGACCACCCAACAGACAGACAGCAGACAGAAAAAGAAAACGAGAGAGAGAATTGCTTCACAATACACGTCCCCTCTCGATGTGATATTTTTTAAGTCCAAAAAGGGTAACACTGTGAAAAATTGACGAAACGCCCTGAAACCTCGAACTAGTTCTGTAACTTATCATTTACAAAGCATGTACCAGTTTCAGATGAAGATGTTAAAAGGGTAGAGAAAAAAAAGTCTGAAAAACCACAGGTTGGACGGACGGACGGACAGATGGAAGGGGCAGATGGAGAGCAACCCATAGTCTCCTCCGGTGAAGCCTGTAGGGGACTAATAACAGAACAGACCAACAAAATATTCGGGAATCTTCGATTTCGCAGGTAAAAAAATAGGATAACACTATTGTAAGATAATGAGGAAAGAATCATTGGATTGGATTGGAGAGTGTTTGTTCGTTTGACTTGTTGTATGCCTCCTGAACTGTTGTATGGAATGGAAAACATCATAGTACCCGGCCCCACGAGTTCATGGTCATGGGATGGGGAGTTGACGGTTTGAGTGAGGAAATGCTGGATTCACACAGCATGACTGAAGATCATCTCAGATATCAATGGATCAGCAAAACAACCGTGTGAAAGAAATGTCCGTCTCGGCTGAATTAATCGGACGAGATTGTCCCAAAGGGAAAGGGGGTGAAGACACCTGAAACATTTGTCTGTCACTTTATTTGTTCCAATCCTTGTCCATCCTGTCTCTGTCTCTGTCTTCTCTTGTTTCCTTATATTCCCACCTGTCGTCATTCCTAACGAATGACCTTTGTTTTCAGCACGTATCTGGTCCATCAACACCCACGGTAAACGAGCAGGTGTGCTGCAGGTCCACGTCCACACATTGTGCTGTCCACAAGTGATGACGTCCACATGCACCGTCTACCTGTCCTTAAAAAACGCGTAAACGACCTTTTCACGCAATATGCTAACGTCGTTCATTGCTCGATTTCTACACGGTGAGTAGGTGGTGAATCATGTTAAAGGTAAAATAAAAAATAAACGCCAAACGTGTCCCAAGCCAACCTTTAAAGGTTACAAAACAAATCCTTCTGTGACGTCATGAGATGTTTTCCTTCGTTTGTTTTTTATTGGCGATGCTTGACGGTGGCGGAGCGCAGGATTTTATTCTGGGATTGATGGGGATGGGTGGTAGGAGTTGGGAGTGAAGGAAAGCGTGATCGGTGTTGGAGTGGTGGGGTTGGGGGTGTGAATCGTGATTGTAGTTTGGGTGTGATTGGGGTATGGTGCGGGTTGGGGTCGTTATCGAGAGGTCCCATGGGGATCGTGTCTGTGGCTGTGTTGAAGGACAAGAATGAGAATATAAAGCTTATCAGAAGTGCTGTTGGAGATCCCGACCCAGCTATAAACTGTCATCCGCGGTTTGTTTCACAGGCAGGGGATTCATCAATGTGTGTGCATCTCTCGGATGGACGTTAAACGAGCGTCCGTCTGCCTAGCATTCGTTTGCGGACATAAAAGATCCACGGGGTGCTTCGTGAAGAGTAAGGTGAGGCTATCGCCAGCAGCA
>CM068963.1:17176765-17190867 GCA_035128595.1 Eptatretus atami | reverse complement strand
GTTGCCAGTGGATGTCTTGGAACTCACTGAAGGGCGAAGAAGAATTTTGTCTCTCAAGGAACATTGGATACCATTGACAGAGTCACAGGACCAGGCTTAATGGTAGAGCTGAACTGTTCAGGGAGTTGAGGTGTAAAACTGTACGTGCGCTGAGGGTGGACAAGGAGGCCTATGTGCGAGGAATCTATGAGGGGGTGTTACTATCCGGATTGCTGACCCTCCAATCAACAGTGATCCACCTTCGTTTGTAGGAAAACAGGTTGCGGTGAACCGGCTGGAACGAGGTCAAGTCCTGGGATCTGTGGCATCCATGCTGAACTTCTCAAGGCTGGTGTAAATGCTGTACTCGTGTTGTTGCATGCAGTTCTGTGCCTGCCTGGACCACAGGCATCATCCAACTGACTGGAAGAACATCTTGTTGTCCCTCTCTGGAAAGGGAAGGGTGATCGCGCAGGACTGCAACAACTATCAAGGGGTGACGCTGCTCTCAGTGCCGGGCAAGGTGTTTGCTCAGATAATTCTTGATCGGGTCGCCACCATTGCTTGGAGCACTATGTCAGGCTTTACACCAAAGAGGTTAACGATTGACTGTATCCTTGCCCTTGGGGTCCTCACCAAAGGCAGACGAGAGTTTCGGGCAGGGGCTGCTTGCAGCCTATGTTGACTCCTGCAAAGCGTTCGAGTCAATGAATGGGATGCCCTCTGGAGGATTTTGGTCTTCGTGGGGTGCCACAAAAACGGATCAATCTGATTTATGAACCACAACTTGTCTTCGTGGGGTGCCACCAAAACGATCAATCTGATTTATGAACCACACTGAGACTAATTTATGTACTGTAGCTGAGACTGAACCACGACTAATTTATGTACTGAGAGTGTTGATACCATCTCTGACATAATTTCCAGTTGTTACTGGAGTTCGTCAGGGGTATGTACTTTTCAGCACTTGTTATGGACTGGATTCTGGGGAGGATGTTGGAGAGATCAAACTGCGGTGGTCGTTTGGCAATGTCAAGATCTCTGACATTGATTTCGCAGATGGCGCAGTCATCTTTAGAGACCCTGGAGATCCATTTGGGGGGCCCTCAAGCTGCTGAATGAGGGGTCGGAGCGCTGGGATTACGGTTTCCTGGGTCACAACGAAGATCGCAGGCTTTCAATGACATCTTGGATGCTGCTACCTGTTGTACCTGTTTGTGGTGAGGATGTTGAGGCCATGGAGAGATTCACTTTCCTTGGCAGTCTCCTGGGTCCACAACGAAGATCCAGGCTTTCAATGACATTTTGGATGCTGCTACCTTGTCTGTACCTGTTTGTGGTGAGGATGTTGAGGTCATGGAGAGATTCACTTTCCCTTGGCAGTGATATTTCTGTCTTGCTGGCTGGAGCAGAGGTCAAATTGACGTCTGGGTCGGGCCTGGGGAGTCATGGATTCACTGGATCATGGTGTGTGGCACTGTGGTACTTGGTGCAGGAGGAGGAAAGTCAGAGTCTTCATGTCCTTGTGCTTCCAGTCTTGCTCTACGGATGTGAGACTTGGACTTTGCCAGGGATCTGAGACGGAGACTTAATTCCTTTTGTTATCAGGTCTCTTCAGAGCAATCGTTGGCTATCACTGGTCGGACTTTGTGTCAACGAGCAGTTGCTGAGAGAGACTCAACTGAGATTTTGTTACCTGCTGTGGCTGTATGGACATGTGGCTCGTTTTCCTGATGCTGATCCTGCTCATCATATTCTCTCAGCGAGAGAGTCTCATGAGTGAGAGGGCCACTGGGCCGGCCATGTGCCTTGTGGTTGCAGCAGGTTGGTCAGCATCTCAAGAAGATGGGGATGGGCCAGACATCTGCCTGGGGGATGGCCAGACGGAGGCCCCTGGAGTACTGGTGGAAAGTGGACGAGCGACATGCTTGCTCCGGCGCATGCTCCACCTGACCTGACGCTGACCTGACCTTACGATCTTGCTCAAACCCACGTTTTCGCTTCAAGTGCGTGGGGTAGTTACTGATTTGACTTTACCAGGATCTGACCGATGTTGCTTAACCCCACTTTTCCTTCAGGTGCGCGGGGTAATTACTGATTTGCCTTTACAAGGATCTGATCGATCGCTTACTGATTACTTTTCAAATCCCACTACCTCAACTGCGATGACACATCTTTAAGAGTCAGCATGATGTAAAAGTGTGTGTGTGTTTGTGTTTGTGTTTGTGACATTAAAATGACAAAGCATTACCATTTATTAATTAAAGTCAATTTAATGCAGGTCACAGTGTTTCCATATTTACAGTATGACAGATTGTTCTTCATTTATCTGAATTTTGAACACTGTTGAAGCCACAACAACGCCATTAACCTTTGATTTATACCAATTATATATGTGCACGAAAGATGCTCAAACAGATGCACAATATCCTTTAACAAAGGCACGACGTCGATCACCCTTGGTACAACATCTCGACCGTTTCATTTTCAAAACATTGGCATCTCGAAACGGTAATTGTGTCATGGTTGGGTCGAGGTCGCTCAAACGGACTCCGTTGCCAAAATAAACCCCAGGACCAGACAGAAGGTTTTCAGCACATTTCCGACTTTGACTGAACTTGTCCAAAAACTTTGAAATCTCGAATGTTTCCCCTGAGACGTGAGCTGGCAGGATGGCCTGCTCTACAGTCTACAGGATACGGCCTGCCCTACAAGCTTTCCATAGCGTGGATTCGAATCCCGACCGAGCTTCAAACTGTCATCCTTGTGTTTTTCAGGCCGGTGACCCTCGGACGGACGTGAAACTGGACGTTCCCGTTTGCGGGATTAGTTGCTGGACGTTAAGATCCCAAGATATCCTACGCGAAGAGTCGGTGAGCTATCGCCGGCACCCTGAACAAATTCCAACTCCTTCCCGAGCTTCCAGAGGGCATTGATTGCATCAGGGAACAGTTAAGTGACCTCAGCCGATGATGCTACTCGCATCCTTGTGCTGCGTGTCAAAGAAGAGGTCCTTGTACGTAAACTTGAATTTTCTGACGTCAATACTTTGCTGATGACCGTTTACACTCGAACTGCGGACTGAGCTATCAAAAGGAAATAAAAGGTCTTGGATTGGTTTCGTTCAACTTTCGGAAATATACCAATTTGTCCGCAGGGGTCGCTGGTTTGTTGGTGGCGAACACTACTATTTGTACTCACCTCAAAGTTTACAATGATGTTTGCATTCGCAGTTGATTCAGAGGTGATGGTCACGTGGTCTTGATGCGCTCGCCAACATAAACCACCGATAAAAACTAGAGGGGGAGCACTCGTAGAGTGCAAAACCCTCCGCCGCCAATACTTGCAGGGTCACTTAAAGTGAACCTAATATCCTATTCATTGTAGGTCAAAACGGATCAGACTCTACTGAACCACGATTGAATAAAACTAAACTAGATCGACGCGCATGTAGAAATGCCAAAAAAAAATTGAAATTTTTTTGAAAAAAAACTTGCAAAATTTCTGGGGTTTTTTTTCTCTAACAAATTTTTTTTGGGGGGGGGGTTGGAAATCACTTAAAACATGGTAGAAATGTAAAAAAAAAAAATTCAAATATTTTTCAAATAAAATCGAAATTTTTTGAAAAAAAGTTGCAAAAATTGTTTTTTTTCTCTCTACCAAAATTTATTTTTTGGGGGGTTGGAAATCACTTAAAACATGTAGAAATGCAAAAACAAAAAATTCAAATATTTTTCAAAAATAAAATCGAAATTTTTTTTGAAAAAAAGTTTGCAAAATTTTGTTGTTTTTTTCTCTCAACAAATTTATTTTTGGGGGGGGTTGGAAATCACTTAAAACATGTAGAAATGTAAAAAAAAAATTCAAATATTTTTCAAATAAAATTCGAAAATTTTTTTGAAAAAAGTTGCGAAATTTTGTTTTTTTTTTTCTCTAACAAATTTTTTTTTTTGGGGGTTGAAATCACTTAAAACATGTAGAAATGCAAAAACAAAAATTTCAAATATTTTTTTCAAAATGGCCGCCATAAGCGGCCAATATTGGACTTTGGACCAAGTCCAAAAAATCTAATAGGCATGATCCTTGGACCAGACCTAATCCCCACCACCAAGTTTCGTTCGAAATCCGTTCGAGGAGTTTTTTCGTAATACTGTTCACAAAAAACAAACAAACACGCAGACAGGGGTAAAACAGTAACCTCCATCCATCTTCGATGGCGGAGGTTAAAAAATCCGGTGCACTACTATCTGAGTTATCCTGCATTCATACCGGAGTAGCACGCAGCAGCTACATCGTCGTCGTCGACGTCTTCGTCTTCTTCCTATTCATATTGTTCTTCTTCGTGGCTTGGCTGCCTGGGAGCTGTCATTTTGTTGGGGGCACAGCTATGCCGCTAATGGCTGTGTCCCTCTACCAGTACATACTGGTACTCATTTCCCCGACCTCGGAAGGACGACAGGCTGAATCAACCCCACCTGGTGTTAATTAAACGGCAAGCGGAATTTGAACTCAGCATCCTAGGATCCCAAGCCCACCACCCTTTCCCACGAAGCCAACACCAGGCTAGCACACTGTGAATGAAACAGAAAGGAATGATGACAATCACCTGCTCTTCGAACAATGGTCACCTTTTGTTATTTCATCCTTGGATAAGGGCGTTGCTGCCAGGAAAATTTATGGTCCATACCTACTTGCCTTAGAAAGTGGTGGTACTGACTACTGACCACCTTCCTCAACCTGTACGGTTGATGTGGTGATGGTAGCATCCTTCCACAATGTTGCTCGGTACAGGGAGTTCCAACATTGCGACCCACTGACTGTGGGTTTGGAGAGAAACATGGAGATGGTGTGTTGGGGTGGTGGATGTTGGTGGATTTGACAGATGCTGCCGAAAGTAGCCTTGGCGAGTTGTTCCAGTGTGTCCTGTATAGTAGTGTGCCGAATGCAACTACTGGAATCCGGTGGTGAAGGAGATGAATGATGAAGCTGTTGATGAGGATCCAATTAAGTGACTGCTCCACACTGGATGTTGTGAAAACTCGTTAAGTGTTGTCGTCGCTGGCACCCATCAAGTGATGCTCTTTCAAAGACATCACCGATTACCCAATGGTGGATGGGGAAAAGGATGTGCAGTCACCTGCAATTGAAGTGTGAAATCGTTTTCAAAGGACCTGAGACACCATGGTACGTGTATGGTAAAACTGTCGGGTGGATGGGTAACCTGTTAAAGCGAAATGCAGGCGTCTATAAGGTGTATGGACCCAAGGTGTATAGAATTACGACAAGCAACATGTATGGGTAAAAGCCATGTATAGATATGCTACACATTCAACTCCAGGCAATGTGATACCATCACAGGCACTTGATGTGACTACAGAGAGAGGCCTCATCCAATCTGAGACGCAGTACAGACACCACATACCACAGCGAAATCTGACACACGCATTGGTGCCAACATCCCTATAACCAACATCCCAATGCATCCAGAGTACCCATGCGCTGCCTTGATTTAAACTTGTCCACCCTCCAATGACACTACCTTTCAGGGGAGACCGTTCCATCCATTAACCACTCTCCAATGAAAGCTTAATACTGTCCTAACTCTCATCTTTTTAACCAAGATATGGCCCTGGTCCTAATACCGTCCATTTCGTCAAACCCTTCAGTACCTTAATTATCTCCACCAGGTCCCCTCGTAATTGCCTCCTTTCCAAGTATCAATGATCTGCAGTTTGAATCAGACCAATGAAACATGGTCGAATGATCCTTTGAATCTTCGGGTTTTAGGCAAGAGGTACGGTAAGAGTTATCAAAAGGTCGTGGCAGCCTAACTGACTGTAGAGACATCACTTGTCTGCTCTTCCTATTGTTTATGAACCAGAGTTCCCAAAAGCGTTGGATTGTTCACGCACTTACTGGGAATGTGACACGGGTTTAGACCCTCGTGAGATGGCTTCATTTTTTTCCTTCTGACATGCTTGTTTGTCCTGACAGCAATTGGTGATGGTACGAGAGGAAAGTGTGATGAAGACCCTCGGTGCAACCTAATACCTTCTGCGGATAATGGCTCACTGCCTCCAAACATCATTGCCGCTGAAAAATGATCTGGCTCAAGAATGTCAGATAACAGGTGATTCCAATTTCCTCGGTGAGTGAAACCTATAACTAATACGCAGTCAAGCAGAAAGGAGACCTGGGTTGGGAAGAAACTGCCGAAAGATAAAGAACGTGTTCGTGATGGCAATGTCTGAACTGCCAAGTAATCAGGTGTCCCAAGAGTTCTGGAGAATAAGACTGTCCCTCGTATGGCGGTGTGTTGCGAATAAGGTTAAACGTAAAAGGAATTAAGCATATAAACTCAAATTACTCCACTTACCCCCTAGCTCATTTTCCCACCTCTCCCCCCATTTGGTCTAAAGATACCTCTTCCCTTTGCTTTACTCCTATCTCCTCCCAAAATGATGTCTCTCTCTCTCTCTTTCTTTCCAATCACTTGTCCACTTCCTCATGCATACACATCTGGATGGGCCCCCTGAACAAAACTCCAGCTCTCATTAAAATGGCAACAGTTCACCTGGTGCAGGGTATGCGTTTCCCATGACCATGCACAGGTAGATCTGCCCTGAGCTTGATGTCGGTGAGTGGCCATCTTTCGGGGCCTGCTCGACTGCTGCCAGCAGAGGTCCATTGAGGTACACCGGCGCAACGGCTGACCCAATCATTAGCGGCAGGAGGTGTAAACCTGCAGCCACTTCGTGAGCGCACGACAAGCTCTCCTAAACACGCGTCGTTCCGCTGGCACAAGCGAACGAAGCGGCAACCGAGCACCCACGTTATTGTATTATCAATCGCAGCAGGAGCGCTCACTTTAAAAGCCGAGCCATCTGGTGCTGACAGTACCTTATCCAGCGTTGGCCTAGCAGCGCGCCACGCATACGCCGTTATGGCGAGTTTGCCGAGAAATTGCTCTCTATCTCTCAAATGTCGCGTCGCGACGGTTTCACTAAATTACCGGCGGCAACAGCGCGTTTTCAGCAATCTCATTCGCCATGCAATGAATTCTATCTATCACCAGGTCCGAGGAGGCCGAACCGAGTATAAACGGTGCACATTGGTAAAATAAATGCATAATGCATGACGACAAAACCTTCTAAAAATGCACAATCTTGTGTGTGCCTTCAATGGTCTGTCTGTGTTAGTCTCGCTCCGGTCCATTCCCTTTAATTTCCCCTCTTCCTGCTCGAATCCTTTCCTTACATTTTCATTGGGCCTACAACTGTTTTATGTGACAAGATGGCCGAGCCGTAGCATAGCGGTGATCATCTTGTGACGATTAAGTGGAATATTCTCATGGTGTATGATTAGGTGTCGGAGTACACAAAGTGGACCACGACTCCCGTGGCATTCACGAAGCCTTTGAGGTCATTTAAATGGACGAGGCGAGCGCGTCTCACGGAAAGGCCTGTTCGGTGTGCTGATGGGTGGCAGCCATATGCACCCGATCAGTCAGCATGCTTTTGGGAGAGCGAAAACCACACTGGCAACTTGCAAATACTCCCGTGAATGGTGATGGTGAATTGGATTGTTTTGCTTTCTTTATCTACTTATATATTGGGTCCAGACTGGCAGGATGACTGGAGGTACGCACACTCGCCTCTGAGCTGTCTTAGTCTCGTTCGAATCCCGACCCAGCTATAAACTGTCATCCTGGTGTTTCACAGGCATGGTGATTCAATCAATGTGTGTGCCGTCCTCGGATGGACGTTAAGCTGGGTGTACCGGGGACGTTAAAGATCCCACGGTGTACTTCATGAAGATTGGCGAGCTTATCGCCGGCACCGCCAAACACTGACACGCTCCACATCAGGAACATATATTGGGGTCCACAAAATGTTGTTGACACCTGACTCGTTAGAGCACCTCCATTAGTCGAAGCCTGGTGTTGGTTTACGGTTAAGGTGGTTAGCATAAGATCTTTGGGTCTTGAGTTTGAGCCCCTGTTGGTCGTTGAATTGGACTGGTAATAGGGCAATGATGGCACTGCACCAGCGGCACAGCCGCACTCCCAGAAAATGATGCAACTAGCAACCACGGGTTTACACGATAGCTTGCTATATTAGTCGATGATCTAGTCACAGGCCCATCTTGCGGACCCATTGGTGAAAGGAAATGAATTGGAAATGTGATGGTAACGAGTAACGACCTTACTATCCAAATGAGACCCCCACCCACTTTCCTTCATCAGAGACCACCAATGGAAGGAGAATATTTTATGCGTTGGTTTCAGTCCAGATTCCAGCACAGCACACAGGTCACACTCCAGACCACCAATCCCATCCCCTAATACCCCTTGGGGCTTCGAGCGGGTCTTTTGAAGCCCTGGGATAGGTGGTTTTCTCGCAATGGAATTGCCTGGAAGGAGGTTTGTGTTTTTTCTCAGCGGTGTACTTTGGCCATTTCTCTGTATTGCCCTTGGCACTTCCCTCGAAACCGCTCAACCGCCATTGCCTTCACTGTCAGGAAGGGAAGGTTAACTCTTTACTGCTTGTTTTCGGTGTCCTGCTGTCAGGGCTGCAGTAACTCATGCTGGTTATGACATCTGGTCAGCAATTACGGGATCCTTGCTTTGAAATGTAACGCTGACCCCTTGCATTGCAGGACAGTCTTACCGGCTTGCCTGTGATCCCATGCTACTGCACGTATTATTTGTGACGTCATGCGGCCTCTCCAATGAAGTATTCTTATGTGGTCTAGCGATGAAGCGCCCGAGTGAGAGCTGCTACTCCTCACATTCCATGCCAGTGGCAATGAAAGAATGCTCCAGGTCATGGGAGAACCACATGCTTGCTGCGAGCTGGATGAACCCTGGATACATAAATCAGGTGGAAGCGCATGCTATACCCCCTGATGGTCTATAACCGTGTCGTGATTTATTCTGATGCGACAACATGACCCACAGCCTAGTGTAAGTGCGACCGATGCTCTGGACGACTTCAATTTGGTTCATCGATCGGCTTTCCGGGGCAGTGTTAAGCTCTTGTCGTGATGATGGCCATACAGCTTGGAAGCAGACATCGTTCACAAGCCCAATGACCATCGCACAGCAACAGGAACCTTTTGACGAGTCGACAGCAAGCCGCTTGTACTTATGATATGTAGGCCACGAAGCTGGGATGGAGCAGCGCCCATATTTACTGAATTAATTTATTGATTTCCATCGAGCACATTCGTTTCCATCGATTTTTTGCCCCCTTGATGGCATCAATAACAACCCTGACCTTGCTTTTGCGGTTTAAGGATTAAAATATTTACAGGATCCTGTATCCCTCGCCACCTCATTGATGGTAATCTTCCCGAGCCCCACTACTCGCCCACCACACACACTTTGCCAACCCATCCCGACCGAAGTGAAGACTGTGCCTTGTAGGACAAGAGGTGTTGTACCACCTCGAGGGTCTTGGAAAGTCGTTTTTTCTCCACTAAAGATATTCCATACTGCATATTTCGGATTGCAACAGAAGGAAAGCTGAGTTGATAGGTGACATACTTTGATCAGACACTACCACTGTGTCCAGGTGGAGACCTTGTGGGGTTGATGACCCTTGATCAAAATATGAAAGACCTCACAGTATCTCTTGGTAGAACAGGGGCAGCATCACTTCTAGGTCTGCAGGGCCTAGTGGCAAGAACTCGATGGACGAATGAGTGATTCCAGAGGTTTGGGATGAACTTCCTGCCCAGACCTTGTCGATACAAAATGATACCGGTCCACTCGTCGGCAGTCGCTCTGAAATGGCATCCATGGCGAATTTGGGGTGGACACGCAATACTGCTGCCGACAAAAATGCAGAACCATCCACGTGACATCACCTTGCCCTGCACTGCAACAGGAGACGAGTCACCTGGGTTTTAATGATGTCATCGTGTTGCATTGGAAGCTTGAAGAGGGAAGTGGATTCCACGCTGGATGAAACACCACTTTCCGTGGTAACGCGCCGAGCCTGGGACAGACACATCGATTATCTCAAGGTTGTCTACGGACAAAAAGAATGTCCAAACTCAGCGACAGGGTAACCTTGGTTAGAGACTGGATCATGTATAGAATCTGGATGGGAGGCATTGTGCTTGTAAGAACTCTGCCTTCATTTATACGTCACTAGCTGTGTCTGAGGACAAAGTCCCTGATTGCTCATTATGACGTCTTTATAATCACATGTGGTCGACAAAACCTAATTTTGAGTTTCCGGTTGTCATTCTCCTTTGAACAGCCCTTCATTACAAGGTGCTATTGTTCGGTTTCATCAAACCCACATGACCACCGCTCCCATCTCCCCTGAGTGTTGCCTCGAAGTGCTGCCCCGTGAGGGTCTCCGTTTTTATAACCCTTCCGCCCACGCAGAGGAGATGGGGTATTTGTAATCGTGTTCTGTGTGTGTCGGTGTACATGTGTGTGAGTGTGTGGTGTGTTTGTTGACGTTTGGCCTATTTTGACCTTTTGGTCTAGTTGAACTCAAAAATAATTGGTGGTTGAAATTAGAGACCTGATATGTAAATTTGTTCAAATTTAAAATAAATTGGATGAAAATTGATTTTAGAAATTCGGCCTCAGTTCGACCTTTTTCACCTTTCGACCTCAAAAGTAATAAGTGTTGAATTCACTGACCTGATTATGCAAATCCTGTTGAAATTTCAAGTCAATCGGATGAAATTTGAGATTTTAGAAATTCGACAAAGTTGTTGACCTTTGGCCTATGTTTGGCCTTTGCCCTATATCCAGTATGGAATGCTAGACCTTTTGACCTCAAATCATGGACTTCTTTGTTTATGACCAAGTCTACTATTTTGTGAAGTTTCATGAAGATCGTTAAAATTGTGACCTGTAGGCATTGACACACAAACAGACAGAAAGACAAGCCGGTAGGCGACAATGGGTGGTTGCTACATAATTGCATACTAGTCATA
Organism: Eptatretus atami; assembly: GCA_035128595.1. NCBI lineage: Eukaryota > Metazoa > Chordata > Myxini > Myxiniformes > Myxinidae > Eptatretus > Eptatretus atami. The sequence goes on along the minus strand of CM068963.1, from coordinate 17,179,926 downwards.
CCAGTTTTTGACGGATTCGGGCTGAAATTTTTTGAACAAGAGGTTGATTATAATGCGCATAAAAGCGCGAAGCCGATTTTTGATTTCGAAAAAAAAAATATAAAAATATTTTTCGGATTTTTTTCAAAAATTTCAACGGTGGGCGTCCATAGCAACGGTGCTCAAAAGCATACAACTAGATCCTGGTATGACCTACCAGTCAAGTTTCATCAAAATCGGTTGACTCCTCTGGCCTCCAGACTGTCCATTACATAGCATACAGACAGACGGAAAACCTGAGAATAACGGTAGTCTAGCGACCACCCAATAACGGTCTAGCGACCACCAACAGACAGACAGCAGACAGAAAAAGAAAACGAGAGAGAGAATTGCTTCACAATACACGTCCCTCTCGATGTGATATTTTTTTAAGTCACAAAAAGGGTAAACTGTGAAAAATTGACGAAACGCCCTGAAACATCGAACTAGTTCTGTAACTTATCATTACAAAGCATGTACCAGTTTCAGATGAAGATGTTAAAAGGGTAGAGAAAAAAAAGTCTGAAAAACCACAGGTTGGACGGACGGACGGACAGATGGAAGGGGCAGATGGAGAGCAACCCATAGTCTCCTCCGGTGAAGCCTGTAGGGGACTAATAACAGAACAGACCAACAAAATATTTCGGGAATCTTCGATTTCGCAGGTAAAAAAAAGGATAACACTATTGTAAGATAATGAGAAAGAATCATTGGATTGGATTGGAGAAGTGTTTGTTCGTTTGACTTGTTGTATGCCTCCTGAACTGTTGTATGGAATGGAAAACATCATAGTCCCGGCCCCAGAGTTCATGGTCATGGGATGGGGAGTTGACGGTTTGAGTGAGGAATGCTGGATTCACACAGCATGACTGAAGGATCATCTCAGATATCAATGGATCAGCAAAAAAACCGTGTGAAAGAAATGTCCGTCTCGGCTGAATTAATCGCGAGAATTGTCCCAAAGGGAAAGGGGGTGAAGACACCTGAAACCATTTGTCTGTCACTTTTATTTGTTCCAATCCTTGTCCCCATCTGTCTCTGTCTCTGTCTCTCTTGTTTCCTTATATTCCACCTGTCGTCATTCCTAACGGAATGACCTTTGTTTTCAGCAACGTATCTGGTCCATCAACACCCCGGTAAAACGACAGGTGTGCTGCAGGTCCACGTCCACCAATTGTGACTGTCCACAAGTGATGACGTCCACATGCACCGTCTACCTGTCCTTAAAACGTAAACGACCTTTTCACGCAATATGCTAACGTCGTTCATTGCTCGATTTCTACACGGTGAGTAGGGTGGTGAATCAGTTAAAGGTAAAATAAAAAATAAACGCCAAACGTGTCCCAAGCCAACCTTTAAAGGTTACAAAACAAATCCTTCTGTGACGTCATGAGATGTTTTCCTTCGTTTTTTTTTATTGGCGATGCTTGACGGTGGCGGAGCGCAGGATTTATTCTGGGATTGATGGGGATGGGTGGTAGGAGTTGGGAGTGAAGGAAAGCGTGATCGGTGTTGGAGTGGTGGGGTTGGGGGTGTGAATTGTGATTGTAGTTTGGGTGTGATTGGGGTATGGTGCGGGTTGGGGTCGTTATCGAGAGGTCCCATGGGGATCGTGTCCGGCTGTGTTGAAGGACAAAGATGAGAATATAAAGCTTATCAGAAGTGCTGTTGGAGATCCCGACCCAGCTATAAACTGTCATCCCGGTTTTCACAGGCAGGGGGATTCATCAATGTGTGTGCATCTCTCGGATGGACGTTAAACGAGCGTCCGTCTGCCAGCATTCGTTTGCGGACATAAAAGATCCACGGGGTCCTTCGTGAAGAGTAGGTGAAGCTATCGCCAGCAGCATGACGAAATTACAAATACCATGCCGAAAACTAGGCTCCGGGGAAGGCAGATCCCAAACCACCCTGCCACAACCCTCAGAAAAACCTGAATCAGGAAAAACATCACAACCATGAGCATTCCGACATGCCAACCTGTCCATCGTTCGGTTTAAAAACGTTTGTGGGCACAGTGGGCACAAGACCGTCCACTGGTCGGTTTGAAAACCATGTACAAACATGTTTGATTCATGAATCAGGAATAGCAACATTGTGACGCCGTAGCACCGGCTGGAGGGTGGAGAAATTTTTTCCGGGATGGAGAAGACATCTTCGAGTAAGCGGTTGAGGAGTTTGGGGGGGGGGAGTGCGTCGGCGTCGGTTTGCATCAAGTTATTGAATGTTGCAGGCAGATGCCAGCCACGGAGCACCGTGCGCACCTTGTTGTCTAACTTCTGCCCTTTCTGGATGTCTTCGTGGTTTCCTTAATTGCCAACAGCAGTCAGGCTTCAAGTGGAAAATCTTATTTAGTTACGTACGTGGTTTTATACGGTGCAAATATTTGAACACACCAAATCACCATAAGCCCCGCTACATGTCCTGAAGGGCATTGTGAGCATATTAGGGGGAGGATTAATCGGGGCTTTCATGCACATAAACAAAAGAAGAAACATATAAAACAGAATGTCTTTTCTCACAATGTCTCAAAAACACATCTTTTCCTTCTCTCTGCACCCCTCCCACCCCCATTTACCCCCAGAAAGCATCCTCGGCCCGTCACACATGGCGAATTGGCACCGCGTTTCCTGGCGTGCACCACAAACTCAGGTAACTAACCTAACCGTCCCATTGTTCCTGCATGTCGGACGACATGGTGGATCGTCGTGGCCGTTTTCTCCGCAAATGATATCTGATGACTTCAAGCAGTGACTGTGGAGTTGTCACGAAATCAGCCTCACTGCCATAGACTTTGCATTTCTCACTTCAATCTTTCTATTTCACATGGTTTCAGCCGTCAGCGGGCCACTTTCCATCGTGGACCTTACGTGGTGTCTCAACAATGATCATCTGGTGGATGCTGGGGGGGGGGGGGGTCGTGAACAGGTCGTTGGTTATTGCCCATCGGCAGACACATGTCACCATTGATGACTCAATCGCAGAATATTGGGATATCTCCCCAACAATTCCATCACGCCTGCTCTCCTGCTCCAAGCGCTCGTCAACCAGCTGCTGTGATTCATGCAACAATTCGTGCTTGCTCGATAAAGAGAGCAAACGAGCACTTCAAACGAGGTGCAACTCATTGCAATGCATGGACT
>CM068963.1:17162870-17176509 GCA_035128595.1 Eptatretus atami | reverse complement strand
TGCAACAACTATCAAGGGGTGACGCTGCTCTCAGTGCCGGGCAAGGTGTTTGCTCAGATAATTCTTGATCGGGTTCGCCACCATCTGCTTGAGCACTATGTCAGGCTTTACACCAAAGAGGTTAACGATTGACTGTATCCTTGCCCTTGGGGTCCTCACCAAAGGCAGACGAGAGTTTTCGCAGGGGCTGCTTGCAGCCTATGTTGACTCCTGCAAAGCGTTCGAGTCAATGAATGGGATGCCCTCTGGAGGATTTTGGTCTTCTGGGGTGCCACGAAAAACGGATCAATCTGATTTATGAACCACACTTGTCTTCGTGGGGTGCCACCAAAACGGATCAATCTGATTTATGAACCACACTGAGACTAATTTATGTACTGTAGCTGAGACTGAACCACGACTAATTTATGTACTGAGAAGTGTTGATACCATCTCTGACATAATTTCCAGTTGTTACTGGAGTTCGTCAGGGGTATGTACTTTTCAGCACTTGTATGGACTGGATTCTGGGGAGGATGTTGGAGAGATCAAACTGCGGTGGTCGTTTGGCAATGTCAAGATCTCTGACATTGATTTCGCAGATGGCGCAGTCATCTTTTAGAGACCCTGGAGATCCATTTGGGGGGCCCTCAAGCTGCTGAATGAGGGGTCGGAGCGCTGGGATTACGGTTTCCTGGGTCACAACGAAGATCGCAGGCTTTCAATGACATCTTGGATGCTGCTACCTGTTGTACCTGTTTGTGGTGAGGATGTTGAGGCCATGGAGAGATTCACTTTCCTTGGCAGTCTCCTGGGTCACAACGAAGATCCAGGCTTTCAATGACATTTTGGATGCTGCTACCTTGTCTGTACCTGTTTGTGGTGAGGATGTTGAGGTCATGGAGAGATTCACTTTCCCTTGGCAGTGATATTTCTGTTCTTGCTGGCTGTGAGCAGAGGTCAAATTGACGTCTGGGTCGGGCCTGGGGAGTCATGGATTCACTGGATTCATGGTGTGTGGCACTGTTGGTACTTGGTGCAGGAGGAGGAAAGTCAGAGTCTTCATGTCCTTGTGCTTCCAGTCTTGCTCTACGGATGTGAGAACTTGGACTTTGCCAGGGATCTGAGACGGAGACTTAATTCCTTTGTTATCAGGTCTCTTCAGAGCATCGTTGGCTATCACTGGTCGGACTTTGTGTCAACGAGCAGTTGCTGAGAGAGACTCAACTGAGATTTTGTTACCTGCTGTGGCTGTATGGACATGTGGCTCGTTTTCCTGATGCTGATCCTGCTCATCATATTCTCTCAGCGAGAGAGTCTCATGAGTGGAGGAGCCACTGGGCCGGCCATGTGCCTTGTGGTTGCAGCAGGTTGGTCAGCATCTCAAGAAGATGGGGATGGGCCAGACATCTGCCTGGGGGATGGCCAGACGGAGGCCCCTGGAGTACTGGTGGAAAGTGGACGGCGACATGCTTGCTCCGGCGGCATGCTCCCACCTGACCTGACGCTGACCTGACCTTACCGATCTTGCTCAAACCCACGTTTTCGCTTCAAGTGCGTGGGGTAGTTACTGATTTTGACTTTACCAGGATCTGACCGATGTTGCTTAACCCCACTTTTCCTTCAGGTGCGCGGGGTAATTTACTGATTTGCCTTTACCAAGGATCTGAATCGATCGCTTACTGATTACTTTTCAAATCCCACTACCTCAACTGCGATGACACATCTTTAAGAGTCAGCATGATGTAAAAGTGTGTGTGTGTTTTGTGTTTGTGTTTGTGACATTAAATGACAAAGCATTACCATTTATTTAATTAAGTCAATTTAATGCAGGTCACAGTGTTTCCATTATTTACAGTATGACAGATTGTTCTTCATTTATCTGATTTTGAACACTGTTGAAGCCACAACAACGCCATTAACCTTTGATTTATACCAATTATATATGTGCACGAAAGATGCTCAAACAGATGCACAATATCCTTTAACAAAGGCACGACGTCGATCACCCTTGGTTACAACATCTCGACCGTTTCATTTTCAAAACATTGGCATCTCGAAACGGTAATTGTGTCATGGTTGGGTCGAGGTCGCTCAAACGGACTCCGTTGCCAAAATAAACCCCAGGACCAGACAGAAGGTTTTCAGCACATTTCCGACTTTGACTGAACTTGTCCAAAAACTTGAAATCTCGAATGTTTCCCCTGAGACGTGAGCTGGCAGGATGGCCTGCTCTACAGTCTACAGGATACGGCCTGCCCTACAAGCTTTCCATAGCGTGGATTCGAATCCCGACCGAGGCTTCAAACTGTCATCCTTGTGTTTTTCAGGCCGGTGACCCTCGGACGGACGTGAAACTGGACGTTCCGTTTGCGGGATTAGTGCTGGACGTTAAGATCCCAAGATATCCTACGCGAAGAGTCGGTGAGCTATCGCCGGCACCCTGAACAAATTCCCAACTCCTTCCCGAGCTTCCAGAGGGCATTTGATTGCATCAGGGAACAGTTAAGTGACCTCAGCCGATGATGCTACTCGCATCCTTGTGCTGCGTGTCAAAGAAGAGGTCCTTGTACGTAAACTTGAATTTTCTGACGTCATACTTTGCTGATGACCGTTTACACTCGAACTGCGGACTGAGCTATCAAAAGGAAATAAAGGTCTTGGATTGGTTTCGTTCAACTTTTCGGAAATATACCAATTTGTCCGCAGGGGTCGCTGGTTTGTTGGTGGCGAACACTACTATTTGTACTCACCTCAAAGTTTACAATGATGTTTGCATTCGCAGTTGATTCAGAGGTGATGGTCACGTGGTCTTGATGCGCTCGCCAACATAAACCACCGATAAAAACTAGAGGGGGACACTCGTAGAGTGCAAAACCTCCGCCGCCAATACTGCAGGGTCACTTAAGTGAACCTAATATCCTATTCATTGTAGGTCAAAACGGATCAGACTCTACTGAACCAGATTGAATAAAACTAAACTAGATCGACGCGCATGTAGAAATGCCAAAAAAAAATTGAAATTTTTTTGAAAAAAAACTTGCAAAATTTCTGGGGTTTTTTCTCTAACAAATTTTTTTTGGGGGGGGGGTTGGAAATCACTTAAAACATGGTAGAAATGTAAAAAAAAAAAAATTCAAATATTTTTCAAATAAAATCGAAATTTTTTGAAAAAAAGTTGCAAAATTGTTTTTTTTCTCTCTACCAAATTTATTTTTTGGGGGTTGGAAATCACTTAAAACATGTAGAAATGCAAAAACAAAAAATTCAAATATTTTTCAAAATAAATCGAAATTTTTTTGAAAAAAGTTTGCAAAATTTTGTTGTTTTTTTCTCTCACAAATTTATTTTTGGGGGGGGTTGGAAATCACTTAAAACATGTAGAAATGTAAAAAAAAAATTCAAATATTTTTCAAATAAAATTCGAAAATTTTTTTGGAAAAAAGTTGCGAAATTTTGTTTTTTTTTTTCTCTAACAAATTTTTTTTTTTGGGGGTTGAGAAATCACTTAAAACAATGTAGAAATGCAAAAACAAAAATTTCAAATATTTTTTTCAAAATGGCCGCCATAGCGGCCAATATTGGACTTTGGACCAAGTCCAAAAATCTAATGGCATGATCCTTGGACCAGAACCTAATCCCCCCACCAAGTTTCGTTCGAAATCCGTTCGAGGAGTTTTTTCCGTAATACTGTTTCACAAACAAACAAACAAACAGCAGACAGGGGTAAAACAGTAACCTCCATCCCATCTTCGATGGCGGAGGTTAAAAATCCGGTGCACTACTATACTGAGTTATCCTGCATTCATACGCGGAGTAGCACGCAGCAGCTACATCGTCGTCGTCGACGTCTTCGTCTTCTTCCTATTCATATTGTTCTTCTTCGTGCTTGGCTGCCTGGGAAGCTGTCATTTTGTTGGGGGCACAGCTATGCCGCTAATGCTGTGTCCCTCTACCAGTACATACTGGTACTCTTTCCCCGACCTCGGAAGGACGACAGGCTGAATCAACCCCACCTGGTGTTAATTAAACGGCAAGCGGAATTTGAACTCAGCATCCTAGGATCCCAAGCCCACCACCCTTTCCCACGAAGCCAACACCAGGCTAGCACACTGTGAATGAAACAGAAAGGAATGATGACAATCACCTGCTCTTCGACAATGGTCACCTTTTGTTATTTCATCCTTGGATAAGGGCGTTGCTGCCAGGAAAATTTATGGTCCATACCTACTTGCCTTAAGAAAGTGGTGGTACTGACTACTGACCACTTCCTCAACCTGTACGGTTGATGTGGTGATGGTAAGCATCCTTCCACAATGTTGCTCGGTACAGGGAGTTCCAACATTGCGACCCACTGACTGTGGGTTTGGAGAGAAACATGGAGATGGTGTGTTGGGGTGGTGGATGTTGGTGATTTGACAGATGCTGCCGAAAGTAGCCTTGGCGAGTTGTTCCAGTGTGTCCTGTATAGTAGTGTGCCGAATGCAACTACTGGGAATCCGGTGGTGAAGGAGATGAATGATGAAGCTGTTGATGAGGATCCAATTAAGTTGACTGCTCCACACTGGATGTTGTGAAAACTCGTTAAGTGTTGTCGTCGCTGGCACCCATCAAGTGATGCTCTTTCAAAGACATCACCGATTACCCAATGGTGGATGGGGAAAGGATGTGCAGTCACCTGCAATTGAAGTGTGAAATCGTTTTCAAAGGACCTGAGACACCAGGTACGTGTATGGTAAAACTGTCGGGTGGGATGGGTACACCTGTTAAAGCGAATGCAGGCGTCTATAAGGTGTAGACCCAAGGTGTTAGAAATCTACGACAAGCAACATGTATGGGTAAGAAGCCAGTATGAATATGCTACACATTCAAACTCCAGTGCATATGTGATACCATCACAGGACCTTGTGTGACACAGAAGAGGCCTCATCCATCCTGGACTCAGTACTATAGCACCACATCACCACAGCAAATCTGACACACGTCTTGTGCCAACATTCCCATAACCAAGCATCCCATGCATCCAGAGTACCCATTGCCTGATCCATGCATTAAACTTGTCCACCCCTCCAAGACACTACTTTCAGGGGAGACCGTTCCATCCATTACCACTCTCCAATGAAAGCTTAATACTGTCCTAACTCTCATCTTTTTAACCAAGATATGGCCCTGGTCCTAATACCGTCCATTTCGTCAAACCCTTCAGTACCTTAATTATCTCCACCAGGTCCCTCGTAATTGCCTCCTTTCCAAGTATCAATGATCTGCAGTTTGAATGCAGACCAATGAAAATGTCGAATGATCCTTTGAATCTTCGGGTTTTAGGCAAGAGTGACGGTAAGAGTTATCAAAAGGTCGGGCAGCCTAACTGACTGTAGAGACATCACTTGTCTGCTCTTCCTATTGTTTATGAACCAGAGTTCCAAAAGCGTTGGATTGTTCACGCACTTACTGGGAATGTGACACGGGTTTAGACCCTCGTGAGATGGCTTCATTATTTTTCCTTCTGACATGCTTGTTGTCCTGACAGCAATTGGTGATGGTACGAGAGGAAAAGTGTGATGAAGACCCTCGGTGCAACCCTAATACCTTCTGCGGATAATGGCTCACTGCCTCCAAACCATCATTGCCGCTGAAAAATGATCTGGCTCAAGAATGTCAGATAACAGGTGATTCCAATTTCCTCGGTGAGTGAAACCTATAACTATCGCAGTCAAGCAGAAAGGAGACCTGGGTTGGGAAGAAACTGCCGAAAGATAAAGAACGTGTTCGTGATGGCAATGTCTGAACTGCCAAGTAATCAGGTGTCCCAAGAGTTCTGGAGAATAAGACTGTCCTCGTATGGCGGTGTGTTGCGAATAAGGTTAAACGTAAAAGGAATTAAGCATATAAACTCAAATTACTCCACTTACCCCCTAGCTCATTTCCCACCTCTCCCCCCATTTGGTTCTAAAGATACTCTTCCCTTTGCTTTACTCCTATCTCCTCCCAAAATGATGTCTCTCTCTCTCTCTTTCTTTCCAATCACTTGTCACTTCCTCATGCATACACATCTGGATGGGCCCCCTGAACAAAACTCCAGCTCTCATTAAAATGGCAACAGTTCACCTGGTGCAGGGTATGCGTTTCCCATGACCATGCACAGGTAGATCTGCCCTGAGCTTGATGTCGGTGAGTGGCCATCTTTCGGGGCCTGCTCGACTGCTGCAGCAGAGGTCCATTGAGGTACACCGGCGCAACGGCTGACCCAATCATTAGCGGCAGGAGGTGTAAACCTGCACGCCACTTCGTGAGCGCACGACAAGCTCTCCTAAACACGCGTCTTCCCTGGCACAAGCGAACGAAGCGGCAACCGAGCACCACGTTATTGTATTATCATCGCAGCAGGAGCGCTCACTTTAAAAGCCAGCCATCTGGTGTCTGACAGTACCTTATCCAGCGTTGGCCTAGCAGCGCGCCACGCAATACGCCGTTATGGCGAGTTTTGCCCGAGAAATTGCTCTCTATCTCTCAAATGTCGCGTCGCGACGGTTTCACTAAATTACCGGCGGCAACAGCGCGTTTTCAGCAATCTCATTCGCCATGCAATGAATTCTATCTATCACCAGGTCCGAGGAGGCCGCAACCGAGTATAAACGGTGCACATTGGTAAAATAAATGCATAATGCATGACGACAAAACCTTCTAAAAATGCACAATCTGTGTGTGCCTTCAATGGTCTGTCTGTGTTAGTCTCGCTCCGGTCCATTCCTTTACAATTTCCCCTCTTCCTGCTCGAATCCTTTCCTTAATTTTCATTTGGGCCTACAACTGTTTATGTGACAAGATGGCCGAGCCGTAGCATAGCGGTGATCATCTTGTGACGATTAAGTGGAATATTCTCATGGTGTATGATTAGGTGTCGGAGTACACAAAGTGGACCACGACTCCCGTGGCATTCACGAAGCCTTTGAGGTCATTTAAATGGACGAGGCGAGCGCGTCTCACGGAAAAGGCCTGTTCGGTGTGCTGATGGGTGGCAGCCATATGCACCCCGATCAGTCAGCATGCTTTTGGGAGAGCGAAAACCACACTGGCAACTTGCAAATACTCCCGTGAATGGTGATGGTGAATTGGATTGTTTTGCTTTCTTTATCTACTTATATATTGGGTCCAGACTGGCAGGATGACTGGAGGTACGCACACTCGCCTCTGAGCTGTCTAGTCTCGTTCGAATCCCGACCCAGCTATAAACTGTCATCCTGGTGTTTCACAGGCATGGTGAATTCAATCAATGTGTGTGCCGTCCTCGGATGGACGTTAAGCTGGGTGTACCGGGGACGTTAAAGATCCCACGGTGTACTTCATGAAGATTGGCGAGCTATCGCCGGCACCGCCAACACTGACACGCTCCACATCAGGAACATATATTGGGGTCCACAAAATGTTGTTGACACCTGACTCGTTAGAGCACCTCCATTAGTCGAAGCCTGGTGTTGGTTTACGGTTAAGGTGGTTAGCATAAGATCTTTGGGTCTTGAGTTTGAGCCCCTGTTGGTCGTTGATTGGACTGGTAATAGGGCAATGATTGGCACTGCACCAGCGGCACAGCCGCACTCCCAGAAAATGATGCAACTAGCAACCACGGGTTTACACGATAGCTTGCTATATTAGTCGATGATCTAGTCACAGGCCCATCTTGCGACCCATTGGTGAAAGGAAATGAATTGGAAATGTGATGGTAACGAGTAACGACCTTACTACCAAATGAGACCCCCACCACCTTTCCTTCATCAGAGACCACCAATGGAAGGAGAATATTTTATGCGTTGGTTTCAGTCCAGATTCCAGCACAGCACACAGGTCACACTCCAGACCACCATCCCATCCCCTAATACCCCTTGGGGCTCGAGCGGGTCTTTTGAAGCCCTGGGATAGGTGGTTTTCTCGCAATGGAATTGCTGGAAGGAGGTTTGTGTTTTTTCTCAGCGGTGTACTTTGGCCATTTCTCTGTATTGCCCTTGGGCACTTCCCTCGAAACCGCTCAACCGCCATTGCCTTCACTGTCAGGAAGGGAAGGTTAACTCTTTACTGCTTGTTTTCGGTGTCCTGCTGTCAGGGGCTGCAGTACTCATGCTGGTTATGACATCTGGTCAGCAATTACGGGATCCTTGCTTTGAAATGTAACGCTGACCCCTTGCATTGCAGGACAGTCTTACCGGCTTGCCTGTGATCCCATGCTACTGCAACGTATTATTTGTGACGTCATGCGGCCTCTCCAATGAAGTATTCTTATGTGGTCTAGCGATGAAGCGCCCGAGTGAGAGCTGCTACTCCTCACATTCATGCCAGTGGCAATGAAAGAATGCTCCAGGTCATGGGAGAACCACATAGCTTGCTGCGAGCTGGATGAACCCTGGATAACAATAAATCAGGTGGAAGCGCATGCTATACCCCCTGATGGTCTATAACCCGTGTCGTGATTTATTCTGATGCGACAACATGACCCACAGCCTAGTGTAAGTGCGACCGATGCTCTGGACGACTTCAATTTGGTTCATCGATCGGCTTTCCGGGCAGTGTTAAGCTCTTGTCGTGATGATGGCCATAACAGCTTGGAAGCAGACATCGTTCACAAGCCCAATGACCATCGCACAGCAACAGGAACCTTTTGACGAGTCGACAGCAAGCCGCTTGTACTTATGATTATGTAGGCCACGAAGCTGGGGAGGAGCAGCGCCCATATTTACTGAATTAATTTATTGATTTCCATCCGAGCACATTCGTTTCCATCGATTTTTTGCCCCCTTGATGGCATCAATAACAACCCTGACCTTGCTTTTGCGGTTTAAGGATTAAAATATTTACAGGATCCTGTATCCCTCGCCACCTCATTGATGGTATCTTCCCGAGCCCCACTACTCGCCCACCACACACACTTTGCCAACCCATCCCGACCGAAGTGAAGACTGTGCTTGTAGGACAAGAGGTGTTGTACCACCTCGAGGGTCTTGGAAAGTCGTTTTTCTCCACTAAAGATATTCCATACTGCATATTTCGATTGCACAGAAGGAAAGCTGAGTTGATAGGTGACATACTTTGATCAGACACTACCACTGTGTCCAGGTGGAGACCTTGTGGGGTTGATGACCCTTGATCAAAATATGAAAGACCTCACAGTATCTCTTGGTAAGAACAGGGGCAGCATCACTTCTAGGTCTGCAGGGCCTAGTGGCAGAACTCGATGGACGAATGAGTGATTCCAGAGGTTTGGGATGAACTTCCTGCCCAGACCTTGTCGATACAAAATGATACCGGTCCACTCGTCGGCAGTCGCTCTGAAATGGCATCCATGGCGAATTTGGGTGGACACGCAATACTGCTGCCGACAAAAATGCAGAACCATCCACGTGACATCACCTTGCCCTGCACTGCAACAGGAGACGAGTCACCTGGGTTTTAATGATGTCATCGTGTTGCATTGGAAGCTTGAAGAGGGAAGTGGATTCCACGCTGGATGAAACCACTTTCCGTGGTAAGCGCCGAGCCTGGGACAGACACATCGATTATCTCAAGGTTGTCTACGGACAAAAAGAATGTCCAAACTCAGCGACAGGGTAACTTGGTTAGAGACTGGATCATGTATAGATGCTGGATGGAGGGCATTGTGCTTGTAAGAACTCTGCCTTCATTTATACGTCACTAGCTGTGTCTGAGGACAAAGTCCCTGATTGCCTCATTATGACGTCTTTATAATCACATGGGTCGACAAAACCTAATTTTGAGTTTCCGGTTTGTCATTCTCCTTTGAACAGCCCTTCATTACAAGGTGCTATTGTTCGGTTTCATCAAACCCACATGACCACCGCTCCCATCTCCCCTGAGTGTTGCCTCGAAGTGCTGCCCCGTGAGGGTCTCCGTTTTTTATAACCCTTCCGCCCACGCAGAGGAGATGGGGTATTTGTAATCGTGTCTGTGTGTGTCGGTGTACATGTGTGTGATGGTGTGTGGTGTGTGTTGTTGACGTTTGGCCTATTTTGACCTTTTGGTCTAGTTGAACTCAAAAATAATTGGTGGTTGAAATTAGAGACCTGATATGTAAATTTGTTCAAATTTAAAATAAATTGGATGAAAATTGATTTTAGAAATTCGGCCTCAGTTCAGACCTTTTGCACCTTTCGACCTCAAAAGTAATAAGTGTTGAATTCACTGACCTGATTATGCAAATCCTGTTGAAATTTCAAGTCAATCGGATGAAATTTGAGATTTTAGAAATTCGACAAAGTTGTTGACCTTTGGCCTATGTTTGGCCTTTGCCCTATATCCAGTATGGAATGCTAGACCTTTTGACCTCAAATCATGGACTTCTTTGTTTATGACCAAGTCTACTATTTTGTGAAGTTTCATGAAGATCGTTAAAATTGTGACCTGTAGGCATTGACACACAAACAGACAGAAAGACAAGCCGGTAGGCGACAATGGGTGGTGCTACATAATTGCATACTAGTCATACCAGTTTTTGACGGATTCGGGCTGAAATTTTTTGAACAAGAGGTTGATTATAATGCGCATAAAAGGCGCGAAGCCGATTTTTGATTTCGAAAAAAAAAATATAAAAATATTTTTCGGATTTTTTTCAAAAATTTCAACGGTGGGCGTCCATAGCAACGGTGCTCAAAAGCATACAACTAGATCCTGGTATGACCTACCCAGTCAAGTTTCATCAAAATCGGTTGACTCCTCTGGCCTCCAGACTGTCCATTACATACATACAGACAGACGGAAAACCTGAGAATAACGGTAGTCTAGCGACCACCCAATAACGGTCTAGCGACCACCAACAGACAGACAGCAGACAGAAAAAGAAAACGAGAGAGAGAATTGCTTCACAATACACGTCCCTCTCGATGTGATATTTTTTTAAGTCACAAAAAGGGTAACACTGTGAAAAATTGACGAAACGCCCTGAAACATCGAACTAGTTCTGTAACTTATCATTACAAAGCATGTACCAGTTTCAGATGAAGATGTTAAAAGGGTACGAGAAAAAAAAGTCTGAAAAACCACAGGTTGGACGGACGGACGGACAGATGGAAGGGGCAGATGGAGAGCAACCCATAGTCTCCTCCGGTGAAGCCTGTAGGGGACTAATAACAGAACAGACCAACAAAATATTTCGGGAATCTTCGATTTCGCAGGTAAAAAAAAGGATAACACTATTGTAAGATAATGAGAAAGAATCATTGGATTGGATTGGAGAAGTGTTTGTTCGTTTGACTTGTTGTATGCCTCCTGAACTGTTGTATGGAATGGAAAACATCATAGTCCCGGCCCCAGAGTTCATGGTCATGGGATGGGGAGTTGACGGTTTGAGTGAGGAATGCTGGATTCACACAGCATGACTGAAGGATCATCTCAGATATCAATGGATCAGCAAAAAGAACCGTGTGAAAGAAATGTCCGTCTCGGCTGAATTAATCGCGAGAATTGTCCCAAAGGGAACAGGGGGTGAAGACACCTGAAACCATTTGTCTGTCACTTTTATTTGTTCCAATCCTTGTCCCCATCTGTCTCTGTCTCTGTCTCTCTTGTTTCCTTATATTCCACCTGTCGTCATTCCTAACGGAATGACCTTTGTTTTCAGCAACGTATCTGGTCCATCAACACCCCGGTAAAACGACAGGTGTGCTGCAGGTCCACGTCCACCAATTGTGCTGTCCACAAGTGATGACGTCCACATGCACCGTCTACCTGTCCTTAAAACGTAAACGACCTTTTCACGCAATATGCTAACGTCGTTCATTGCTCGATTTCTACACGGTGAGTAGGCTGGTGAATCAGTTAAAGGTAAAATAAAAAATAAACGCCAAACGTGTCCCAAGCCAACCTTTAAAGGTTACAAAACAAATCCTTCTGTGACGTCATGAGATGTTTTCCTTCGTTTTTTTTTATTGGCGATGCTTGACGGTGGCGGAGCGCAGGATTTATTCTGGGATTGATGGGGATGGGTGGTAGGAGTTGGGAGTGAAGGAAAGCGTGATCGGTGTTGGAGTGGTGGGGTTGGGGGTGTGAATTGTGATTGTAGTTTGGGTGTGATTGGGGTATGGTGCGGGTTGGGGTCGTTATCGAGAGGTCCCATGGGGATCGTGTCCGGCTGTGTTGAAGGACAAGATGAGAATATAAAGCTTATCAGAAGTGCTGTTGGAGATCCCGACCCAGCTATAAACTGTCATCCCGGTTTTCACAGGCAGGGGGATTCATCAATGTGTGTGCATCTCTCGGATGGACGTTAAACGAGCGTCCGTCTGCCAGCATTCGTTTGCGGACATAAAAGATCCACGGGGTCCTTCGTGAAGAGTAGGTGAAGCTATCGCCAGCAGCATGACGAAATTACAAATAACCTGCGAGAAACTGTGCTAGGGGAAGCAGAATCCCCAAACCACCCTGCACAACCTCGAACAAACCTGAATCAGGAAAAACATCACAACCATGAGCATTCCGACATGCCAACTGTCCATCGTTTGGTTTAAAACGTTTGTGGGCACAAGTGGGACCACAAGACCGGTCCACTGGTCGGGTTGAAAACCATGACAACATGTTTGGATTCATGAATCATGCGAATAGCATCATTGTGACGCACGTAGCACCGGCTGGAGGGTGGAGAAATTTTTCCGGGATGGAAGAGACATTTCCGAGTAAGCGGTTGAGGAGTTTGGGGGGGGGGAGGCGTGGGTGGCGTTTGCATCAAGTATATGAATGTTGCAGTGCAGATGCCAGCACGGAGCACCGTGCGCCCTTTTGTCTAACTTCTGCCCTTTCTGATGTCTTCGTGGTTTCCTTAATTGCCAACAGCAGTCAGGCTTCAGTGGAAATCTATTTAGTTACGTACGTGGTTTTTACGGTGCAAATATTTGAACCACCAATCACGCCATAAGCCCGTACATGTCCTGAAGGGCAATTGTTGAGCATATTAGGGGGAGGATTAATCGGGGCTTTTCATGCACATAAAACAAGAAGAAAAACAAAATGAACAATGGTTTTCTCACAATGTCTCAAAAAACAATCTTTCTCCTTCTCTCTGCACTCCCTCCCAACTACCCCATTTACCCCCAGAAAGCATCCTCGGCCGTCACATCATGGCGAAGTGGCACCGTTCGTTTCTCTGCGTGCACCACAAACTCAGGTCACTAAACCTAACCGTCCCATTGTTCCTGCATGTCGGACGACATGGTGGATCGTCGTGCCGTTTCTCCGCAAATGATATCTGATGACTTCAAGCAGTGGACTGTGGAGTTGTCACGAAATCAGCCATCACTGCCATAACTTTGCATTTCTCATCTTCAATCTTCTCATTTCACATGGTTTCAGCCGTCAGCTGGGCCCTTTCCATCGTGGACCTTAGCGTGGGGTCTCAACAATGATCATCTGGTGGATGCTGGGGGGGGGGGGGGTTCGTGAACAGGTCGTTGGTTATTGCCCATCGGCAGACACATGTCACCATTGAATAGCTCGAATCGCAGAATATCTGGGATATCCTCCCAACAATTCCATACACGCCTGCTCCCTGCTCCAAGCAGCTCGTCAAACCAGCTGCTGTGATTCATGCAACATTCGTGCTTGCTCGAAAGTAGAGCAAAACGAGCACTTCAAACGAGGTGCAACTCATTGCAATGCATGGACT
>CM068963.1:17150513-17162845 GCA_035128595.1 Eptatretus atami | reverse complement strand
TACTGAGAGTGTTGATACCATCTCTGACATATTTCCAGTTGTTACTGGAGTTCGTCAGGGGTATGTACTTTTCAGCACTTGTATGGACTGGATTCTGGGGAGGATGTTGGAGAGATCACACTGCGGTGGGTCGTTTGGCAATGTCAAGATCTCTGACATTGATTTCGCAGATGGCGCAGTCATCTTTGCAGAGACTCTGGAGATCCATTTGGGGGGCCCTCAAGCTGCTGAATGAGGGGTCGGAGCCGCTGGGATTACGGTTTCCTGGGTCACAAACGAAGATCCAGGCTTTCAATGACATCTTGGATGCTGCTACCTGTCTGTACCTGTTTGTGGTGAGGATGTTGAGGCCATGGAGAGATTCACTTTCCTTGGCAGTCTCCTGGGTCACAACGAAGATCCAGGCTTTCAATGACATTTTGGATGCTGCTACCTTGTCTGTACCTGTTTGTGGTGAGGATGTTGAGGTCATGGAGAGATTCACTTTCCTTGGCAGTGATATTTCTGTCTTGCTGGCTGTGAGCCAGAGGTCAATTGACGTCTGGGTCGGGCCTGGGGAGTCATGATTCACTGGATCATGGTGTGTGGCACTGTTGGTACTTGGTGCAGGAGGAGGAAAGTCAGAGTCTTCATGTCCTTGTGCTTCCAGTCTTGCTCTACGGATGTGAGACTTGGACTTTGACCAGGGATCTGAGACGGAGACTTAATTCCTTTTGTTATCAGGTCTCTTCAGAGCATCGTTGGCTATCACTGGTCGGACTTTGTGTCCAACGAGCAGTTGCTGAGAGAGACTCAACTGAGATTTGTTACCTGCTGTGGCTGTATGGACATGTGGCTCGTTTTCCTGATGCTGATCCTGCTCATCATATTCTCTCAGTGAGAGAGTCTCATGAGTGGAGGAGGCCACTGGGCCGGCCATGTGCCTTGTGGTTGCAGCAGGTTGGTCAGCATCTCAAAAAGATGGGGATGGGCCAGACATCTGCCTGGGGGATGGCCAGACGGAGGCCCCTGGAGTACTGGTGGAAAGTGGACGTAGCGACATGCTGCTCCGGCGCATGCTCCCATACCTGACCTGACCTGACCTTACCGATCTTGCTCAAACCCACGTTTCGCTTCAAGTGCGTGGGGTAGTTACTGATTTGACTTTACCAGGATCTGACCGATGTTGCTTAACCCCACTTTTCCCTTCAGGTGCGCGGGGTAATTACTGATTTGCCTTTACCAGGATCTGACCGATCTTGCTCAAACCCACGTTTCGCTTCAAGTGCGTGGGGTAATTACTGATTTGCCTTTACCAGGATCTGATCGATCGCTTACTGATTACTTTTCAAATCCCACTACCTCAACTGCGATGACACATCTTTAAGAGTCAGCATGATGTAAAAGTGTGTGTGTGTTTGTGTTTGTGTTTGTGACATTAAATGACAAAGCATTACCATTTTTTTAATTAAAGTCAATTTAATGCAGGTACACAGTGTTTCCATTATTTACAGTATGACAGATTGTTCTTCATTTATCTGAATTTTGAACACTGTTGAAGCCACAACAACGCCATTAACCTTTGATTTATACCAATTATATATGTGCACGAAAGATGCTCAACAGATGCACAATATCCTTCAACAAGGCACGACGTCGATCACCCTTGGGTAACAACATCTCGACCGTTTCATTTTCAAAACATTGGCATCTCGAAACGGTAATTGTGTCATGGTTGGGTCGAGGTCGCTCAAACGGACTCCGTTGCCAAAATAAACCCCAGGACCAGACAGAAGGTTTCAGCACATTTCCGACTTTGACTGAACTTGTCCAAAACTTTGAAATCTCGAATGTTTCCCCTGAGACGTGAGCTGGCAGGATGGCCTGCTCTACAGTCTACAGGATACGGCCTGCCCTACAAGCTTTCCATAGCGTGGATTCGAATCCCAACCGAGCTTCAAACTGTCATCCTTGTGTTTTTCAGGCCGGT
This sequence comes from Eptatretus atami, assembly GCA_035128595.1. NCBI lineage: Eukaryota > Metazoa > Chordata > Myxini > Myxiniformes > Myxinidae > Eptatretus > Eptatretus atami. Next base: position 17,160,876 of record CM068963.1, on the reverse strand, counting down.
GACCCTCGGACGGACGTGAAACTGGACGTTCCGTTTGCCGGGATTAGTTGCTGGACGTTAAAGATCCCAAGATATCCTACGCGAAGAGTCGGTGAGCTATCGCCGGCACCCTGAACAAATTCCCAACTCCTTCCCGAGCTTCCAGAGGGCATTGATTGCATCAGGGGAACAGTTAAGTGACCTCAGCCGATGATGCTACTCGCATCCTTGTGCTGCGTGTCAAAGAAGAGGTCCTTGTACGTAAACTTGAATTTTCTGACGTCATACTTTGCTGATGACCGTTTACACTCGAACTGCGGACTGAGCTATCAAAAGGAAATAAAAGGTCTTGGATTGGTTTCGTTCAACTTTCGGAAATATACCAATTTGTCCGCAGGGGTCGCTGGTTTGTTGGTGGTGAACACTACTATTTGTACTCACCCTCAAAGTTTACATGATGTTTGCATTCGCAGTTGATTCAGAGGTGATGGTCACGTGGTCTTGATGCGCTCGTCCAACATAAACCACCGATAAAAACTAGAGGGGGAGCACTCGGTAGAGTGCAAAACCTCCGCCGCCAATACTGCAGGGTCACTTAAGTGAACCTGATATCCTATTCATTGTAGGTCAAAACGGATCAGACTCTACTGAACCACGATTGAATAAACTAAACTAGATCGACGCGCATGTAGAAATGCCAAAAAAAAAATTGAAATTTTTTTGAAAAAAAATTGCAAAATTTCTGGGGTTTTTTTTTCTCTAACAAATTTTTTTTGGGGGGGGGGGTTGGAAATCACTTAAAACATGTAGAAATGTAAAAAAAAAAATTCAAAATATTTTCAAATAAAATCGAATTTTTTGAAAAAAAGTTGCAAAATTGTTTTTTTTCTCTCTACCAAATTTATTTTTTGGGGGTTGGAAATCACTTAAAACATGTAGAAATGCAAAAACAAAAATTCAAATATTTTTCAAATAAAATCGAAAATTTTTTTGAAAAAAAATTGCAAAATTTTGTTGTTTTTTTCTCTAACAAATTTATTTTTGGGGGGGGTTGGAAATCACTTAAAACATGTAGAAATGTAAAAAAAAAATTCAAATATTTTCAAAATAAATCGAAATTTTTTGAAAAAAAGTTGCGAAATTTTGTTTTTTTTTTCTCTACAAATTTTTTTTTTGGGGGGTTGGAAATCACTTAAAACTGTAGAAATGCAAAAACAAAAATTCAAAATATTTTTTCAAAATGGCCGCCATAGCGGCCATATTGGACTTTGGACCAAGTCCAAAATCTAATGGCATGATCCTTGGACCAACCTAATCCCCCCACCAAGTTTCGTCGAAATCCGTCGAGGAGTTTTTTCCGTAATACTGTTCACAAACAAACAAACAAACAAGCAGACAGGGGTGAAAACAGTAACCTCCGTCCATTCGTCGATGGCGGAGGTTAAAAATCCGGTGCACTACTACTGAGTTATCCTGCCATTCATACCGGAGTAGCACGCAGCAGCTACATCGTCGTCGTCGACGTCTTCTTCCTATTCATATTGTTCTTCTTCGTGGCTTGGCTGCCTGGGAGCTGTCATTTTGTTGGAGGCACAGCTATGCCGCTAATGCTGTGTTCCTCTACCAGTACATACTGGTACTCATTTCCCCGACCTCGGAAGGACGACAGGCTGAATCAACCCCACCTGGTGTTAATTAAACGGCAAAGCGGAATTTGAACTCAGCATCCTAGAATCCCAAGCCCACCACCCTTTCCACGAAGCCAACACCAGGCTAGCCACACTGTGAATGAAACAGAAGGAATGATGACAATCACCTGCTCTTCGGAACAATGGTCACCTTTTTGTTATTATTCATTCCTTGGATAAGGGCGTTGCTGCCAGGGCCAAAATTTATGGTCCATACCTACTTGCCTTAAGAAAGTGGTGGTACTGACTACTGACCACCTTCCTCAACCTGTACGGTTGATGTGGTGATGGTAGCATCCTTCCACAATGTTGCTCGGTACAGGGAGTTCCAACATTGCGACCCACTGACTGTGGGTTTGGAGAGGAACATGGAGATGGTGTGTTGGGGTGGTGGATGTTGTGGATTTGACAGATGCTGCCAAAGTAGCCTTGGCGAGTTGTTCCAGTGTGTCCTGTATAGTAGTGTGCCGAATGCAACTACTGGAATCCGGTGGTGAAGGAGATGAATGATGAAGCTGTTGATGAGGATCCAATTAAGTTGACTGCTCCACACTGGATGTTGTGAAACTCTTTAAGTGTTGTCGTCGCTGCACCCATCAAGTGATGCTCTTTCAAAGACATCACCGATTACCCAATGGTGGATGGGGAAAGGATGTGCAGTCACCTGCAATTGAAGTGTGAAATCGTTTTCAAGGACCTGAGACACCATGGTACGTGTATGGTAAAACTGTCGGGTGGGATGGGTACACCTGTTAAAGCGAAATGCAGGCGTCCTATAAGGTGTATGGACCTCAAGGTGTATTGAAATTACCTGCACAACATTACAATGGAAGGGTAAAAGCCAGCTTGATATTACACATACAAGGATACACAAGGACTTGTGGCACAGGAGGAGGCCATCATGCCTGTGCTGCGCCAACCCCCAATATTCATCACCCATCCACACACAAGCTCCTGACAAGTCCTGCCAACATCCCCATACCACTCTATCTCCAATGCATCCAGGTACCCATCTCGTCCCCATTTAAACTTGTCCACCCCTCCAATGACACTACCTTTCAGGGGAGACCGTTCCATCCATTAACCACTCTCCAAATGAAAGCCTTAATACTGTCCTAACTCTCATCTTCTTTATCTACAAGATATGGCCCCTGGTCCTAATACCGTCCATTTCGTCCAAACCCTTCAGTACCTTAATTATCTCCACCAGGTCCCCTCGTAATTGTCTCCTTTCCAACGTATCAATGATCTGCAGTTTGAATGCAGACCATGAAAACATGGTCGAATGATCCTTTGAATCTTCGGGTTTTAGGCAAGAGGTGACGGTAAGAGTTATCAAAAGGTCGTGGCAGCCTAACTGACTGTAGAGACATCACTTGTCTGCTCTTCCTATTGTTATGAACCAGAGTTCCCAAAAGCGTTGGATTGTTCACCCACTTACTGGGAATGTGACACGGGTTTAGACCCTCGTGAGACGGCTTCATTTTTTCCTTCTGACATGCTTGTTGTCCTGACAGCAATTGGTGATGGTACGAGAGGAAAGTGTGATGAAGACCCTCGGTGCAACCCTATACCTTCTGCGGGATAATGGCTCACTGCCTCCAAACCATCATTGCCGCTGAAAAATGATCTGGCTCAAGAATGTCAGATAACAGGTGATTCCAATTTCCTCCGGTGAGTGAAACCTATAACTATACGCAGTCAAGCAGAAAGGAGACCTGGGTTGGGAAGAAACTGCCGAAAGATAAAGAACGTGTTCGTGATGGCAATGTCTGAACTGCCAAGTAATCAGTGTCCCAAGAGTTCTGGAGAATAAGACTGTCCTCGTATGGCGGTGTGTTGCGAATAAAGTTAAACGTAAAGGGAATTAAGCATATAAACTCAAATTTACTCCACTTACCCCCTAGCTCATTTTCCCCCTCTCCCCCCATTTGGTCTAAAGATACCTCTTCCCTTGCTTTACTCCTATCTCCTCCCAAAATGATGTCTCTCTCTCTCTCTCTTTTCTTTCCAATCACTTGTCCACTTCCTCATGCATACACATCTGGATGGCCCCTGAACAAAACTCCAGCTCTCATTAAAATGGCAACAGTTCACCTGGTGCAGGGTATGCGTTTCCCATGACCATGCACAGGTAGATCTGCCCTGAGCTTGATGTCGGTGAGTGGCCATCTTTCGGGGCCTGCTCGACTGCTGCCAGCAGAGGTCCATTGAGGTACACCGGCGCAACGGCTGACCCAATCATTAGCGGCAGGAGGTGTAAACCTGCACGCCACTTCGTGAGCGCACGACAAGCTCTCCTAAACACGCGTTTCCCTGGCACAAGCGAACGAAGCGGCACCGAGCCACCCACGTTATTGTATTATCATCGCAGCAGGAGCGCTCACTTTAAAAGCCGAGCCATCTGGTGTCTGACAGGTACCTTATCCAGCGTTGGCCTAGCAGCGCGCCACGCATCGCCGTTATGGCGAGTTTGCCCGAGAAATTGCTCTCTATCTCTCAAATGTCGCGTCGCGACGGTTTCACTAAATTACCGGCGGCACAGCGCGTTTCAGCAATCTCATTCGCCATGCAATGAATTCTATCTATCACCAGGTCCGAGGGAGGCCGCACCGAGTATAAACGGTGCACATTGGGTAAAATAAATGCATAATGCATGACGACAAAACCTTCTAAAAATGCACAATCTGTGTGTGCCTTCAATGGTCTGTCTGTGTTAGTCTCGCTCCGGTCCATTCCCTTTACATTTCCCCTCTTCCTGGCTCGAATCCTTTCCTTACATTTTCATTTGGGCCTACAACTGTTTATGTGACAAGATGGCCGAGCCGTAGCATAGCGGTGATCATCTTGTGACCGATTAAGTGGAATATTCTCATGGTGTATGATTAGGTGTCGGAGTACACAAAGTGGACCACGACTCCCGTGGCAGTCACGAAGCCTTTGAGGTCATTTAAATGGACGAGGCGAGCGTCGTCACGGAAAGGCCTGTTCGGTGTGCTGATGGGTGGCAGCCATATGCACCCCGATCAGTCAGCATGCTTTTGGGAGAGCGAAAACCGCACTGGCAACTTGCAATACTCCGTGAATGGTGATGGTGAATTGGATTGTTGCTTTCTTTATCTACTTATATATTGGGTCCAGACTGGCAGGATGACCTGGAGGTACGCACACTCGCCTCTGAGCTGTCTAGTCTCGGTTCGAATCCCGACCCAGCTATAAACTGTCATCCTGGTGTTTCACAGGCATGGTGATTCATCAATGTGTGTGCCGTCCCTCGGATGGACGTTAAGCTGGGTGTACCGGGGACGTTAAAGATCCCACGGTGTACTTCATGAAGATTGGGCGAGCTATCGCCGGCACCGCCAACACTGACACGCTCCACATCAGGATCATATATTGGGTCCACAAAATGTTGTTGACACCTGACTCGTTAGAGCACCTCCATTAGTCGAAGCCTGGTGTTGGTTTACGGTTAAGGTGGTTAGCATAAGATCTTTGGGTCTTGAGTTCGAGCCCCTGTTGGTCGTTGAATTGGACTGGTAATAGGGCACTGAATTGGGCACTGCATCAGCGGCACAGCCGCACTCCCAGAAAATGATGCAACTAGCAACCACGGGTTTCACACGATAGCTTGCTATATTAGTCGATGATCTAGTCACAGGCCCATCTTGCGGACCCATTGGTGAAAGGAAATGAATTGGAAATGTGATGGTAACGAGTAACGACCTTACTATCCAAATGAGACCCCCCCACCTTTCCTTCATCAGAGACCACCATGGAAGGAGGAATATTTTATGCGTTGGTTTCAGTCCAGATTCCAGCACAGCACACAGGTCACACTCCAGACCACCATCCCATCCACTAATACCCCTTGGGGCTCGAGCGGGTCTTTTGAAGCCCTGGGATAGGTGGTTTCTCGCAATGGAATTGCTGGAAGGAGGTTTGTGTTTTTCTCAGCGGTGTACTTTGGCCATTTTCTCTGTATTGCCCTTGGCACTTCCCCCTCGAAACCGCTCAACCGCCATTGCCTTCACTGTCAGGAAGGGAAGTTAACTCTTTACTGCTTGTTTTCGGTGTCCTGCTGTCAGGGGCTGCAGTACTCATGCTGGTTATGACATCTGGTCAGCAATTACGGGATCCTTGCTTTGAAATGTAACGCTGACCCCTTGCATTGCAGGACAGTCTTACCGGCTTGCCTGTGATCCCATGCTACTGCACGTATTCATTTGTGACGTCATGCGGCCTCTTCCAATGAAGTATTCTTATGTGGTCTAGCGATGAAGCGCCCGAGTGAGAGCTGCTACTCCTCACATTCCATGCCAGTGGCAATGAAAGATGCTCCAGGTCAATGGGAGAACCACATGCTTGCTGCGAGCTGGATGAACCCCTGGATACAATAAATCAGGTGGAAGCGCATGCTATACCCCCTGATGGTCTATACACCGTGTCGTGATTTATTCTGATGCGACAACATGACCCACAGCCTAGTGTAAGTGCGACCGATGCTCTGGACGACTTCAATTTGGTTCATCGATCGGCTTCTCCGGGGCAGTGTTAAGCCTCTTGTCGTGATGATGGCCATAACCAGCTTGGAAGCAGACATCGTTCACAAGCCCAATGACCATCGCACAGCAACAGGAACCTTTTGACGAGTCCGACAGCAAGCCGCTTGTACTTATGATATGTAGGCCACGAAGCTGGGGATGGAGCAGCGCCATATTTACTGAATTAATTTATTGATTTCCATCAGAGCACATTCGTTTTCCATCGATTTTTGCCCCCTTGATGGCATCAATAACACCCTGACCTTGCTTTTGCGGTTTAAGGATTAAAATATTTACAGGATCCTGTATCCCTCGCCACCTCATTGATGGTAATCTTCCCGAGCCCCCACTACTCGCCCACCCACACACACCTTTGCCACCCATCCCGACCGAAGTGAAGACTGTGCTTGTAGGACAAGAGGGTGTTGTACCACCTCGAGGGTCTTGGAAAGTCGTTTTTCTCCACTAAAGATATTCCATACTGCATATTCGGATTGCACAGAAGGAAAGCTGAGTTGATAGGTGACATACTTGATCAGACCTACCACTGTGTCCAGGTTGGAGACCTTGTGGGGATGATGACCCTTGATCAAAATATGAAAGACCTCACAGTATCTCTTGGTAGAACAGGGGCAGCATCACTTCTAGGTCTGCAGGGCCTAGTGGCAAGAACTCGATGGACGAATGAGTGATTCCAGAGGTTTTGGGATGAACTTCCTGCCCAGCCTTGTCGATACAAATGATACCGGTCCACTCGTCGGCAGTCGCTCTGAAATGCATCCATGGCGAATTTGGGGTGGACACGCAATACTGCTGCCGACAAAAATGCAGAACCATCCACGTTGACATCACCTCGTGCCCTGCACTGCAACAGGAGACGAGTCACCTGGGTTTTAATGATGTCATCGTGTTGCATTGGAAGCTTGAAGAGGGAAGTGGATTCCACGCTGGATGAAAACCCACTTTCCGTGGTAACGCGCCGAGCCTGGGACAGACACATCGATTATCTCAAGGTTGTCTACGGACAAAAAGAATGTCCCAAACTCAGCGACAGGGTAACCTTGGGTTAGAGACTGGATCCATGTATAGATGCTGGATGGGAGGGCATTGTGCTTGTAAGAACTCTGCCTTCATTTATACGTCACTAGCTGTGTCTGAGGACAAAGTCCCTGATTGCTCATTATGACGTCTTTATAATCACATGTGTCGACAAAACCTATTTTGAGTTTCGGTTTGTCATTCTCCTTTGAACAGCCCTTCATTACAAGGTGCTATTGTTCGGTTTCATCAAACCCACATGACCACCGCTCCCATCTCCCCTGAGTGTTGCCTCGAAGTGCTGCCCCGTGAGGGGTCTCCGTTTTTATTAACCCTTCCGCCCACGCAGCAGGAGATGGGGTATTTGTAATCGTGTCTGTGTGTGTCGGTGTACATGTGTGTGAGGTGTGTGTGTGTTGTTGACGTTTGGCCTATTTTGACCTTTTGGTCTATGTTGAACTCAAAAATAATTGGTGGTTGAAATTAGAGACCTGATATGTAAATTTGTTCAAATTTAAAATAAATTGGATGAAAATTGATTTTAGAAATTTGGCCTCAGTTGACCTTTTCACCTTTCGACCTCAAAAGTAATAAGTGGTTGAATTCATTGACCTGATTATGCAAATCCTGTTGAAATTTCAAGTCAATCGGATGAAATTTGAGATTTTAGAAAATTCGACAAAGTTGTTGACCTTTGGCCTATGTTTGGCCTTTGCCCTATATCCAGTATGGAATGCTAGACCTTTTGACCTCAAAATCAATGGACTTCTTGTTTATGACGAAGTCTACCATTTTGTGAAGTTTCATGAAGATCGGTTTAAAATTGTGACCTGTAGGCAATTGACACACAAACAGACAGAAAGACAAGCCGGTAGGCGACATGGGTGGTCGCTACATAATTGCATACTAGTCATACAGTTTTTGACGGATCGGGCTGAAATTTTTTGACAAAGAGGTTGATTATAATGCGCATAAAAGCGCGGAAGCCGATTTTTGATTTTCGAAAAAAAAAATATAAAAATATTTTTCGGATTTTTTTCAAAAATTTCAACGGTGGCGTCCATAGCAACGGTGCTCAAAAGCATACAACTAGATCCTGGTATGAACCTACCAGTCAAGTTTCATCAAAATCGGTTGACTCCTCTGGCCTCCAGAGCTGTCCATTACATACATACAGACAGACGGAAAACCTGAGAATAACGGTAGTCTAGCGACCACCCAATAACGGTCTAGCGACCACCCAACAGACAGACAGCAGACAGAAAAAGAAAACGAGAGAGAGAATTGCTTCACAATACACGTCCCCTCTCGATGTGATATTTTTTAAGTCCAAAAAGGGTAACACTGTGAAAAATTGACGAAACGCCCTGAAACTCGAACTAGTTCTGTAACTTATCATTACAAAGCCATGTACCAAGTTTCAGATGAAGATGTTAAAAGGGTATGAGAAAAAAAGTCTGAAAAACCACAGGTTGGACGGACGGACGGACAGATGGAAGGGCAGATGGAGAGCAAACCCATAGTCTCCTCCGGTGAAGCCTGTAGGGGACTAATAACAGAACAGACCAACCAAAATATTTGGGAATCTTCGATTTCGCAGGTAAAAAATAGGATAACACTATTGTAAGATAATGAGGAAAGAATCATTGGATTGGATTGGAGAAGTGTTTGTTCGTTTGACTTGTTGTATGCCCTCCTGAACTGTTGTATGGAATGGAAAACATCATAGTCCCGGCCCCCAGAGTTCATGGTCATGGGATGGGGAGTTGACGGTTGAGTGAGGAATGCTGGATTCACACAGCATGACTGAAGGATCATCTCAGATATCAATGGATCAGCAAAACAACCGTGTGAAAGAAATGTCCGTCTCGGCTGAATTAATCGAGAGATTGTCCCAAAGGGAAAAGGGGGTGAAGACACCTGAAACATTTGTCTGTCACTTTATTTGTTCCAATCCTTGTCCCATCTGTCTCTGTCTCTGTCTCTCTCTTGTTTCCTTATATTCCCACCTGTCATCATTCCTAACGAATGACCTTTGTTTCAGCACGTATCTGGTCCATCAACACCCACGGTAAAACGACAGGTGTGCTGCAGGTCCACGTCCACCATTGTGCTGTCCACAAGTGTGACGTCCACATGCACCGTCTACCTGTCCTTAAAAACCGTAAACGACCTTTTCACGCAATATGCTAACGTCGTTCATTGCTCGATTTCTACACGGTGAGTAGGTGGTGATCATGTTAAAAGGTAAAATAAAAAATAAACGCCAAACGTGTCCCAAGCCAACCTTTAAAGGTTACAAAACAAATCCTTCTGTGACGTCATGAGATGTTTTCCTTCGTTTGTTTTTTATTGGCGATGCTTGACGGTGGCGGAGCCAGGATTTATTCTGGGATTGATGGGGATGGGTGGTAGGAGTTGGGAGTGAAGGAAAGCGTGATCGGTGTTGGAGTGGTGGGGTTTGGGGGTGTGAATTGTGATTGTAGTTTGGGGTGTGATTGGGGTATGGTGCGGGTTGGGGTCGTTATCGAGAGGTCCCATGGGGATCGTGTCTGTAGCTGTGTTGAAGGACAAAGATGAGAATATAAAGCTTATCAGAAGTGCTGTTGGAGAATCCCGACCCAGCTATAAACTGTCATCCCGGTGTTTCACAGGCAGGGTGATTCATCAATGTGTGTGCCATCTCTCGGATGGACGTTAAACGAGCGTCCCGTCTGCCAGCATTCGTTTGCGGACATAAAAGATCCCACGGGGTCCTTCGTGAAGAGTAGGTGAGCTATCGCCAGCAGCATGACGAAATTACAAATACCTGCCGCAACTAGTGCTGGGAAGGCAATCCCAAACCACCCTGCACAACCCTCGCCAAGAAACTGAATCAGGAAAAACATCACCATGAGCATTCCTGACATGCCAACTGTCCATCGTTTCGGTTGTAAAAGTTTGGTGGGACAAGTGGGACACAAGACCGTCCACTGGTCGGTTGAAAACCATGACAACATGTTTGATTCATGAATCATGGAATGCATCATTGTGACGCACGTAGCACCGGCTGGAGGGTGGAGAAATTTTTCCGGGATGGGAGAGACATTTCCGAGTAAGGGGTTGAGGAGTTGG
>CM068963.1:17128666-17140750 GCA_035128595.1 Eptatretus atami | reverse complement strand
ATAATGAGCACACTGCGAGCCAGTGCAAGGGACGTGATTTTTAAAGACGGCTCGCAACGAAGGCACAATGTTAACAGAGCATGCCGTGAGCCTTCCCTTGAATTAACAAAGACTGCGTTGTGGGGAGCTCGTCATGGGTTCGAGCAGGTACGGTGAACAGACGAAATTGGCTGGTTGCGGGCCGCGAGGTATCAAGGGTCCAAAGCGTGAGAGAGAAAGGTGAACGGATGCCCCAGCGCAAGGCGTCTTCCAAGGGCTCGGAAGCCCCAAGTTTTACACCCCTTACTCTGAGATCAGTCGACAGACATGTATCACTATCATCTCCATGCTTATTGGATCCTATGAGTATACGGAATGGGTTACTTGAGCCTCGTATAAGCTAACCAGTAATGGAGGCGTTCAAAAAGACCAGACGTTCAATACAAACCAGATACTCACGGAGGTCACATGGTCAACATGACAAAGGAAGCTCATCTGTTTCTATATTGATATCTAGAAGTGTTCTTCTACTCCCTGGTTTGCCATTGTCTGTAATTAGTGATATAATATGAAACGAGTAGTTTTGGTAGTTGGGGCGTTGATCTTGTGTTATCTGTCAACTGAATCTGGATGTACTTGTACAGGTATATCAACAGATATATAAAAAGTCAGTGTGAAGGTAGTTCTTGGAAAGGATGCTCTGAGTAACGTAATCAAACATTATAAGTGAACATGTCTCTGAGGAAATTGTATCACCATGGATCGTGTCTGTGGAGACGGCTCTGGTTTGTACTTGGCCGTCCTGATTGGAAGAACGTGATATGTCACCGTCACACAAATGGAAAGGGGAAGCAGCAGAGTAGAAGTGATGAGTGAGGATCAAGGGAGGGGAGAAGCGGAGACAGCGAAGGGTAAACAAGCTGGAACAAGGGGAGTACTTGAAAATGGGGGTGATGTTGGGTAGAGAGAACATCATGAGTATGGATGGGGGGATGACCTGATGTTTGTGGTGAATAGCTTCTTTCAGCCCTGAAGGAAGAATGGGACTGAACAGACCGAGGGAGTTGGTTCACAACGTGAGGAGATGAAAGAGCAACAAATGATTGGAGAGGAAAGTGAGAGCCTGTTTTTGGAATGTTAACTACAGAGACGGTTACTGGCCTGCAGAAACCTGGGAGGGAACAGGAAGCAAGAGGGCAGAAGGTAAAGACCAAAAAAGGAGGAAGCTACAATACAGAGAGGTCCACCACTCTGTCTGCGATGTGAGAGTAACAGACCAAGACACTCAGCTTCGTCGGGAGATCCCATGATTTGGAGTGACTTACTTTCCACCCTCCGACATCAAGAGTGCTTCTTCACACCAGTAATTGTGGAGCCGGTCTAGAGTGCCAATTCACCAAGGGGAGAAATGCCTTGGCTTTGACAAATGGGCCTTGATTTGATACAGTGAATTGGTGCTGATGTTTGCATACCTGCAGATGACTGCCGCATTGTTTATACGTGCCTTAATGGTTGTGTAGATGTGCGTTGGTTACTGTACCTCGTTCGTTGCGGTCCTCTCTTCCCTTATTGAGCTGCCATCTTGCACTCGGGAATTATCGTTGGTTTTTAAATAGGCCGCTAAAGTGATCGCGGGGTACAGAGGGTGCGCGATAATACGCTCGGTTTATCCCAAATGGAGCGAGCTGGGATTAAGCGGCTCGTGTCCCAGCGGGACCGCGCGTTGAGGTACAATTCTCGGTAATCTATACGGGAGATAATTAGTAAATGAAGATTTGGCGATCGGGACCTGTAAGCGCGGGTAGATCGTAACGGACAAGGTTGGTGTGGTTAAAAAAACCGTGGCTGGTTTCCGGCGTTGATCCCGGAAAGCCGCGAAGCTGGATTGCCGTTCGGCTGGGCGAGAGGCCGGATTGGGTAAACGTGTCGTTCGCATGCGCGGCGGTGAGAATGCCGTAACAATATATAATCAGTGGGGGGAGAGTTGAATACACTGCGGTTTTTGCCAGGTTTCCACTTACAAAGCACGTAGAGGTCTTGTTTTTTTTTTATCATCGGTCAGCTTTTCACCTGGTGTAAAGGGAATCTAAAAACAAAAACCTGGAAACTGCAACATTGTGGTGAATTGTTTACATAATTAATTTTCATTTTAATTGCAGTGAAAGTAGTGTTTAAGTAGCGAGCAGAAAAACAGATACTTAATATTTGGTGCGAAACGCTTTGTTTGGCGTTACAGGAGATTCAGACTTTCCTATAGTTCTTAACCAGGTTTGCAACAGACTGGCAGCAGGGATTTTGGGCACCACTCCTCCATAACAGATTTTCTTCCACTCTTGTAGGGTTTCGGGGCTGTCGCTGGGGTAACAAGACCTTCAGTCTTTCCAGAAGATTTTTCTCATTGGGTTCAGGTCTGGAGACCGGCTAGGCCACTCCAGGGCAGCTTGGGAGATGCGTGTCTTACGGACCATCCTTAGTTGCCCTGGCTGTGTGTGTTTGGGGTCGTTGTCATGGGGAGACCGCTGCAAGCCAGCGCCTGTGCCATGCTTCATTGGTCGTCTTGTTGAGGAAGGAGGTTCGTTGCCAGATTCGTCGCGATACATGGCCGGCATCATCCTCCCGCATATACGGTGCATCGTCTGGTCCCCTTTGCAGAAAAGCATTCCCCAAGAATGATAGTTTGAGGATCCCTCCATGGCTTAACGGGTTGGAGATGGTGTTATGGGTTGGCGTGACGTCATGGCTTGCTTAATCTTAGTCCTCCAAACACGGCGGTGGAGTGTTTAAAGCCAAAAAGCGTTTATGTCTATCAAGCCCGACATGGACCTTGCTCGCCATTCCTGCCTCATGGATCATGCCAGATGGTCGAGTGAAACTTCAGCCGGGTCCTGGGGACATGCGCGTGGCTTGAGCAGAGGGACCTTGCGGTGCGCTGCAGATTTTTAATTTTTAAATCCATGGACGGCAGTGGAGTGTGTTACTTAGGTGGTTTTCTTTGATGACTGTGGTCCAGTCTCTGTCGGTAATTGACCAGGTGCTCTGCGTGGTAGTTTGGGCTGATCACCCCACCTTACTCATGAGTCATTGAGTCGAAGTGAGATCTTGGCATGTGGAGCCAGACCGGGGAGATTGACTTTGGGTTGATGCGCGTTGGGGCACAGCGTGACTTTCCATGTTCTAATATATGTGTGCCAACAAGTTGTTGCCTTCTCTACTCACCAATAGCTGCGATGCCTATTGTCCTGTAGGCGATCATCGCCGCCTTGTGCAACTCTAGACAGATGTTTGTCCGGCTGATGTGTCTTTCCGGGCGCACAGGCTCTCTGGTCTTGCCCATTGTGGAAGAGGTTGGAGGGTCTGATTGGATTGAGTGAGGCGGTGGTCTTTTGTGCAGATAAGGTTGAGACAGGATGGAAGTGATGGTGCGTTAATGAAGGTATTGATGGAGAATGGTTGGGAGGGTTCTGGGTGAGGGAGGGAACAACTAACGGGTCTGTGAGAGAGGCCAGAATTGTTACTGTTGGTCGGTGATCAGGGCGTATTGTCAGGTGCAAAAAATTGCAAATTAATTATTTGATAATACAATGTGATGTTTCAGGTTTGTTGTTTTTGAGATTCCGTATTTTCGGAAACAGTTGAAGTGCGACCGTTGATGAAAGATTACAGACCTCTAGTGCTTTGTAAGTGGGAGACCTGGCGTAAAACTCGGCGCAAGTGGTATCAAAATACTTGTTTCGACGGATGCCGAAGCTGGTATAGTACGCGACTGTTGGGGTCTGGATAGCGGACGGCCGTGCACAGACACTTCGATTATTCCGGTGAGGGTTGGTTGGAGACCATCATCAGGGTCTCGTCGGTCGTCGCCGCACGACTCCCCTGCCAGATCCCCGGGGTGGGCGAAGAGAGGGGTTAAGTTACAAGGGCGGATTTGGGTAGAGGTCCGGGGGAGTGGGCAGGGCCGCTGGGTGAGTTCCCCTGCCAGAGGAATTCCGGGGATTGAGAGTCTTTCTGTGTTGGGGCTGGAGGAGAATGCCACGGGGGGTGTCAGGTGTATAGGGCGGACAGTTCGTTCGGATAAGGGGGAAGTGGGCATGGATGAGGCAGGCGCAGGGTTGCCGTCATAAAGCAGAGAACGGTAGTCGGAGAGAGAGGATTGGGGGACGGGGGCCCATATTTACGTTTACCGCAAACTTGGAATTGTTCTACTGGCGGTGAGCGGGAGGGACGCACTGGGTTGGTTGGAATATGGGGTTGAATGAGCAGGGAAGGGGGGGAGGAATAGATAAGGGGGAGTTCGGAGGGACGAGGAGGAGCCGCGGTGTGGGTGGTTGCGGGGGGGGACAGAAGAGGGTGGTGTTTTAAAAGCATGACCTGGGGATCAAGGTCAGCTCCATGGGTGGAGGCTGCGGCAGCGCCGACGAGGCACAAGCAGAGTGGATTGAGAGGGGAAGGGAGCGACAGAAACGGCCAACAGATTGCGAGACATCTGTGGCAGGAGATGTCGATGGCCGGGCGCGAGTGGGGAGGCGGGGAAGAGGAGAGATTTGTAGATTGAGATTGAGATACAGAAGAGATTGGGACGACGGACAGACGGAGCGAGAGACAGAACGCGGAAGGCCAGACCCAGTAGAGAGGGAAGAAGGGGAGATGCAAGAGAGAGGCGTATGCCGATACGCGGCTGGCATGGCGGGACGCAGCAGTCAGCTTCAAGTGACCGCAGAGATCGGATGCGATTGGGGCGTAACAAGAGCAGTTATTTCTGTCACCGTCTCACATACTTAGACGCATCGGCAGTTCAATGCCGCGCGCAACGCACGGGAGTGTCCGTGCTTCGCAAACCGTGCGGACGTACTGCGAACGTCGAGCACATAGTCACATACTGCAATGCATCATCGGTGAGCTTGCTGATGTTGTCAAGGCAACCGAGGATGGTGTCCTCGGTCGGAACGCATGGGCGGGCCAAATTGAGGGTTTTAAAGAGCTCACACAGAATAATACCAATCAAAAAATTTTTCAAGAACCAGGTCTGTTTCCAACTTCTCACACTGCCCTGGTTTCCTTGCTGGTTCAGAGGAGCCAAAAGAATTAAAAGACAGACTTCTTCGCTATGGCCAATGGTCAACATCTGCCGTTGGGTCATAACTTACATAAAACAGGCAAGCGGACTTCTTGCCTAAGGTGGTCTGGGTTCTGATTCCAAATTGAAAATGTTCATACCGCAGTGGGGGGGGTAAGAGGGGCGTGTGGGAGGGGGGAAGATAGGGCGGGGCGTGGATGCGGGGCTAATGTATCATGGTTACCTCAATAGCTCCGCGCATGCGGGGGGGGTGCTGGGGGGGGGAGAGGGGAGGAGGGGGGGGGTGGGGGTGGGGGGGGGAAGGGGGGCTGGGGGGGAGGGGGGGGGGGGGGGGGGGGGGGCGGGGGGGGGGGCGGTGGGGGCGGGGGCGAGGGGGTGGGGGCGGAGGGCAGACAGGGGGGGGAGTGGGGGGGGGGGGGTGAGGGGGGGGGGGGGGGGGGGGAGGGGGGCGGGAGGGGCGAGCGCAGCGCAGGGAGGGGGGGTTGGGGAGGGGAGGCGGGGGGTTCGGTGGGGGGGCGGGGCGTTAGCGGGGGGCAGTGCGGCGTTGGGGCCGGGTGCGGCTGGGGTGGGTAGGTGTTGGGGGAAGTGGTGAGGGGGGAGGGGGGTAAAGCAGGGCGGGCGGCCCGGCGGTGGAGGGGGGGGGGGGGGTCGAGGAGTGTTTGAGGTGGGGCCGGGTTGGCGTGGACGGTGCATTCGGACGTGGAGCAGGCGAGGGCCGGTGGCGGGTTGAGAGGGGCCGTTTGATGTGGTTGCGCCGGGGTTGTGGTGCGGGGGTGGCGAGGGTGTGGACTGCAGACTGGGTGGAGGCGGGGGAGGGGGAGGGGTGCTCTTGGGGTCCAACATTTGACGACAGCAATGTTGCAGGGGCATCGGGTGCAACGGTGGGGGCGGGGGGGCCGAGGGGTGGGGGCATGCATGAGGTGTGGGGGGGGGAGGGGTTGCGGGGAGTGGAGGTCGGGCACCAGCACGAATTACGAGGTTGGTTGGAGGGGGGGGGGGGGGGTGATTATTTCTTGGTTAGCCGATGCGGGCGGATGAGGGTGGACGCTGGTGTGGAGAGTAAGGGAAAGCGAGGGGGAGGAGGAAGGAGGTGTGAGGTGGAACCGGGGTAATGGCGCATAGCTGGGTTGGGGGGTTGTGAGCGGGGCGGGAGGGGCAGGGGGTGGGTGGGAGTAAAGCGGGGAGAGTATGTGGGGGTGGGCTTCGCGGGGGGAGAGGACGAGAGGGGATGGTGCGCGGGGGGAGGGGGACTGGGGAGGAGACGGGGGCAGAGGGGGTTGGGGTTTACGTATGGGTGGTGGGCTGGGCAGTGGTGAGAAGGGTGGTGGGTGAGTGGGGGGGGGTGGGGGGGGAGGAGCGGTCCCGGGGGGGGGGGAGAGAGGGGGGGGGGCTGCGAGGGGGTGGGGGGGGGGGGCTGGGGGGGATTTGTGGGCGGGTGGGCGGTCTTTGCGGTATCTCATTTGGTTTATGCGTGGTGGGGGGAGGGGGGGGAGAGGGGGGGGCGTGGTGCGTGCTGAGTGGAGGGGTTGGAGCATTGCAGGGAATGGAGGGAGGAGGGGGGTGGGAGGGTGGGGCGGTTGGTTTCGAGGTTCGGGTGTGGCGGGTGCTGCAGGACGTAGGGCAGGTGGTAGAGGGTGGGGGCGGAGGGGGGGGGGCGGTGGGTTGGTGGAGGTGGCATGGTGAGGGTGGGCAGGGGGTGGGGGTTTGGGGTTTGGGGTATGGGGGGGGGGAGGGAGTATACAGCAGGGGGCAGGGGGGGGCTGGGGGGGGCTGATAGAAAAGGGACTTTGCAAAGGTGGAATTCTTTGTCGCAGGGGGGGGGGGAGGGGGGGGGAGGGTAGGGGGGTGGGGCGGCGGGGGGCGGAGAGGGGAGATCGTCGCGGGGGAGGTGGGGAGACGGAGGGTGTGGGTGGGGACGGGGGGAGTGGGTGGTGGGTAAGGCGGTGCTGACGGAGTGTGGGGGGGGGGGGCGATTGATTGGGACAGGGGGGGGGGGAGCGAGAGGGGGCAAATTGAGTTGCGGGGGGGAGAAAGTGGGCGGGGGGGGAGTGGGGGGGTGGTCTAGGGGGCGGTGGGCCTGTGGCGAAGCACTTGTGGGAGGGCGTGTGGGGAACATGACTGGGGCAGAGAAGAGTGGGGAGGTTATGAATTAGTGGGGTAGGGGGGGGGTGTTTGGGCTGGGATGAGGGTTCAGGGGAGGCCGGGGAGGGAGTTGGGAGGGTGTGGAGATCAAAGTTAGTATGGGGGTGGGCAGCAGGGGAGCGAGGGGGGATGATGTGGCGGCGAGACAGCAGATCTGGGGAGAGCTGGGTGGGGTGGGGGGTGTGGGGGAGGGTCGGCGGGGGGGGTGGGGGGAGGCCAGTGTTCCTTAGGGGCATTTGTGGTGGGTGATGTGTCTTGGTAGGGGGGGGTGGGTTAAGTGTTGTCCTATCGAGGTGGGAGCATGGTGAGATGGTTATGGACTCTCAGGGGGACTGGGCGTTCTCGCGTGGGAGCGTTGTTTATGAATAAAGACCTGCATTCATGGTTTGTGTGGGGTCTTTGGTTTTTTGTTTTTTTAGTTTGTGGGGGTAAATGCGATCTTTTGGAGAGGGGAGGGGATGGTGGAAGCACAGTGAACCTACAACGGGCAGGAATGGCATCAAATCACCCAGCTCGGGGGAGGAGGGGGTGTTGGAAGTTCCCGGGATGCTTATGAAAGATTTGAACTCTCGGGCGATATTTTTCCGGGTGGTGGGTTTGGGGAAATGGGGGGCGCATGGTTTAAACAAATTAGAAGGCAAGTTAGAACCTCGTAGGAAAGGGACCTTTTTGCTTGGCTACTGAAGTGGCCTGATGATTTTGACGTGACAACATTAAACATTGAGGCTTGATGGGGTCGGGGGCTGGGGGGGGCCTTGAAGGTGTGTGGACTGACATTGGCAGGATGACAGTGTCAAACACGAGTTGGAGATACGGATATTTAAGATTTTTTGGGGAGATGAGATGCCGTTTAATTATGGCCGAAGAAGTCTTGCAGTTTTTTTTGTTTAGTCTGTTTCGGCTCGTCCAAAATAGTGTCATACTAATAAAATAAATAAGTCCCAAGTCATTTTTATTTTTTATAGTATTGTGGATGTAATAGGGAAGGGGGCTCCAAGTGGAATCCAGTTGTAGCTTGGGTTAGTCCATGAATCGTTATAAAGATGTGCTTGAGGGGGTGCGAGAAACCAACTATTAGGAGTTAAAGGTTCTACTCCAGGGGGCGCCTGAGGTCGTTCACGAATCTGGAAGGGGCGGAAGGATGAGATTTACAGGGACAGTTTATCGCGGTCAGAAGGCAGGGGTTCTCATGCGGGGGTGTGGGGGGGTTAGGGGCGACGTTCTGAGTAATGTGTTGGCTTGGGGAGGTAATTTGGGCATGGGATGGCTGGTGGGGACGAGGTGGAAGCAGTTCGCGGAAACAGTTTGGGGGAGGAGATTGTGGGCGGAGTGAAGATGAAGATTTGACCGTGTTGGAGAGAAGATCGGACGAGTGACACTGTGAGAAGACGCCCACTGGTGGGAGTGACAGATGAGGGCCACACCAGGAAAAGGATGAAGCGTCGCGACGCACCATGAAGGCAGTTGCATCCAGCTTTTTGGCTTCTTGTTCGTGAATGACAGGGCGGACATGGTGTAGCAGCGGGCGGGGCGTAATTTGAGGTCAATTTTCACGGGGGGGGGCTCAGAGGGATAGTGACTGGCTTTGATCAGTCGCTTCTCACTTTCTGTGTTTTATGGTATGACTGCGTATCTATTTTACAATGCTCGGGGATGTTTCCAATGGGCTGTTTGCGCGGACCATTGGGCGCAAACTGGGGTGGCTGTTGGGTGGGCCTCATGGAGGGGCTATGTGATCTATGGACTGGTGCAGGTATAGCTAACTGTGATGATTGGTTCTCTAAACGTCACTCTGGGCCTCCCCTGCCCTCGACTCGCTGTGAACACAAATGAGCGCACTGCCGCAACCCGTAGTGGTGGATTTTGCTATGTCAAGAGGTATTATTTTTAGACGGGTTGCTCACCCCCATTAAGTTGGAATTGCTTTTGGTGTCTCTTTCCCTCGAATTATTTTCCTGCTCTCACTCTTGTCATATTTGCCCGCTAAGGAAGGAGCCATTTCAGTTTTCTCCTACAGGGCTCGAACTCCTTCGCTGTGTTTTTTTTTTTATATAATTTATAATTTTTGTTTTTAAACCTTTTTCACCATTTGAACTTTTAATTCTACCCTTCTTTTGTCCTTTACTTACCTGTTGCACTTCGCAGACCCCGTAGTAGTGGAATTACGTAGAAATCAATGTTGTTGGTCGATAATGTTCATTGAGTTTTACACATTAATCCACCGAGCGCCACCACCACCTTATAAATTATTATAATAATAAGGGTGGTGGTGTTCCGTGTCAATTCATGGTGCATGCCCCACCACACACAACATATATATTGATACCTTATTGTCAATACAGTAACTCCATCAAGCTCAATCGAATTGAAAGAATTAGTAGGGTTAGTGAAAGTTTCAGAATTATTGAAGTAGCGTTCGAGGCAGGTTTCGATCCTCGATCCCCATGTACATGTGCAGAGCCTAAGGTTCCAACTAATACAAACACCTATAGGAACAGTTAATATTATTTGGTTTGTTTTTAGTACAAGTCTTGAGCATAATGCAATTGTGGTGGCGCAGGTCGGTTGAGATGGGCAGAGGAGGTCATCTCTAAACCACTATCATGGAGTTTATGTTTCACTGTTCATTATTATGACGTCGTGCGCCTTAACTCCTGCATGGCACATTAAACTTTTTCCACGGAGCGACTTGGCATAGAAACTCTCAGAGAGTATGATATATTATCACATGAACTTCAACCCTCGAACAACTCCTATAGAAAACCGAGTGATTGATACCAGAAACACCAAACGCACATCAGAGTCCTGTTTATATTACTTTAGCAAGCTCTCTCACTATGTTCTAACTAACAACGGATCTATTTGGGGTTATCTTCTCCGTATTTATGTAATAGAGTGGGCTGTGAGGGGTGGCACGTTGAAAAATTGAAAAATAAATAAAACAATAATTAAATAAGAACATTTGCTAATACTCGGCAATAGCAGAAAAACTGCAACATAAATCAGCAGGCCTTTTCTTCGCTCTCGCGTTCTCGCTGACGCGCACTAGCCCGCCACAATGGGCTCCCTCGCACACACGAGTTGATTAAAATAGTTTACTCCATTCCCTTCTTTTGCTTAGACATCATTTCAATGAGCGCTGCCTGTAACCTTGGCACGCGCCCATGACGTCATCCGTTGGCCGGCCCTCCGTCGCCCCGCATCCAACCGCAGCCACAACCGCCTACCAGCAATGTGTCATCGTCATTTGGTGTGGTCAAACCATAAAAGGCCGTAGCAACATGCTCATGTCAATTACGGTCTGCTAAATCAACCTGGCATAATTGGGAAGCCACGTGTGCCGATCTAATCATACAATTACTCGCTTGAAAGGTACTCAAGCTAACATAACAAGTGCCCCAGCCACATCATCATGCATCGAACAAGTTAATATCAAATGAGACATACGGGAGCTCAGGGGTGTGGTCGAGAAACAGCGTGACATAACAGACAAATCAAGAGAGAGCGAAACTCACACAGACTTATAGAATAACTCCTACCATCATAACAGTTCAAACTTGCTGGATGACTTAGGTCCTGGACAGATCAAAGTTTAACCAAAGGTCGCCTGTTCTTTGCTTGCATATGACATTGGCGCTGCAAGATTGTCATCGGACAACGAGACTGGGTGACGTCATCGCTTCGGCCAGCCCTCCTACGCTCTCGCCAATCTCCTTTGGTAGAGGCTTGAGCTAAGAAAACCGCGCACCCCGGCCTGTGCAGCCACGCCTACGGCAGCAACGTGTTCACTAGGATATTGGTATTGGAGTGGAAATAAACGACTGGCGAATATCTTGGGTGAGGACTGTCGGGATTCACTAAACTAAGACTGAAAAAAGGAGCGAGTCCTGCAGGTCTACACCACAGCAATATAGTTTGGACAAGCTTCACATGAGGCATTGACCCAGTGGTTGTCGAGCAAACAGATGGTGTTCAGCCACCAGACACAGTACACAGGGCTAGCAGACTGGGCTGACATCATTATGACTTCGGTATCTGCCCGTACGTGGCAAGGGAAAAAAAAATAAATCTTGTCAAACCACGCCGAAGCCAGAACACCTCACACACACACGGCTGTTGCCTGATCGTCCCTTCGCGCTGCGTAATCGCTACAGACTATACCGTGGCACACCCCCCTTCCTTCCCTCTGTTCTCAAAAACTCTCCTTCATCAGATCCGCAGCCCCATAGAAGAACAACTCAAGCCCAGGCCGTTGCGTATTTGTCGCGTCCGCCTATTTCCTGCCGTGCCTCCGTAGATGTTACAGCCCCCCAATATAAACAAAAAAAAAAAAAACTTCAAACCGCCGGAGCTTTCACAGAATACCACCTACATAACAGAGCTGTTTCCGTCGCTTATCTTGCCTCGTCATACGACGAACTGGTACTTAGGGGGCCGTCATTGCTTTTTATAACATTATTGCGCATTTAAGACATCTGAAGGTAAAATTATTAGGAATAACAGGATTCTATGGGCCGAGAACGCATATTATCCGGTGTCTTTCCCTGCAAGTTAGTGCGTGCCCGTATGGTCGAATGTATGCGACAAATGCATTCGGCCCGATTATTATCGCATTGCAGTGGAAGTAAAACTGCTGTGAGTACTTATTCTAGGCACGCACACAAGAGTTTAATATACCATTATATCGAGAGTTTTACCTCTTGTTGCTTGCCCATGCCAATTTTTTTTTTTGCACGTACGGGCAGATACGAGTCTATAATTCCAGCAGTCTGTGTGTGTCTGTGTCTGTGACCGCTGTTTCTCGACAACCACTGGTCCAATCTCATTGAAACTTGCCAACTATATTGCTGGGGACCTGAGGATGTGCCTTTTCAAGGTTTGATATTAAT
>CM068963.1:17106595-17119345 GCA_035128595.1 Eptatretus atami | reverse complement strand
GGACGGACAATTCAGTCGTGACCCTCCTGAACTACCGCCAGGAGCCAGTCACGGGTGGGGGTTCAACCCCACCACAACCCAGTCCGCATTCTACCCGCACGAAATAGGGTGAATCGCCGATATACCTAAATACCCGCGCGGGTAACCTACCGAGGGGTTGCACCACGCCGCAGGTCGGCTTAGGAACACGAACCGCTTAAGCGGTTCGTTCCGTGCTACAGGGATAACCAAGCGGTGTTATCTCAGACCTCGACGGTTCAGATTATTTATCGGGTGTTTAAAACCCACCTAATTATTCCACGATGCAAGATGGCATTTTCAATGGGGGAAAAAGACGCAACGAACGAGATACATTTCACACAAGGACATCTATCTATAATTCCAGCAATCTGTGTGTCTGTCTGTCTGTCTGTCTGTATGCGACCGCCATTTGACGACCGCCGTGCCGATCTGATTGAAACTTGCCAGGAATATTGCCGGGGACCCGCAGATGTGCCTTCGAGGTTTGATAATCGGACGACGAGCGGTTCCCAAGTTACGGCAATTTTATTGCTTTTTCAGTGTTGAAAAGGTGTATATTGGCAGCTGAAGGTGTCGTTCCACCTTCTCACCTCATGCCATTTTTTCCCCAAATTATTAATAACCAGACGACTACCGGTCCGATCGATTGAAACTTGCCAGGAATATTGCCGGCCGCGGATGTGCCTTTTCAAGGTTTGATATCAATCGGACAAGCGGTTCCCAAGTTACGGCCATTTATCTGTCAACCAATGACAGTACACGGTGCGATGACGTCACAATTAATGGTTGTTTTTTTTTGCACGATTGAGTCACAATCGACACTGGGGACTTGAGTATGTGCCTTTTCAAAGTTTGATATAGTTCTTCCTCATCCATTTCAGCTGTTTCCCAAGGTCTGAAAGCTGTTCTTTCCCAAGGTTTGAATTAATTAATTCCAAGGTTTGATTATTATTTCATTTAATTATTAATCAAATTATATAATTAATCCAAGGTTTGAAATGCTGGTTTTTTCCCAAGTTGGAATTAATTGTTGTGCTTGGTAGACATTTGTGAATACATTTACAGAGGGGGGGAGAGGAGAGGAGAGGAGTGGGGGAGAGAAGAGAGGAGAGGAGAGGAGAGGAGTGGGGGAGAGAAGAGAGGAGAGGAGAGGAGAGGAGGGGGGGGAGAGAAGAGAGGAGAGGAGAGGAGAGGAGTGGGGAGAGAAGAGAGGAGAGGAGAGGAGAGGAGTGGGGAGGAAGAGAGGAGAGAGGAGAGGGGGCGAGGAGAGAGAGAAGAGAGAGAGAAGAGAGGAGGGGGGCGAGAGAGGAGAGAGAGGAGGGGGGGCGAGAGAGGAGAGAGAGGAGGGGGGGCGAGAGAGGAGAGAGAGGGAGAGAGGAGGAGGGGGGCGAGAGAGGAGAGAGAGGAGGGGGGCGAGAGAGGAGAGAGAGGAGGGGGCGAGAGAGGAGAGAGAGGAGGGGGGGAGAGAGGGAGAGAGAGGAGGGGCGAGAGGAGAGAGAGGAGGGGGGGGCGAGAGAGGAGAGAGAGGAGGGGGGGGCGAGAGAGGAGAGAGAGGAGGGGGGGAGAGAGAGGGGGGCGTCACAATTCTTCTTCTTCGTTGATATGACGTCACATATGATGCTGGGGACCTGATACTGCAGGCACGAAGCTGCACATACTGGCCCACACTAGTTTATTATAAAGCACATATTGCACACACAACACAAGCAAGGAATCATGCAATATACAAGCAAGGCAAATAGAAAGCAATACAACCGACTACAATGAGAATGTGCATGCACTTAACAGGACACGGCGCCACAGCATGCATACAAAAACAACAGGAAACCCTCCCCATAGGCAGGGAGGTAGACGGGGTTCGTAAACCTTTATGGTCGTGGGCCGTGGATGACCGAAAAGGCCCGCGAGACCGTGCTGGTTACCTGCCCCCTCGAGGTGTGACGGTGGGCAGATCGCGACGCCTTGTTCCCACGGCAGCTAGCGTAGCCGCGCCTGCTCTCGGGCCTTTGCGATGACGTGGTCAGTGAGTTCTCTCGGCGTCCCTCGCCAGACGCGCTGATTCGCACCACACAGCTGGCAGGGCTGCGCCTCCCGTCTGCGTCTCTGAGGCGTCGCCCGGACTCGCCACCGGCCCGCGCCTTCACCGACAGGTCGCCCAACGCCAAGACGAGAGAGCCCGACCTCGACCAGCAAGAGAGAGCTCGAAGATGAAGCGAGAGGATCGACGTCCACCAAGAGAGCGAGCAGAATCCAACACGACCCCGACAGAGAGAGCAGCCTCGCGCGGTGCGCCTTATATAGCGCGGGGCTCCGCCCTTCGCTCCTCCCCGTTTTCGGCTCCACCTTCCTTCGAGAAGGTTCCCGAAAAGGGGCGTTCCCTCACCCCGACCACCTCCGCTGTTCATCCACCAATCGGCGGCGAGCTGCCCTCCCCCTGCCTCCGTCACACTCCTCGGAGAAACAGGCGGGGAAAATCCGTGCGCCCATCGGAACTCCTCTGGTTTCCTTTTGCGTTCGACGGTTTTCAACGCCGCTTGTTGTTTGCGTGGAGGTTTGTTCAAAATAACAATAGAAAAAGAAAAACGGCTATCTCAAAGAGTCGCATCCCGGTGAACACGAAGAATTCCCTTTAAACAACGGTGGGGAAACCTATCTGAACACTCACTTACCGGCATAGCTAATCTAAGGAACCTTTATGGTGTATTGCGAATTTCCACAGCCGTAACAATATATATATATATATATGTATGTATATATATATATATACATATATATATGTTAAAACCCGTCAGTGTGTAAAGTTTTTTGGTCCTTGAAAACGAAAACCCATAAGATAATGTGCATGTGTGTGATAAATTTGTTTAAAAAAATTGGTGCCCCTTTATATGAACTTTTCTCGAGCATGACTTGGTTCCTCCTTCAAACACAAGGGTAGTACAGGATGCACACGAGATGTTTTTGAATGTCCCTTCTTTTCTATTGTTTACCACATGGCGCATACCATATATAGGGGCCTTTTCTACACTTGTTGCGTTCCCCACAGATGAATATTCCAGAGCCAACTCGACTTGCTAATCCTCTAGGTAGGCCACTAGCTAAGCCACAATGATCTTTCGCTCATAAAGGTCTTTAGCAAGTGTGACGTGCGATATTGCCCCCGACACTCTTAGGCCCAGCTGTGATCTTTGTTCGATGCATAACCAACCCTATTCCTAACGGTTTGAATTTTTTTTTCTCTCACGTTGAGGCACTCCAAATCCACCTCGAGGATGAACAAACGGTGTTCTTTGATCCTGATCAAGTGCGAGAGGTGGTTGCACGTTTGAACCCGCCGGGAGCGGGTGTACTCGTAATTTAAAGCAGAGGCAAGAATCTAAAATAATCAATGCAGGTTCAAAGTTTATCGTTAACTTATGTGTACTAGGCTTATAAAAAAAAACAAAAACGTCTGTTTATAGAACGAAATAGAAAGTGTGCATTTGTCTCAATACTACAGCATGTATCATCGTCTCTATTCTCTTTCATAATTATCACTGCTCTTCTTTCTGATGTCGAAGTCAAAGCTCAGAGTCGCTAAACAACTGAGGGTGGTAGGTTGACAGACTATAGCAGAGGAGGAACAGGTGGACAAAAATGTCAACACATTTACATATGAGAATGGATGTGGCAGGTAGCAAAAGGGGTTTACGGTTCAGTGGGAGTAGAAGAGATCAGAAATGGGGAGAAGAGAAACCATAAGGTGGTGATGGGTAGCAGCCAAGAAAGACTAGAGGGAAGAGCATGACATGACAGGCACGCGGAGTCAGTTCCACAGAGTAAAGAAAACAAAGTTTAAGAAATGAAGGTGAGCATCCAGCCGAAACACGAGCCTCGACTTGGTATCCCTCCCCAAAAAGGCTAGAAGTGAAGGAAAAATCAAAGTCCCCCAACCTGCCTACATGGGCGAGAAGCTGACCCTGGGACTCATCCTCCTGCTGAGAGATGCCATAAATATGAAAAGCAGGGGAATCAACTGCCTTTAGAGGAATAACATGGTAAGCAGTTGCACCAGCCCAAATTTGAGAGTCAAAGTCCATGGTACTTCAGATGAGGGCCTTGTAAAGTGTCATGAGCCCCGGAGCTCCAGATACTGCACCTCTTCCAGAGGTTATTGTTATTGTTGCTTATCCTGGGCATGTCAGGCTTTGCCATGAAACATTGATCCACAGTTGGTAATGCAGTACTAGAACCAAACTGGGCAGGGAAGGGGTGAGGGGAGGGTGGGGCAGGGGTCAGGCAGAGGAGTTGGACTTTGTAGTGGTCGTTTGAAAAGGAATTTCAAATTTGTCCAGAATGGCAGTGATATTCTGTTCTTTGCAAAAAAATACTGTTTCGATTATAGTTGGGGTGGGGTGGGGTTATGTATTCAAAGAGAAGCTAGAATGCGTAGTTAGGAAGTATTGTTTGTTCGAGCCGGTAGCATCTCGATGTATTAAGTAGGGACGTAGACGCGTTAATTTGTCCAGAAAATGTGCATATCTGAAAGGGGGAAATGTGTAATCGTCAAGTAAATAGCTCGGAAAAGTGATTGGGCAAGTTGTCTTTTTTGTTTCCCTTTGATATAACAGTGATAAGCTTCGGGAGAGAGAGGTGTGCAGTGTCTGGAGAGGGAGAGACAAACCCGCACAACTCCATGAATAACAGATTGAGAGCTAGGCAATGGGAGAGCCTGAAGCTTCAAGAAAGCCAGAAAGGCTTAGAGATAGCCAGTGGGAGAGCCCAGAAGCTTCGAGAGGGGGAGAACGCTGCAGAAGAGAGTGAGGGAGCCGGAGGAAGAGGCAGAGCCGGAAGAAAAGGCAGAGCCAGAGGCAGAGGCAGAGCCAGAGAGCCGGAAGAAAAGGCAGAGCCAGAGGCAGAGGCAGAGCCAGAGAGCTGGAAGAAAATGCAGAGCCAGAGGCAGAGGCCGACTCGTCAGAGAGGAACGATCAAGCAGGAACGTCCGTGACTCGGTCGAGTTTCCATCGACCATTCCCATGTTAACTCGGTGCTCGGGATTGGAATGAAAGAAAGAAGAAGAGAGGACGGAGAGAGGAAGTTGGTGGACCATCATTTGTTGGTCCTGGTTGGAGTTGTCACAGTTGGACCGGTGGAGCTACGTGCGACCTCTTTGCTGTGTTAAAAGAGCCGGTGGAGCACGATCAGCGAGGGTCGATCTCAAGCTGCATTCATCTGCCGCTGTCGTCCTTCACTTCTCTCCTCGACCAAACGGTGCCGGGCTTGTAAACATGGGAGAAAGTGAAAGGATTTATTGTTGTGTGTGCATGTGTTTGTGGTGCCGTAGAAAGGGGGGTTTGCATTTGCTGTACTTAATTTATCATTGAAATTTATTTCTTCTTGCCAATTTATCGTGAACTGCTTGGTGTCCCCTTCTCCCTCGAGAAAGTCCCAACCTTTATACAAGGTGGAGGCCCTTCAGCCCATCATGCCTGCACAAACACCACACTAATTTATCAACACAAGATCCAAAGAAGAAAATGCAAAAAAATATATTTTAAATCTATTTATTTTAAGTTTTTGTAGTTTTAGTAATTTTTTTCCTTCTTCCTCTCAGAGGGGGGGGGGGGCATGGGCTTGGTTAAAACACACACCAACCACACAACACCCCTTGACGAAACCCCCACCAACAGCACTACGTCCAAATGCACACAATCACCCATCAATGCTCAAACTACCGAAAAGTCCTGACAACATCCCCATACCCCTCTATCTCCATAACTTCCAGGTACCTATCTAATTCTAATTTAAACTTATCTGCTGTTTCTGCTGCCGCTATCTTTGTCCCCCATGGTCCCCTCCTCTTGCCAGGTTTGCTTCTTTGTTGTTAATAAAAGTTATTGATTATTTGATAAACGAATATGTGTCACCTTCCTCGTCCTGTTTGCCTTCGAGTAATTTGGACCCCGGGAATGGCCTTGCAAATAACGCCTCGAAGGAGATTATAACCGTTCAGCATCTACAGGCAAGACCCAACGTTTACGGGGACCCGTTAGTGGCCCCCATGAATGTGACAATACTATGTGGGATATTTAACATACATCGGTGGTCAATGCTAGCAGATGGGTCTCCAACTTAACATCTATCCAACGACTGGTCCATTCAAGGATAGAACAAACTCCCTGCCTGTGAAGCACCGATCTAACAGTCAATAGTCATGTCAAGTATTAAATCCAGACAAGACAGCTCAAAGGCAAGTGTGCCATCTCTGCACCACGCTGTCAGACATTCTTCGAAGTGTTCGCCACAGAAGTAAACTGAGGGAGGGGTTCAACAGCCAATCGTTTTTGAGGGATATAGTGAGAGCATGGGTCATTCTTCCACTGACAGACGTTTAGGTGGCTCACATTTCTACCTCCACCACCGAAGGTGGATGGAGGTTATGTATTCACCTGTTTGTCTGTTTGTGAGCAAGATATCCTAAAAAGTTATGAACGGATTTGGACGAAACTTGGTGGATATGTTAGGTGTATGACAAAGACGAATTGTTTCGATTTTGGTGAAGATCAGAATCCTGAAACTATAATATTTTAAGTGATTCTTTACCATTGAGAGCTATTGCCAAAAACTATACATATTGTTATGGTTGTGGGAGTACATGGAGGAATTTAATAGGAAAGTTAGAATTGTATAGAGTTGCTTGATCCGTGGACGTGTAGGAAACATCTTGATGTAAATTAAGTAGGGAGACTGTGAGCTTAAGTGTTACTTGTCAGCACACGGGGGTTGGTGCTGTGTTAATGAGATAGGGATTAGGACCAATTTTCCACAGTATGTAATTGCCCCCTGTGACCTTCTCCTGGGTTTTTGTATTTACAAGCCAGCCATGAAAGAAGTGTGTTTTTATAACAACAACAACAACAACAACCATAACAACAAGCAAGCCAAATGCGCCGAACAGGCAGAAGCCCCGCCTTCCTGTTTTTTCGTGTGAACAAGCCACGCCCGGAGGTGGAAGAAGGGTGAACTTTGAATTGGAAACAGCAGTTGTGAGAGAAACGTGGCTGGGATGGAGGATCTCGCTTTGCTGTCTTCTCGGCACGACAAAATGGTGTATGATTATCGTGTTCGTGCTGGTGAATTTGCCTGTGTGCTGGGCAAGACGCTAACCATTCCTGTTCGGCTAAGTAGATAAGTTGTACAATGATGAGAAAGAGAGGAGGAGGAGTGCACCTCTCAGCAAACACTTCGTTATCCCGTTGTGTGTTCAAAGAGGAAGGTGGGCGATCGTTGGCAGACCTCGTGTAAGAGAGGAACATTCGGCATATTCGTTCATGAGAAGAAGCTGCATGGCGGTTTCTGAGCCTGGCATTGAATACCGCCTCACAAATTACCTCACGTACATTTCCCGCCCAGGGAGTGGCTTGGCGCCATTTTGGGGCGCATCTTCCCGCGCAGGACAAAGCGGCTCAATCGCAAAGTTCAATGGAGACCATCTCTGGACCAAGCTTAGTGCCAGAATAAAGGCAAGATTTTCTTTTGTTTCGTTTTCCCCTTGTCTGTATTAAAGTCTGTGTGAATGTATAGCCGCCTCGACTTTAGACCTTAATTTACTTCATGTATTATTACTTTTTGAATTATTACCCTTGTACATATTTGTCTATTGTCATTAAATTCCCGTGTTTATTTTAAGTTGCTGGTGTCCGTTTATCTTTTGCGGGTTCGAGTATAAACCCCTTGTGCTGTGCTTCCGTCACTCCGCCCATGCCACTCTGCCCCTCCCGCCATAATCTCTGAAGATCACGTGTCCGCCTCCAAGGAAAACCACTCGGTGATCCGGCCTGGTCGGTGTTAACCGCCCGTCCACCACAATTGAGTCGGGGGGGGGGGGGGGGGGGGGGGGGGGGTTAACTTAACCGCCAGGCCCGCAACAAAAAAAATTACACACATATATATATATATAT
The DNA here is from genome assembly GCA_035128595.1 of Eptatretus atami. Taxonomy (NCBI): domain Eukaryota; kingdom Metazoa; phylum Chordata; class Myxini; order Myxiniformes; family Myxinidae; genus Eptatretus; species Eptatretus atami. The sequence continues at coordinate 17,111,387 of CM068963.1, read as the reverse complement.
ACATATACACATACACACATATATAATCATGACCGGGCGTAGTGGCGTGCGCCTGTAATCCGGCTGCTCGGAGGCTTGGGTTGGAGGATCGCTTGAGGATGGGGCTCTGCGCTGGGCCGTGCTATGAGAGGGTGTAGGGCAGCCCGGAATCATGGCGAAACCCAATCCTTATCCCTGTGTCGTAAGAGGCGACCAGGGTTGCGTCAGGAAGGGCATCCAGCGTAAAACCTGTGCCAAATCAGTATGCGAATCATAACAGATGATCCGCTGTGGCAACCCCTAACGGGAGCAGCAGAAAGAAGAACAACAACACACATATATAATCATGATATCTCAATACGTTATGGATGGATTATGACAAAACCAGGTGGATGAGTCGGTTAGGTGACAAGAACAACCGATTCGATGTTGGTTCAGGTCAGGATCCAGAACTGCCCTATCATGAGGATACAACACATAAACTGTTCATCCTGGGGGAGGTATGCTCTCTACTGAGTGCCGTTCTATTTTTCCAGATGTGCAGACAGGTATACTGTAGCAGCCCTTACAGGTATGCTGGAAGTGTGGGGTATTTTTCTGCACAGGGTTGAGTCATCACAAAAACTTTATGGAAGATTACCTAGGAAAGTACAAAGGACATTGCTGGAGACCAAGAATAAGATTGGTCCAAAAATGCTTCCCTGCAGTTTGTCAGCATCAGGAGAATACCATTGAGAGCAACCTTTTTGTTTGTGTTTGCAGAGAACATTGGAGAACCATTCAAGGATGGCATGTATCTGACAGGCTCTTACATCTGAATTACTGTCTCCTATGAATTATCACTTTCAAAATGCTTCACAATTTCATCAAGGGACACGCGTTTTTAACAAAAAAAAGGAAACATGTGTTTTTGAAACTTTCCTTTATACGAACTGAGCATGTTCATTCAAAAAGCTTGAATGAACGCTCTGCCCGATTTAAGGGGAAATGGAGGCAATATGAACCGTTAAGAACCTCCCTACTTGCAACCTGTTCTCAGAAAAAACTGACGATGACAATATGGGAAGGAAGAGATTTAGAGAACTCTTTCATTATTTTATTGTACTCAAAAACAACTCTGGTTTGAGACAGACAAATATGCAGATGTACAATCACAGCTCGTTCAATCACACTCAAGCATACGGTACCTTTATACCCGATACTATATACAATCGGAGTGCTTGTTAGTCCGCTTGATGTATCGTGATTGTTTTCGTCTTTAGATATGGAACTGTTTTGTCGATAGATATCGTCTTGCACAATGTAATGCAATGTATATAAAGATAAACAAAAGACAAGAGTGAAGGGATGGGGAGAGGCTGCAAGAGAATATGCTTGAACAAACGAAATGAATTGCATTCAGAGATTAAACAGGTTGAAAAATTGCAAAACATACCAGGCCATCAGATAGGTAGGTACATGTACCATGCCATCTTTGAGGTTTTGACTCTTTAAACAAGCCATACACATTCTTCCAGTATCCACGTGACAGCAATTCCCCAAAAACACTTGACCCCCTATAGGCTCCAACAGACAAGGTTCTCCTATCATTCTTTTCAGGAATAGCTTTCTTGTGATCCTTACAGATAATGTTGAGAAGTCTATGTGTCGCCACTTGAGAGTATGACACTCGAAGCAAAATAGACAAGTCATTGAGTGGATATAGCACGCTGCAATCATCACTTATTCCCGTTAGAAAGGGCTCCGATCTGCCAGCGTGGGCTCACCTGCTCGATGCAGTTAAATGACAGAGAGTTGCATACCAGTCAGTTAAAAGCAAAATAATAGCATGAATAAGGAACCATCTACGTGAAAGGTCTGCAATAATGGCAGCAATTTTTACCTTCACCACCCCCCTCCTGGTCACCCTACTCTATCTCTATCCCTCCCATCCTCTCACTCATATATCTTCCCAACTTCCCAGCCCTTTTTATCCTTTCTCTTCCCCAACTTGTCTTTTCTCTCCTACGCTCTCCCTCATTTCAAATCCTTCTAAATTTATTCTCAATTCAAATCATCCTCCCTGAACATACGTTTATGTAGATAAGTGTATATTACGAGATAATTTAACAATACTAGAGGCCTTGTACTTATTCTGTGCATCATGAACAAAGACCAACTGCGACTCAGGGCTCAAAGTGACTGAGCCACCAGCGTGCCCGAGTAGTTAGGTACTTCACAGCCATATCACTGTAATTGATATTCACAGGAGGAGCTGCAATGCTCCTGACCCTTTGAGTCAACCCTTCAGGTTTGAGACCTTTCTGCCCCAGTAAGGTGAGAATTCTGTTATTTGACCTGCCATTGATCAGGGTCTTCAAAACTAGACCAAGAACCATACCAGGTGGAGGAATTGATTACATCTCTGATCACATGTGAACCCAGTCAGGAGAGAAGGTCAGTTCTGAAAGCAGAGTATATGTCAGAATGTGATTAAGTATCCCCTTGAAAAACCTAGAATAAAGAGGGCTTTTCTGAGAGTCAGAGAGATCATTTATGTTGATGAGTAACAGTAATGGGCCCAAGACTGCTTTTCAGCCACCTGGCCTCTGCTGAGAGTCAGAAGATTCCATCAGGAGGTATGTGCTCTTTCATATACTGTACTGTGTGGATAAATTCATAATAAGCCAGGAATGGGGTAGTCTTTGATGCCAGAGGCAGGACAAAGATAGAGGGAGAGAGAGCGAGAGAGAGCGAGAGAGAGCGGAGCGAGAGAGAGAGAGCGAGAGAGCGAGCGAGCGAGAGAGAGAGGAGAGCAAGAGAGAGAGAGCGAGAGAGATAGAGAGAGCTTTACTAATTGAGCAGAGTATGAGACAGTGTCAATGCCCATGATTTGTCCTGAAACAAAGCCTGACCACCTGTATGATGTTCAAGATTCCCATTCATTTCTGTGGGAGAAACAGCAGCCAGATCTTTAGTTATGTGACTGGGACAAAAAGCAAACTGATGAATCGGGATCAGAGCATTGGTGAAGCCTGGTCTTTGGACTCTTATTGTGGATACAAGTGACGTTAGCCGTCTTACAAGTGTGTGGGAGGTCGCTTGAGTTGAAGGACATTCTTAAGAGAATAGACACCTGAGATGCTAGTTTGGCAGAGCAGTACTTGACAATTCTGGAACTATTGTTGTCAAAGTCTGTTGTAGAGGAGATTCAAAGGGGAAAAGAAGTGTTTGTTTTATTTAACACTTCAGCGAAAAGAGCTTCTGCGAATAAATCACGGACCAGCTTTCGTAAGAGATGGCCGAAAACAGGCCAATGAACCCTGTAAGACAAAAGGACAGACAGTCATCTTCTTATACTAGTTATGATTCATTGCTGCCCAAAAAACGAAAAGTAAATCATACAATTTACAAGAATCGTAACACAGGCCTTCAAATTGTTCATTACACATGGTCCAATTTAGGGGCATTAACCACGCTAGCTGTTGCCTTTCAACATCCTGACGTCATCACAAAAAAAGATGCGATTTGCCTCAAAATATTTTGTAACCAAGTGATTGGACATCACAGACATGACCATGGCAGCTAAGTGCAGCACACGATGTGACAGCAGCTCTGCAAACTGAACCTTTGAATTTATAGAGGGATGAAGTGTTTTCCACAAACGTGTTTCTCCATCTAGGATGACACGACCTGCAACTGCAGTTAAAGGTCATGTCATCCTAGAAATGACATTTCATCCAATTCGCTCCTGATGGAGAAGCACATTTGTGGAGAACACTTCACTCTAGAATGAATTTGTCAAATAAGAATTTATGATCCATCCATCGGAAATACCATATGTGTATATGCGAATCCATCACATCGACGGAGCGTTTAAATAAGGGGGAAACTGCTTCCACAGTCCATAATGAAGGTCTCTTGCACAGGTGTGTGCTGTCAGGTTATTAACAGCTCATTATCGTAGCCATAATGCGAGAGGGGAGAGAGAAGAGAGAGAGAGAGAGAGAGAGAGAGAGAGAGAGAGAGAGAGAGGAGGAAGAGGGAGAGAGGGAGGGAGAGAGAAGAGAGAGAGAGAGAGAGAGAGAGAGAGAGGAGAGAGGAGAGAGAGAGAGAGAGAGAGAGAGAGAGAGAGAGAGGGAGAGAGAAGAGAGAGAGAGAGAGAGAGAGAGAGAGAGAGAGAGAGAGAGAGAGAGAGAGAGAGAGAGAGAGAGAGAGAGACTCAGTCTTCCTTGTACTTGAATAGCATCTGTACTTCACCATCAATATTCACCCTCACCCACCACCCCCCCCCTCAAAAAAAAAAACACTTTTTTAATTTACACAATGTGCAACATACGCTTCTATCTGTTTCCAACAATCCGTAGAAGACTCCAGGGTAGCTGGTGCAAGAACTGATCTTGATGGAGATTTTGGATACCCATACACTAACAGACAGGTGTGCAGTCAGTCATGTACTATAATACTATATTCAAAGCCATTAAGGGAGTCTGTGTTTTATAGGAAAGGTAAAATGTCATAATTCCTGGAAAACCCAGCAGTACAAGGGGAGCACTGTAGAATAAAAAGGAGGTGTAACAATGAGGTCTGTTTATTAAGGAGAAAAAGGAGGTCTATTTATTAAGTATGCATGGTGATGGTGGTGGTTGTGATGATGGCAGTGGTGAGGTTGGTCAAATTGGAGAAAATTACATTCGAGAAATGGAAAAGAAAGGAGGGTAAGTGAGTATTGGAGTGAAAAAAGAATACAAAAAATTACTTTGGAGGAGATTAGAGTAAGGGGAAGGAAAGGAAAAGGAATGTATGATGGGGTAGTGGTGATTTGGGGGGAAGG
>CM068963.1:17070450-17104639 GCA_035128595.1 Eptatretus atami | reverse complement strand
TAAAAATCTATTTTCTCCTAGGGAATTGACTGAATGGAATGGGTTCTTCGATATTTGAATAGCAAAATTAATTATTTAAAACTTGTCGTTGTCCGATTTTTCATTTTCGTCCCAAGGTCAAGGTCACAAGGTCAAAAACTTAGAAAATTGCGAATTTTGACATAAAAATCATACGACCGCCCAAACTTTGAGAGCTAGGATGACAATATTTTTTATGCATAATCTTGAGGTCATTCCCCACCTAAAGTCTTGAAACCATTTTGCTCTATCTCGAACACCTTGCCCGTGGCGCCCCCTTCAAGTTTGTTTTTACGCTGATTTCATCAAAGTATGGATAATCTGAGGAGTGCAAAATGCCATATAGCCTATATGATGTTATATTGTTCCTGGAATGTTTCAGAGGAAGTTTTGCACCAAAGGTCATAATCCTTGACCTTTGACCTTTAAAGTTCACAAAGGTCAAATTTTCAAAGTTGTGGGAATCGAACCAGGTTTTCGACCTTCTTCGACAAACTAACTCCAATAAGCTATAGCACGTATCCTGTTTCCTTATTATAATGTCCATAACATTGTTTTGTAACCTTTAAAGGTTACGCAAAGGTCAATTTTTGAAAGTTGTTGAACGAAACCGGGTTTTCGACATTTTGCAGCTAATAACCTGTCACCCGTACCACATCATGTTGATCATTTTTATAACTTGGTCAAACATTATCACATTGTCTCATCCTTGACTTCTGAAACAATCTACATCGTCAAATACCACTCGTGAACCATCGTCGTCTTCAGACTTGTCTTATCTTTATATTTTCACTGTGGTCAAAGCATCATGGAGGAGCTTGTGCATAAATCACATGTAAGACAAAGACACGAGTCGACAATGGACACATGCATGTGGAACGCTCGCTCACCTCTGAGCCGTCTAGTCTCGGTTAGAATCCCCACCCAGCTATCAACTGTCATTCTGGTGTTTCACATACATGGCGAGCCATCAATGCGTATGCCATCTGCCTTCCCGAGATTAAAGTGGGTGTCCCGTATGCAAGCATTAGTTGGTGGACGTTAAAGTTCCCATGTTATCCTTCGCAAACAGTAGGTGAGCTATCACAGGTATTCTGAAAAAAATTAGAAAATTCTTGCTTTAACCTACACTGCAGCAGCAGCAAAGTCAGGCCACCCAGCAAATTATGCTATCCGCAGCCATATGATGCATGCAAAAGAAGAATTGCTTATGGGATTTGAACCTGGGTTCCATCATATCAAGAGTGAGGGGTTCACAAGATAACACTAATTAGGCCCACGAGTATATATAAAAAAAACATAGGACATTAGTGGACAATGGACACACATTTGGTTTATGGGATATGAACCTGTGTTCTTTGCGTCACGAGCCATGTGTTCAGATGGAAAGACTATCTATCAGGGCAACCTGGGTGGAGATGTGGAATCGATTTTATGATTTACTTCTATAATTAAGAACTTACCCCTTGTTTTTTTATTTTGCCATAGCATTTACAAGTCATGCATTAATGAGAAATAATTCCCTAAGCATTGAAATCAGGAAGTTGGATTGTCCTTGTGAAGCCACTGGTGCGCTCCCTGGTGTTTCTGTGATCTTCACGGTTAAACATTTAACGTCTCTGATGACCATATGGAACCTGCGAGGTTACGCCACTAAAATAAGCAAAGAAGCTTCAAGGTGTTCAACTGGAGCTTCCCACCAAATTCAATGCATTTTAACCGACCTCACCTGTTCACCATTTCCACCAAAGGATCAGCAAATTCAAGAAGAAGAACAACAAAAACAACACATATTCATTCAACTCAATGATACCATAAGACTGGAGGTTGAGATCGATAATCGACACTGCACGGTCCAGGCTGATCAACAAGCCAGGTTAATTGACTGGTAGCTCCAGCTGAGCATGCTAATTGCTTTTGCAGTGCTTGTGGAGCTCTTTGAAAATTGTCCTTAACTCATGCTCCCCTTTAATTAAACTTCCATAATTTTCGCCTTGGTTATTCATGTTCCTAATTAATGCGGATGATATTAGCACAACCGCCTGTCGCTGTGCCAATAAAATAAATAATTGCAGACGTGCAAAAATTCAAGTCATACATCCAACAACATCACTTTTGATCACACTATTTATTTTAATGGCCATTAATTAAATTCATTTCAATATTTTTCATGGACATGTTCACAACTCCATGAAATGAGGTTTTAAGGAATCACTTGTTATGATAAATTATTAGAATTAAATATTATTAATGTATAATGGTGATAATAAATTTTATTGTCCACAACAGCAAAGCACCAAGAAGCTGTTTTTTTTAAACGAGTCGGAGTTTGGTGGGCCTCTGTTTACTCCCGTCTCTTGAGTCTTGCTCACTCTGCTCTTTCATCCCTCTGTCCCTCCAGGACACGCACATTATTCCAGCAATTCCCTCCTTGTGACCATCCCAGAATGTCGGCTCACTGTTTACCTGCACGTCTTTGTTCCTCACTTCTCCCGCTTGGGGAGCTTCCTTCACGGGGATGATCAATCCCACTCTTCCCTCCAGGACTTCAAGCGAATGGTGCATCGCCATCTCATATCATCCCTTATCCCCTCCTGGAGCACTCTGGGTGCCAGTAGTGCCATCTAACGGCAGTGGCTTTTATCTCCGCAGTAAGTGGGGATTTTAAGGCAACATCTACCCCACCCCTATGGGATGCCAACCCAAAGGGGTATATATCCTCAAAATGCTGAGAATCAAGCAAGGAAGTAGCACATACCATTTTTAGTCTTTGGTTTGACTCAGCCAGGGTCAGAATCCAACCACCGACCTCCCAGACTCAGATCGCATGCAAGAACCACAATGCCACCAAATGTGGTGTTTGTTGCATTTGTCAAGTCCAGATTCCATTTCAATATACCGTCAGAGCAGTTTTCCAGTCTTAGTCGCGTACATTTTTCATCGTTCGCAGAGTTTTTGATCATCGATGGACAGCAGGTAGGTGCGTGACCTTTTGTTCCTTTGTATTTTTCTACTGGTGGCAGTTCCATTAAACCGGTGCCCTTGGACGGTGATTGTTTTACTTAAGGGTCCAAAGCTAGGCAGAACAATAAAAGGAAGAGACCCCTTGGAGAATAGCTTGTGCAGTATGTGAATATCTGGGATTTGAAGAGTTCCTGTCAGATAGTGCAAAGTTGTGCTCCATTATTTCAGTCTTCCATGAAGCCAATTATATTTGTTGATTTTGTAAGGATGGCTTTGCCGAACAAGAGGTGATCGTAAGTTCCACAGCAGATTATTTGGCCAACCTTTTGTTAATGGGTTATGCATCTCTTCTGCAATAATTATTGGAGTTAGGAGATTGCATGCCGCTGGAAGACACGTCACAGGTCAATATTATGGAGGTAGTGGTTTCTTCCTTCTTTGGAAAATGTTCGGATGGTGTTGCTCTTCAAGAACTGTACATTTGGAGTTATTGCTCCAAAGATGAGTTCGTTGGAGGCTCGAGTACGTTTGTTGAGAATGTTTGATTGCTTTACCCAGAAGCTGGGTACTTACTTGGTCTAGCCCAGAATTGAAAAAAATGGTACTTTTGCGTTCTTTATTTATTTATTTTTCTTATTACTTTGTATGCAGCTTGTGGCTGCTGGTTGCATCATTGCCGATAGCACGGCTGTGCTGCTGATGCAGTGCCCCCGTTACCAGTAAGCTGGTACAAATTTTGCCGACCTCAGTAGGATGGCAGGCTGAGTTAAGCCACACCTGATGTTATTTAACGACAAGACAGGGACTCAAACTCAAGACCCTAAGATCTTAAGCCACCACCTTAACCATTAAGCCAACACAAGGCTCTTTTTTTTCTTCATCAATTGTCAAAAGGTATTTTTTCTAAATGTTGATTCCTCCATTTAGGCTTTCAATCCATTCCATCTTGTGCTCTATCGGGTCCTCATAAATGCCTTGTACAAATTATTGTAGTTTGGGGGTGGGGGGGGGGAGGGGTGAGGGAGAGGTGAGGATGTCCTTTTGTTTAATTTTCCCCGAGTTATCTACATTTTTCAGGTGCTTCTCAAAAAAGTGCTTCCTTCATCATAGCCTTGTGTAGCTGTCATCGTTGAACAGGACGCCACTAAATGTATCCCAGGTACAAAAGCCAAGTGGATTTTATTTTCGTTTCCTAAATATACAATGCATGTTGTATAAAATCTTTTAGTAGGTATCTTACAGCACATTAATGCATTAGGCACGCATACGTTGTACAAAATACAGAAACGCACAGATCACTCAGGAACTGGTTTGCTCACTCAGAGAGGCTGCAACAGGGCAGATCCAAGATATCAAAAGGCCAGTCTGTCCCTGGAGTGTGTGTGATTAAAAATCCATGCTATTACGAGGGTACTCTTTTTGCTGGCCATTCCTGATCCACCCGAGCTCTCAAGGCATAAAAAGAAAAATCCCACCTCACCCCGACACTGGAGCTTCAAGTTTTAGGGAACATGAGAGAAAGACGATCGGCCGTTCCGTAACCTGACTGAGAAAACCCATTTGACATCCCCCCCGAACCCACCCCCGAATTGCCCCTTGAGGAAAGGAATGCATTACCTACAACTATGTTTTCCCAAATCACAGCAGTCTGTACAAGAGGACATCACAAGATTAAAAACGAAAAGAGTATCACAGTTTTACAATGGAGGCTTCGGTGTCAGAGAGGCCTGTATGAGCCACGGGCAGACGCGTGATGGGCTTTTTCTGAGCCGACCCCCACCAGGCTTTCTTGTGCTCAAAGCTGCGCCAACGTTGCCATATTTTGCAAACATTCCCAAGTGCTGTACAGATGTGTCGGCAGCGCACAAGAAAGGGGCTCGGAGATCGAGTTAGTGCCACTGTTGTACCTTTAGAGGTCGGAGTGCATAGTGGGGAAGGTGTTTGGACTCCACGGTGCACGGAATTGTCGACAAACCTCCAACAAGATTCAGAAACAACGAAACAAAACAATGGTGGCTTTGGGAACGGCATGCAAAATGCAAAGACAATTAACGAGTAGTACAAAGGGGATAAGTCGCTTAAATGCTATTGCAAGCCATTGAGATTGGCTGCATGGCTTGATCGCAAACAAGTCCAGTGTGTTTTCTTGCTAAGGCTGCCTTGCTGGTGAAGTGTGGCGCAACCAAAAAGCATGATGTGCACATCAGCTTCGGCTCTTGGCATTCATGGTCAGGGTGGAGGGAAGGCAGGTGAAGCTTGAACAGTGGCTGTGGGGAGGCCTGCGATTGAGTCACAAGTACATGAAGACTTTAAATCTATGATCAATATTTGTATTCAGCTGTGTAGCATTTAACTTAACTACGGTTGGAAGCCCATGTTGATAGAGTTATACGTTACTGTCTCAACATATATAAACCATTAAAGTAGCCAATCCTTCACTCACTACGTGAGATTGTGGCCGGAGTAGTAGCCCGCTCAATGCAAAGCAAATGTCATTAGATGGCTGAGCATTCTCTCAAAAGGAAGTGTCTTACATTGCAGTTCCCTCTGTCAGTGTCATCAATTTACTTTTAGTGGGATGCGATTCCATCAGGAATGAAAAACACGACAAAATGAGCTCTCATGCTTACTTTTTAAATAATATCACAATCAACAACAAAAAAACCAACAACACAAGTTGAGAAGTTCTAGCAGTATTGTAAATGAAAACTTGGGACCGGTGCTATGAAAGGAGTTATGGACAGTCATATAGCAATACTTAAACCGGTGCTATGAAAGGAGTTATGGACAGTCATATAGCAATAGTTAACCTCACAAATCAAAGTGATCATTATCATAAAAGCATAACGGATCATTATATGAGGTTGGCTTTTGACATAAGTTGTCAAAAAAATTTGCAGGTTGGTCTGCAGCTGTGTGGGTACCTGGGTAGCGGCCATACTGCGCTGACAGCAGTGGAAATCCGAGACCGAGACCAACATGCGACTGGTGATGTGGATGGAGGGCTCGTGGAGGTGAGCAACGTTCCACTGAGCAGCGCTCTGTCACCCCACGCTCCCTCTCGCCACCTTTATCCAGTTCAAGTGGTGCTCGCTCACCCACCTGGTTGCAAATGATTGTACATTTTAAACAAGGCCCTCAACTCCCATCCAAATCCCGTCTCTCTTCTCCCCTCCCTCCCCCCCCCCCCCACAACCCTCCCCAACACCTTTTAGAAAATTTTCGAACTCACGTCATATTACAGGGCAAGCGTTATTCAAACACTTCACCCAAAGCACTGCTTTTGCCTGGAAATTCCTTGCACCACACACATCAGTGAAACCTCTGGATCATTAACTGCCAAGCTTCTCACCGCGGGCGAACGGCTGCAGAACTGCTTTGCGTGCTGATGAAGAAGATCCAGAGCCTTGGTCTCTGAACCAGGCTTTCCCAGACCTGGGCTTATGGGTACCTTGTCCGGCTCATCACGTCCTGCCAGCTTGCCATATCCCATGTAGGGGAAGCCAGGTGAGTAATATGGTGCTGTGGAGAGAAAGCATTTGGGATATTGACGAGATTGAACAAACAAATTATCAGAGAGAGACATGAGACATGCTGAAAGACCATATCGCCACTGGCATCACGATACCTTGATAGCCATGAAGTAGCATGGACGCAGGCAGGCCGCGATAGGCTGGATGTCCCTGCTCGTACACATGTGCGTAACCGTATGGCGTGGCAGGCACGTACTGCACATAAGCGGCATGCTCTGGACTTAAAAGCATACTAGAGCGGGGATCCCGTGCTGCTGCTGCCGCCGCTGCGGTTCGGCGGTTTTGTTCCTCAGGAAGCGTGCATGGAATGCAAGGATCATGACGGCGGTAGTCCCGGCTGAGAACGCAGGAAGATTTTTTTAAATATGAAAATGGAGGGTCGGAGGTGTTGCATCGTGGAGAGGGGTGAACAAAAAGTAAGAAGGCGAAAAAAAATGAACAATGTGAGCGCAATGGATTAATCTTTTGGATATTGATCAATGCAAGAACATCATGACGATGACCAGCTGTTATGAAAACTTTGCCACTTTAATAAAAATAACATCGGGAAAGTTGATGCTCACCTGCCAGCCGGATGAGGTAGCAGGAATGAAAGGTCACGACAAGGGTCCTCACGGGAGACCAACCGTTCGACATCGCGCCGTGGTCCTTCCGACTCCTTGTCATTACTACGAACTGGCTCGGATAAGCGGCCCTCGTGTGGTGAGGCCAATGGCCTCGATTTGGAACTGGGTGTGGGCTAGAAAATACAAGAGAAGGAATAACAAAACAATGAATCAATCAAAATGGGTTGGAGGACAAAAGTTGGGGGAAAGGGAGGGGGAGGGGGACAATAAAATTAAAAAAATAATGAGCCATTGAAAAACTGAAAGCACCACAAAATCATATAATTCCCCCGGCTGTATTCATTCATGGTGCCTTGATTTTTGAACGACAGATTTGGACAACCAGCTTTTTGCGAAGTAAAAGAGAGGGTAACAGCATGGCACAATGTTTAACAAATTGGTGATATAGTGGGGATGGGGGTTAGGTGGAGGGTGCAAGAAATGATGATGATTGTATTTTCTACCCCAAATGCAAATGCGTCATCGTTTTTTGTTGTTCCCTCCAAGCTCCCTTTGCCAAGTTACTGCTAACTCTGCATTTATCAATAGCAACACAAACAAAGGAAGCAAGTCTAAATTACGAACATCAATAACTTGATTATCCTTACCTGCTTGGGAAGCTCTGGTGTGGTCTGCTTTCCAGCGTCCATGACAACTTTTCCCTCCATACCAAGGTATCCAGCGACGTCACCCACCTTTCCTCCTCCGCTTCCCTCAGTAGTTTCGGCAGCCTGTGGGCCCAGAGCCTGCACCTTTGACCTCGCAGCCGACCCAGCTTTCCCGGATTCTGGACCCGATACTTCCTTGGGTTTTGCCTGAGATGGCAAGACGCGACTTCCGCTTCCACCTGTCGACGGTGCCCGAGAAACCGTGGCAGTGACGGGTGGCCTGGAATGGCCCAACATCGAACCATCACGGGCGGCACCATCCGGGAAAGGCTCACGCTTCCTGTCAGCATCCATGGGACTCGGTTGCCTCTGTGCAGAACGAGTACAAGCTTCATTGCTGTTTAATTCAGGTACACCAGCATATAAGACCAATTACTTCGCTGACGGGGAAACCAATCTTTGCTGTGATGGCTAATCTATGGGGCAAGAACAAAAAAGGATTCCTTGGAGATCCTGCCCCCTGTGCAGGGATAGCCAGCGTTGCAAGCTGACGTGTGCAGTTTCAACACGTGTACCCATGTACCCATAAACAAACTGTCCTTTTTTGTTTTGTTTTGCATCACAAACCTTTTTGGGAGTTCCCTGAATCCACCGTCGTTGGTTTCATTGAAATCCGTTAATCCGTTCTCATGTTATAGCACGACAAACAAGCAGACACGGCTCCTTTTATAAAATAGATGCCGACGTGTTACATTTTAACTTGTTAAAATGTTTGAGTTGGCAAGAACAAACAAAAAATTAAAATCTAAATAACATTACAACTTCAGTTTGGGAGCATTTGTAGCAACGTTAACTGTACTTGAGTAGAATATTTCAAAGGTGCCTCAAAAACTCTCAGAAACAACCCAAAATTTATACACTCAAGTCTCGAAACAGGGCGATAAAACATTACACAGGTCTTGCAATGGGACGATAAAACACCTTCTCCATGTAAAAGTACAGTGCAAGGTATACCTCATAAAGCTGGCACATAGCTCAGAATGTAGTAGGCCATTGACGTAGTTGTCTAAGGCCTGGGTGTAATGAAAATCAGATCAAATCAAAAAATGCAACTTCAGGTGTAGTGATAAAACGTGTAAGGTTTCCGTTTCTTGTGAAATGCCTCCTCTCTCATTGTCGGGGACATCAATATGGTTTTCAAGTTTGCATTTTCTTGTGTCGTTTGCATCTCCTATTGGCTCTTTGCCAGAGCCTGATCGATTAAAGTTGAGTGACCATTTTGAACAAGACAGCATATTTTGTATATACCTCCACTACACACATCTATTGAGCAGGAATTTTAGTTATTGACCTTTAAGAAAAAAATGAAATAAAAACTCACAGTTGATCCACATTTTCTTCATAACTTTTAGTCTATCCAATCACATAATAACATCAATCCTCCCTCTCACTACTCACTTGTGGATGCATCCCCCTTTCAGGAGTTGCGCCAAGACGTTGCTGTTCTTGATAAAACCTCTCATAGTGATGCCTGTAGTGCTGTGATCCACTCAGTATAGGCTGATACCCTGGTTCCACGTAGCCCAGGCCTGGGATATAAGCGTAGTGTCCATAATAAAGCGCTTGTGATGTCCGCTGTTGGATCACAGACAGCTGCTGCTGCTGCTGCTGCTGCTGTTGTTGTTGTTGCTGCTGTTGTTGTTGTTGCTGAAGATGCAATGAATCAAAGTTTGTCTCTATTCTCCTTGTTCCCCTTTCTTCCTCCTCTGGTTCCAATTTGATCTTTACAAGATGTCCACCTGATTTTGCATCAGTGATTCGACCTTCTAATTTGGATGAAACCTCACGTTCTGTCACTGGACCCTCTGGCTCCCGGCACACATGCACTCGGCTGTCCCGATCCCTTTCTCTATGTGCCCCTATTTCTATTGATGCTCGCACTCTTGCTCTGCCACCATCCAAGCCTCCATCAGACCCAACGTCTGATATGTCTGAGTAAACTGCAGGACCAATATCTGTAGCAGTCGGAACAGCAGCCAAGATGGCTCCCCTCTCCAGCTCAGTCTTAACCGCGGGTGGTGGTGTACTCACTTGAGTCTCTGTAATGAACTTGCTGTCTCCACCTACACTGTCCAGTGGCTTCAACTTGGGTTCTGGTAGTGGAGCCTGGCGCCCAGACCGTGGTGACAACTCCAAGCCGGTCGAACTGACTGCTCCACCTATGGATGGACTCGGCGTATTGTCAGAAAAGTTGTACACCTTGGCAGCCTCAGCTTTGAGGCAGCTGATATGCCCAGCATCTGGCATTTCAGGAATTCCATTCACCAACCCCTCAACTTTAGCCAAAAACCCACAACCCATAGGCATGGCCTCCTTCTCTTCCTCAGGTTTGACACTGCTTGCTCTCTCGGCTGCCACCTCATTCTTGGAACTCTCAGACTCCTTCGTGGACTCTCGCTTACGTTTTTCCTTTTTCTTTTTTTCCTTTGGAATAACAATTCCATTCCCCTCAGGTACATCATCGCCTGTGGTCTGAACTTTACCTTGCGGAGGTTTGAATGGTGACAGTGTTGGTGCCGATGGCTGGCACGTGACTGATACCGACTGGCTTATCCGAGGGAGTCCTCCAGGTCCTGTAGATATCACTAATGGTGTCAGCTGCGGTGGAGCCGGTGCTGGTGCTATTGTCCGCACACCCTTCGGTTTTGGAGATGACTTTGCTTCAGCCTTCCCTTGCTTCCTGGGCCTGTCTGCATCAGCTGAGCAGCCCTCCATTTCAAGCTTGGGCATTTCACCAGCCTCAGAGTCTACAGGTAACTCGGAGGCTACTGTGATGTTCGGTATGACCGAAGGTGGCTCATCAGCTTCTTCCACGTCCTCAGGTTTTCTCCCAGATGCCTTACAGCTGCCCAGAAACTCAGCTGATTTTGCCAACTCTCCTGCACATTTGGAGTTTGGTGATGAAGCATCTGCCATGACTTTTACACAAACTGCTGCAATGGTATCAGGAGAGGATGTGCCAAAGGGTGGAGAGGGTGATAGGCCCATTTTGCGAAACTGTCCATCTGTGTCTGAACCTCTGTCTTCACTGTCACCTTCGTCCTCGGGCCGACTGTCCCCATCTGAATGTGCATGTGCTTGGTGGTAACGCAGACCATTGGCATTACGGTAGCGCTTACCACAGCGTGGGTGTGGACAATCCAGAAATGTTGGTGAATCGGGTGCAGGAGGTTGTTGTCCTGCAGCAACACTGACTGGTGGTTGACTTAATGCTAGGTTGCCTGCCATCGCCAGTGCTAGCCCTGCACGAGATCTTTTTGTAAGAAAGCGTCCCTCATCACCCACAGCATTGGCAGTGTTCGTTTCCATGTCAACCACTACCTTTCCAGCCTTTCGCTTCCCAGCACTTGAAGGACTTGACTTGCTTTCTTCGGGAGGAACCGAGGTACTAGTCTGCATCCCATTGATGCCACTGCGTCTTCGATTCCCATTTCCATTGCTCATAGGAGCTTTACCCTTGTTAGAACCATTACCACCAGAACCGCCAACTGCCATCCCACCGGTTGCACGACCATCGGAAGCGGCAACGCCAGTTTCTCCAACGGGTGTCCCGTTGCCCGTTCGGTTACGTTTACTTCGGTTACGATTGGCACGAATGTCAATGTCACTGGTGGGTGAATCGCAAAACCTGCAGGCAAAAATTAAAAGAAAAAAAAACTTGAGTAAACATCTCAATCAGGTTTTACTGGCAGATTATTGGTTCCAAGTTATGCATAAGCAGTGTCATCCTCCAACCTGGGTACTTCACTTTGCTAACATGCCATAAATCTCCCTTTTATTTTATTTCTAACAGCATCATGCAGAATAATCTTTGGAAATGCCACGAGGAGCTAATATTGCATTCCAACCTTTTGACAATAAAAGCTTGTATTTACCTGTCCACTTCCTTTAATGAAATGTGCTCATTACATAATTATTTGCTTTCGATGCAGAGCTTACTTAAAATAAGCATAAAGCAGGAAGAGGGGAGATAGATGGGAATAAAACATTATCACAATACTTAAACTTGAGCTCACAGAATTGCATGCAATTGCTGAGCGGGTGTTTTAGAGTCGTACTTAATTTGGAGAAGACAGCATTCCAGAGGATTGTGCGATTAAAAAAGAAAGAAAAGAAGTAATGAGCAAGCAAAACGAACCTTGGAGGAGCCCAGTCATGTTGCGTGCAGTCAAGCAGAGTACCGACATACGTCTTGTTTCTCCACGTGACATTAACCACAAGGACACCTGCACACATACCAAAGCTCATTACGACAAAAGTTTTCAAAGCAACAACACGCGATAAACAAATAATAAATGGCAATTCTATATTAGGCATTTCATGATTACCGAAGAGTGAAGATAATGCAACCACATTTGAAAATACACACCATGCTGTCAGGGTTATAAATCTCTGCATCTGGGTGCTGAAAATTGATCAATACATTTCATTATCTGCTCGTTTCGTCAGTTAAATGTGGTCTGTGGACGACAATGACACCCAGCCTTTACGCAAGACGTAGAGGTCAGGCTACCTCCCGTTAACCTCATTGTTGAACGATTCCACCAATTAAAAGCCTCTGAAAGACAGTTGGAGTAAAGGACATAGACAAGGGAGGTATGCAGGAATGGGACAGACAGGCGTATGTCCCAGGAGGAAGGTGACGAGGAGTGAGGGTGGGGATGGGGGGGTGGAGGTGGAGGAGAAGGACAGATTGGCTCTCTGACTAGCTGGCACACAATCAATTCCTGAATTAAGGTTTCGCACAGCCCTGCTGGAAAGCTACTGCACCATTACGATTCACTACTCGACTCTCAGTACTGTCATGAAAATGGCAGAGATTTAAAGAAAAGTCTTGGCCTTATTTTTAAAAAGATAGACAAAAGGGTTATTTGGCTGACCACACCCATGTCATGTCTACATCACAACTACTTAACTTGTACTCCCTATTCTTTTCTTCAGCAATCTAAGGCTTACGGAGAAGCTTATACACATGACACAATGCACAACAATGACATTAGTAAACAATAGACAAATTGTAAGTGGTATAGGGGATTTGAATCACAACGTCATGAGCTGTGCCGAGCTGGTAATGCCAAACAGGCAAACCCAAAGGTTTAATCCGCCAGGTTATACTTGCCAACCCAAAGGTTTAATCACGTAAACTATAGTCGAGACCTTTCTTATCCAAGGATGCAGACAGGAAGGCATATTTAGCATTCCATCGGAATGACGACATGATTTTCAACTGAAGGTTTAATACCCTCTCCCGCCCTTCCACCCCACCCTTTATGGTTGTACTATTGCTGTAAAAGAAACTATTCACATGTATCAGCACCGACCTCCCACCGTGATTCAAAGAAAATGCTATTTCAACATCACGATGTAAAAATTCAGAGAAGAGAAGAAATAACGTAAAATTCAGAGAAAGTTTGACAAAATAATGGACGCAAAAGTATACACACAGACAAACAGATTGATATTGCTCTTTCAACAACCCCATGACACCTTGATTAGGTAAGTAGATGCAAATTAAACGGCTTAATAATTGATTAGCCAGAGAGTGCTGCATACATACGAGACAAGTCATCAAAGTGCAAAGAGTTCACTAACCTGGCACTGTATCAATGCAGGCAATTCTTGATAATTTTCCAAATGGTCACAGCAAATATTGAGCGACAGTAATTTTGCTATTTACGACGCCACAGCCTGTCTCATTGAGCAGCCTTGTGAAGCCTTGTGAAGCCTCGTCACACAGAGAGCAGCTTTGTGAATACAAGGGACAGAGTTGTTGCGATTGTATTTTTGACTTTGAGAACCAAAGGACCTCTCGTGAAAACCAGTCGTAGCCATCCTCAGAGAGCAAGGTGGCCAAGGATGAGCCTGATGAAGGATATAATTATGTAAGGCCGTTAATTATCTTCAAAAGGGGTGTTTTAATTAACCCAAACACCCAATTTGCACTCTTGCACTTCCTTGGAGTTTTCTTAGTATGCACGCAAAGTTTTAGGCTCATAGGTTTTATGGTTTTGGAGTTATGGACGGACACACGCACACACATATTAGTATAGATTATACTTATCTCAAGAGTGTGCAGAGGGTAAGGTGTTTTATGAACTCCCTAGTTGTTCTGGCTGTTGTTGTTTGTGTGTACTTTTATTTATTTTTCTATTGCTTCGAGAAGTATTATGATATATAATTTTGTGTCCTCCTCCCATGTCCTTCTCAAAGTAAAGGTTCCTGCTGTCGTATAATAATAAAGGTTACTGTTGGAACTGCTACATTAAGCTCGAGGTCCCGCTTCTTCTTCCTCAATCACAGAAAGAGGGCTTTTAAAACGGGCATCTTTATGCTTAAACAGAAACAAATTTTAGCTTTCCAACCAAGTAAATCAATTATTAGCTTTCCAACTGTACCATTTAGAAGAATTATTCAACGACAGCAAGAACCCTTTAGAATGAAGTGTGGTGACACACGGATGGACACCTCTCCTCTTACTGTTTGATTCGGAAAAATTCCGAGTGTGCATGAATAATAATGCTAAATAATTGAATTCATCGATCCCCAAACACAATCGAAGTGCAAGCAAAATGAAATAGCCAGCTTACCAATGGCTCCAAGAGAATGCCATCAAGAGATGTGTGCAGAAGAATGAATTGTAACAGAGAGATCGGGTAAATGACAGGCCTGAGGAAGTGTATAAAACAAACAAAACTCGAAGGGCACTCTTCGACGCCACCAGATATGCCTCCGTCCACATTAGTACATCATTATACCATACTGGTACCAAGTTTCATTTAAATCCCTGAACCCAGATTCAAAATATTAAATAATTCTTGCTGCCAGACCATGTGTTCGATCAGGTTGAAATTTGAAACATAAATTCCCCATCACGACTTGATCATAATTTTGACATTTCACATCAATTGATGACTCGTTTCAAGAGAAAGAGTATTTTTAAAAGATTTTCGTTCAATTCGATATGGCTGCCAGACTATGTGACCTATTAATTATTGGTGAACACCCTGGTGTCCCCAAGGCTTGGGGAACATGTGTATGAAGTTTCCTCTCGATCTGTCAAGCCGTTCTGGAGAAGGAGGTTTTTTTAAAGGTTTCTTCTTTAAAAAACACAAAAAATCATAGCTGCCAAACCATGTGACCTATGACATCAGAGGTGGAGAACTTTTTGTTCCTCATGGATAGGCGATCATACCTGTAAAGTTTCACCTCAATCTGTTCAGCCATTTTGGAGAAGATTTTTGAAGATTTGTTGTGTTTAAAAAAAAATAAAAATAAAAAATACCACTGGCAAACAATGTGACCATTGATGTCATCAACTTTTCCCCCCCATACAATTTAGCCCTAGATGACCCTCAATAATTTTCATACTGATCGGAGAGTGTTCGACATATGCAATTACAACGTCATAACGAAGCCACCGATGACATCATCCAAAAAAAAAAGTCGCACTTGTTTCCCATGAGGAGTGCTTGCCCTGTGCCAAGTTTCAATTTTTTTCCATGGAGCGGTTTCAGAGATACAAAGGTCCAAAGTTTTTCCTTTTTTCCAACATGGCTGCCATACCACGGGACCTATGAGCTCATAATTGTCATTAAAATATGCCACAAGAGTAGTCGCACCTATGGTGAAAATTTTGTGTCAATCGGATAAGTGGTTGCAAAAAAAGAAAAAAGAAAAAAAGACAGATTAGCATGGATGGACGTACGAACAGACATACAGACAACCAAAAAACATAATGCTTCCGGCGACTTCATCAGCGGCGACTTGAATATGAAAAGCAAAGGAAAAAAAAAACACCAGTTTGAGAAGATAAATAATCAGTTCCTCCATAACCAAAGGCATCATGTGATAAGCAGCGGTCTCCTCTGACTTGAGCCCAAAAGTGAATGTGATGCGTGTGCAGCCGGGGTTATGAGCTTTCATTTCCCCTATGTGTTCATGATGTCTCGTCCATCACCTGGACAATGCGGAAGTGTTGATGTCACACAGAAGTGACAAGATGAGTAGCATTTTCTTTGTCTAACTTACCTTGTGCTCGTAAATATACAAGACCAGAATGCACGTACAAACAACAAACAACCTGTTTCCTTCTATCATCTGTTTGTGGAAACTCCCTCAATATACAGTCAACCCGATTTGCCCTTTCACTTTCAATAAACGACCTTCTCTTCCAGTGATATCCCTTTTTCCAACCACACATATGGCCTATCGTTCACATGTTCACACCAATTTCTACATTCACACTTCTTCCTTCACTCAAAGGACTGCTTTTGCAAGTCCCTAACACCCATGAGTAAAACAACAAAGACAAAAAAACCAATGAGTGAGAATGGAAAAACCATGCAATGACTTAGGAAACTACACAAGTAAATAGCGAATATAAATAAATAATGAGGAAAAACTGTTGCCGCTGACCACATACCGCAACACCTCCTCCTCCTCCTCCTACTCCTCTACAACTACTCACATCCCTGGCCCTTGCCCCCACTCAATCAGCTAAAAACTGACCCCACCCACACCGTTGTCCCCTCTCCTCTTACCTCTACAGCCGTTAATCTCTTTCACCCTCTCAACTATTAATTCTCTTGCCTCTAAGTGCACCAGCTTTTCCACGGATCTGACATACGTCAGAACCGCAATAGCACAAAGCAATCTATGCACACAGCTCACGGAAAATCCACTGCAGAGTGTTCACAGTAGGCACACAGTAGAGATGGTTAGCAAGAAATGGTTTATCAAGCCTTGGGAAATGATCCAGTGGGTGACCGTGACAATGAAGGTCGTAAATCTGCAGCCTGCCGCTGTGGCCATTAATTTCTTCACTTTCCATGCTCATTCCCACCGAGCCCACCCACACCGTTGCTCCCTCCGACCCCACACACACCTTTACACAAACACACACACCTCGTTTTTTTCACACACAACTGTTCCTAACAATTCTTATCATACACAAAGACACAAAACAACAAATAAATAAATCAATAAAATAGAAGTAATACACACGCACGCACGCACGCACACACACACTTTCCGGACCACAGGGATCATCAGCTGGGCACCATTCTCCCTCGAGGTTTCGATCCTTTCAGCCCAGAACCTCTCCAAACGGCAGATCCACATCAGTAGATCCATAACCTCAGTTGTGTCAATGCAGTCAGTCAACCCATACTTTTCACAAATACACAAGAATCAAATAAATACATAAAAAACATATAAATATTGAAGAAACAGTGTAGTGGATTTGACACACACACACACACACACACACACACACACACACACACACACACACACACACACACACACACACACACACACCAAAACAACTCCTTAAGAAAGAAAAACACAGGTCTTACAGCTGCTTCGATGTTACAAAATTATGGGGAAAATAAACATGACCGGTCTCCCAAGTTATTAGCACGTATACCAGTCGACATAGTCCAGGGTCCATGCAGTACTAAATAAATCTTTTTTTGGCGGATGAATAAAGACTTCTGTGCGAGGGAGCCATCGAAGGACCATCATTTGATTAGCCCGATAGGTGAGCTCAACCATCAGAAGCTTGCTATAACTAAGGAGCCAGTTGTTTTTTTCTAAATGCTTTGTGAGCTCACCAGGGTTACCAAACCAAACACTACTGCAGTGTAGAACATATACCCTGAAATTTGCCACAAAGTCCTCAATTTTTTTTTTAAACCAACCAAAAGTTTAGGAAAACTTTTCTGCGTTAATTGCATAGATTCAAAGTTCAAAGCTGGAGATGAGGATGGACGTCTTTGTAATTTTGGGGAGATGTTGGGGAAGAGTAGTTGAAAGCGGAAACCAATAACCGAAGAACAGAACCAGGATTACAAAAGGAGGAACTACAATCAGAAATTTTTTGGCACAACCCCATCAGCATTCCTTACCTCCATCCGTCTCGTGCCAAACGATGCCTTCGAGGCTGACGGTGGTGCCTGGCTCGCAGGGCCCAAGGCACTCCGGCTGTGTCGCGGTACATACTTCACGCGTGTTTGTTCCCACCGAGCGCACGTGCTGGGCCATCCCTTCACCGGTAGGAGATCGTGGGAGCCCAGGTGCAGTGGATGCAGGTGGTAATGGTGCCAGGGAAGGCGAGGGCTGGAGTGCAAGCGTAGCAGGTGATGGGACAGCCGATTGGAGGAGAGTAGGCATAGTAGTGCTACCATGTTCCGTCTGAAGGCAAAAAGACAATAATGCACCTCTGAGTAAACGTATGTAATGAAGGAGATGTGAGCCAGAAAACGGAGGCCTCGGTATGATGGACACAAATGTAAAATCGTAGATAACAAGACTGATTAAAAATAAAATAAAATAGTGCAAACCCCGTCCTCACCCCACCCCTCGCCAGACATCATAAATTATGTCCAAGAAGTAATGACAGACAATACCGTATATTAATTTTCGGCAGAGAAAAGTGAAAAAAAAAACATTTTGCCATTATTTAATAATTTTTGTACATGCTATTTATGTTTAACTTGCTTTCTAAGTGTCACGGAAGAGCTATTCCACCCAAATCACACACAGACATACAAACAGGGGAAACATCAAAATATGCAGACACCAAGCAACATAGGAGTTAACTTCAAACACACAACAACCGTTGTCCTCGAGGGATGTAACTTCTTGCAGCACTCAGGGTGATGATGACGCCATCTTGTGACGTCACTTTTCTATCCACAGTATGCCAGGCAATTAAGGAGAAATCTCCCCACACACCACATGGGATGTCAAACCCATGTGGTTTATCTGCACTTTATCCTCTACGTGATGAGCATCCAGCTATCAGGAAGCAGCGCGTACCATTTTTAGTCTTTAGTCTGACTCAGCCAGGGTCGAAATCGAACCGCTGCCCTCCCAGAATCAGAGCAACACCTCAACACCTCCAAAGTGTTTGTTAGATGGAAGGGGATTGTAATTCATTTTTTGAAATTTTCACAGATCATTCCGATCTTGGGTCATTTCCACATTTGATATACCAGTACACTCTTTACAGAGCATTGGTGTTGCTAAAACAGTTTCTTGGAAAGGGTTGGACTGAGTGGTTTGGCATTGCCTTCCCAGCATTGTTTATCCATGCTCTATCCTGTCAAATGCTGAACGTCAAGCAAGGAAGCAGCGTATTCCATTTTTAGCTCACGTGGACTTTAGTCAGGTGAACCTATGCGATCGAGCAGTGTCCGTAGTTGAGCGAGTTAGTCCGTCAATCAGTCAGTAAACATTTCAGTCGTTATCGCTTGAACCAAACACGATTTTGATGAAACTTGGCCACAGGCTTCATATCTGATGCCTAACAAAGGTGTATTGACTGCATCAAAATATGCGTTCATTAAGGGGGTCTACGGGGGGGGGGGGGGGGGTGGAGTTGACCTTCATCACCCATGAGGTACCAATGTTTTTTCACAGTATTAAAAACAATCAGGGTCTTAGGGGGTGTGCGGGGGGTTTGAGTGTTCCTCCTGATCCAGGTGAGCATCAGGATGTGCAGTCCTATTTTTACTTCTGCTGCCAAAGGTGGACAGAGGATATGTTTTTACCCCTGTTTGTTTGTCTGACTGTCTCTGTCTGTTTGTGAGCAGGATATCACAAAAAGTTATGGACGGATTCACACAAAACTTGGTGGATGAGTTGGGTAAGTGACAAGAATGAACCGATTAAATTTTAGTTCAGGTACAAAATCCAGATCCAGCCTATCAGTGGGATACAAAACGTAAACTAATCAGCTTGGTGTAGGTATGCATGCACTCTACCTCGTGCCATTCTAGTTTTAAATAGTCTTTGGTATGACCCAGCCGGGGTTTGAACCATTGACCTCCCAGACTCAGAGCGGATGCTCGAACCACATTATACCAGCGAGTGTGGTCATTTTCATGTAATGCCCATTTTTAAAGTAAGCAAAATAATAAATTGAAGAAATATTTTTGTAAATCCCATGTTAAACTAATTTCAACAGGCCTACATCACAAAAGTTATTTTTTTTATTCAATATGAGCACGATGACTTATAATCATAAACTTGAACTTTCACCACTATTACAAATAGTTACACACTTTACCTTTCTTTACAATGTTAATGGTCTTACGGTGATCGTTCAACAAAAATATATGAGATCGAGGCTCATAGCAGAGCAAGGTGACAGCAGCTAAACAGGCAACATACTAACAGTGGGGCAGCAGTTGGACACAAGCAGCAAAGGAAAGAACGAATGGAGAGAGCAGCAAAGCAGCAAAGGAAAGAGAGAGAAAGAGAAAGAGAGAAAAAGAGAGAAAGAGAGAAAGAGAGAAAGAGAGAGAGAAGGGGTGGAAACACAGTAGCCTGCATGTAAGAAGGTTGAGTTAGGAAGGGTTAATGCTCGTAGAAAAGCTCGCGCCTTGGGACGGGGGATTATACGAGATGGTGATGCACCACCTGGCACCGACTTCAAGCCCTGGAGGGAAGAGATGGGATTGAAGAGCCTCAGGAAGGCAAATCCATCTCGACTATCTTGGCTATTAAGAGACTATCTTGACTTGAGGTGATTACTGACTTCCACGCTGTTTATCTGAAGCACAGGATGTGCCCACCGGTACAGGATGAAACTTTGGATTGTGTCCAAGTCATGTTTTGCGAAAGCACGAGTTCGGACGGGTTGGGAAATCGTTTCACTAAACCATAGCGTTCCGCTCGGCCACATATTGCTTCCTGTCACGGCACGCAAGCCATGACGAACACAAATTCCAGGAGAGGAGTTGAGGCAGAAAAGGCAGTTGCTTACAACATGTTAAGTCCAGGAGAAAAAAAAACCTAATCTTTTAATATGCAGTATATTTGTTTTCTGGATAGGTTCACAATTTGAACTCGTATGACAAGGCATGAATACATACAAGCAATCAACCTTTAAAGGGCAATGCTCGATTCAGTGACATTTTACACAGCTATGATTTAACTCCACCAAAGTGAGTGAAGCACGGGTTTATACCTAACAAGGGCCATCGATCAATCAGTATAGAAAAGGGTTTTCAAAAGTCATCGTTTCCATATATAATCCCCTCACATGACCTGTTTTCCAGGTGAACGAAAAGCCAAATCCGTGGTTTTGTTGGTAAAAGGCAACATGAATATCAGAGTTGCAGGACAGTTGGAAGTTAAGCCGTTGCTTCTGAATCCCAATGGTTATACTTTCAGGAGCACTGCAATGAAACACACCAGACACCCACAGTTTGGGAGTACGTCCACGAGCTTTGATTGAGACTGTATACTGGTTTAGACTCGGGAGAGTGTGAAACGACGTTAACACTCACAAATATTATACAGTTTGCAGATTCACAGCAGAGGAGCTAAGAGGGCAGGTGGAAGATACCAGGTTTTCTGCATCAAGAGTTTTAATCGACCATTATAATATCTTGACTGTGACATTCACAGGGTTGGGAACGACATCTCTTAATTTAAGCATTAACTCACAACACTGCAGTGGAACCTCGAAGAAAAATGACAAATAAATCCAATAGGATGAAGAATGAAAATATGAGGCCCAAGATGGCAGACACTCAAAGCAGCTAATTCTAGTTCAGTGGTCCGTGTATTACAAACAAAGCCAACATACTGCCTGAGGTTGGGCAGGCACTGAACTCGGTCGGAAATTCCCCAGTCTTTACGTCCTCCCATTGTCTGGGTCCATATAGGCCATCAACAAAGCAGCGCATTCATACCCACCGCTCTGCCTCAAAGCACCGATAGTGGCCCGAACTCTCCCCCGTTTGCCTCGGTCAAGCCCCTGCTCCCTGACGTGCACTTCATGGAGTCTCTCGCAACCCAAATTGCAGGAACCTTGACAACTATTTGGTCAAGAAGGCGAGTTTAATGAGGAAAAATGGTTCCCCTCAGAACTTGCATTGAAGCTTCTGTGCTTTTAGCAGGTCATGTCTCGTCAATGCCCTAAAATCGTGAATGGAATGAGGTCTTAAAGGGGAATCCAAATGCTCAGACCACCTCGACGCCAATCTATCCCTTGATACCCTACAGAACAGACATCCATCCATCCATCTGGACCATACTCTGTGCAGAGCATTGGTGCTGCCTAAGCAGTCTCCTTTGCTATTGGGCACAATCCTGGATGGGTCGCCACTCCGACACAGGATACCAGCAAGCTGGCAGTCATTTTGCTAACCTCGGAAGGATGACGGGCAGAGTCAACCCCACCTGGTATTAATTCAACAGCCAAGGGGAATTTGAACTCAGGATCCTCGGATCCCAAGCCCACCACCCTAACCACTAAGCCAACACCAGGCTTCCTTGGTGCTTGTACAGTAAAACAAACCGAGATGGTTTAATGCCACACCAATGGCCGAAAGACCGCAAGTTTGCCAGAAATTGGACAAGAATTGTCTGAAATACCCGAGTGTGGATCGGACCTAGAAAATGTTCGCTTTTGTACTCGGAAGATTTACGGAGAACTGTTATGAAACAATAGAGGCAGCTAGATTCTGTGGTTATCCACGACGATTGAGAGAGGATGCAATACCCCCGATTAAGAGGAAGAAACAGCTGTCGCTCGAGATTGTAACCCCATCTCTACCCAGCTTACCAGCACATGTACACGAGCAATTTGAGCGGTGAATCAAACACCTGTTGTCATTGCCAAGAGCACCTGAAAATAATTATATATTATCAACACAAATTTCTACAAATCAAATGAACCAGCATCTATTTATAATGGAGAGAAAGTATTATGGATGTATCATCTACTCCTCTGAGAGGATTTGACCTTGGAAGCTAAAACCTTCAGGGTCCCCTCACCCCATCAATCATCACCCCCACAATACCCACCACCACCACCCCACAATCCCCTATCAACCCTCACCCCCACAATATCCACAACCCCCCACACCATCCACCCACACTCCAGCTCCATCACCCCACCACAATCCCCACCACCACCACACCCCATCTCAACCATAGCCACCACTCCCCCCCCCTCCACTGTGGCGAGACATCGACACCTCATGGACACGACCGTGGGACGCGGCACGGACACAAATGGCATTCGGAGAAAGTATGAAATGGGACGATCTCGCAACATACAAGACACCTAGTCAGCCTGCGACGGTGGGACAAAGCATGCGTCGCCCATTTTATCCGCAGTGTCCTCGTGTGCTGGGCGATGATGGTTATTTCTGCTTGAGTAATATATAAACTGATTTATCAATCAGTATAAAATCCCTCCCTTATAAACCGTCAAAGAAAAGCAAAACCTACCAAGCTACATTGAACAAACGACCAGCGTTTTGATGTTTTTAACCTCCATCTTCACTTCTGCCTTCCTCCTCTGAATCACTCGCATAAGGCTCAAAACAATACGGCTCCACAATTCCCCCGAAAGCGTTTGCATCAATAATTTCGTCTCGAATAGTTTCTTCAAAATCCCACTAATCAGTTTCAGCATACCGAGAACCTTTAGCATGGCTAATGACGGTTGAATCAGTATCGGAATCCGAGCTCGACATGCACTGTTTTTCCTAAGTAAACCGCCGTTTGGGTCAAGGTGAGATCATGGTGTGTGGTCACTGGCAAAATCGAAAATGGACACTTTCTGATTAACAACAACAAAAAAAACTTTCCTTCAAATTAGATTTTCTAATGGTTTTTTTCTAATTTCTAATTTAGTATATTTCTAAAATTTCTAATAATCTAATTAGAACTTTCTAATTTAGACTAATGATTTTCAATGGTTTTCAGAAAATAAAAAAAAATAAAAAAGACTTGTGTTTGTGTTCCCCTTTAAGGAAGGACGATGGATTTTGACTATTACAATAAAGCACAATTGAAAGGCTGTAATCCTTGTCGTGTTTTTTTAAACGAGGCTAATGCTTGGAAAAACAAAATCCATCTTAAAATTACACACAAAAAAGTTTCACATGCAAAGATGACCCATGCAGAAGACAACCAGGTGGCCTGGTCAGACATTTTGGCTCAAATAAATAAATGGTCGCCAGAAGCATAGCGCCGATGACGGAATAACGGAGCGACAGAAACAGTTCGCAGAAAAGCATTGAAGAGCAAGTCGAGAAAGTCCAGGGCTGAGGAGCCAAGGTATTGCTAGGCCAGGCGGTCAGTCTTACTGCACATGCAACGATATACAACATTGACCTGGCTTCCGATTAACGGCACAATTACGGTGCAGAGACAAATCAATTAGCATGGCTAAAAGGCACCTTCAGGCTCATGGTCTACAAATTGATTCGAACTAAAACGCCTCATTTCAGGACTTCAATTAGAGCGGGCATGGCGACGTTTCCGATCCGTGCTTTGCCGAAGTGCCAAAATCAATCGCCATGCTCGCGTGCAAACAGAATGCCAAATTCTCATTTTGGGCCCCACGCTACCCGGGCGTACAGGAGATCAATCGAGCGAATTAAATCCCAAACTTCACTCGGGCTCTTATGATTCGGAGGTGGAAGCGGTTATAACAGACGGCAACAGAGATCAACATTGAAATTCTTTTAAAATCGATACGAACATGGAAAAATGAAAGTACATAATAAATCCACTTTAGTGGATTAATTAAATTGACCGGGTTAGTGAAATACCTCGAAAAACTCACAGCCTTGCATTCACCTTACAAGTGGGTTTAAAGGGAACCCTGATTTGACTTAGAACAGGTCAACAGTGGTGAACAGTTCAATTTGCCAGATTTGTAATCATTTTATTCACCGATGAGGCATTGCTTTCTGAAGAAAACCATTAATAACAAGAAAAAGAGCAATCAGAGATTGCAGACCCTCACCAAGACTTGCTTTGTGAGGTGTTTGTGTACTGGTGTGTTACGTAATTAATTAAAAAGACATAATTACAACTGCCACTTTATAACTGCTGGCAGTGATGACCGGGTACCAAGACGTCCCGCTTTGATCGGACACCTGGCCCTGACCCATGACATTTATTATTATTCGATTCAATTCAGAGTAGGATTAAAATAAATTCAATTTAAATCAAATGGAGAACCAAGTAGGTACAGTTCTGCATTGGAGTAATCAGAAGGAACCCGAACAAGCAAAAAGCAAAGAGGAAGTCATCAGGAGGAACCTGGATAGGATTCGGGTTTCAGCTGCTACTCCTCTACCCTCAAACCCGTCCAGGCACAGCCAAGTGAGCCTTATTCAAAAAATAAATAATTTTTAAAAGGACAAGACCCCTGAGCACTCACCTGGTTGAATAATGATACTGAGGAGGAAGTCAACGTGGGATGGAATCAGCAAAATATACCAACAAACCAATGTTAGAGCAAATACTAATTTTGGGGAGCAACTCCCCCCCCCCCAGGGAACTATGTTCCAGGTGAGCTAAAAATTAAAAAGAACCCAGATTCAAAAAATTAAACAATTATGGCTGCCAGACCATGCATCCGATCAGGTTGAAATTTAAAACATATATTCCCAATCACGACTTGATCATAATTGTGAAGTTTCACGTCAATCGATGAAGCGGTTCAATAATTTATTTAAAAGATTTTCGCTCAATTCATTATGGCTGCCAGTCCATGTGACCTACAAATTATTCATGAACATCCTGGTATCCCCAAGGCTTGGGGAACATTTGTGTGAAGTTTCCCCTCGATCTGTCCAGCCGTTCTGGAGAAGGTTTTAAAAAAGATTTTCGGGTAAATCCAATATGGCTGCCAAACCACATGACCTATGACATCATAACCTATGACACCATTAAAACATTCTACGTGATGAGTCGCTCCGATGGTGAAAATTTTGTGTCAATCCGACAAGCGGGTGCAGAGAAAGACCGTACTCACATTCTGTGCGGACAAACAAACAACCAGACAGACAGACAGACAGACAAACAGACAGACAAATGGACCCAAATGCAATACCTTCTCCTCTGTCGAGGGTAAAAATGACAAGAAAGGTGGTCCCCCTTTTTGTCTTCAACACATGGTTGCTCGTTACATCCATGGCTGAGGGCACGGCTGTGCCTCTAATGTGCCCCTGTCGGTTAGAGCGGGAATCTTGTAATTTGTTCAGGGTGCCAGTGATATCTCGCTGATCTGCACCAAGGAGACCGTGGGATCTTTAGTGTCCATCAACTAATGCTGGCAGACAGGACGCCCAATTTAACGTCCATCTGAGGGACAGCACACACTTTGATGAATCACCCTGTCTGTGAAATGGCAGATGGTCAGTTTAGAGCTGTGTCGAGATTTTAACCAAGGCCAGACAGCTCAGAAGTGAGTGTGCACATTCTAGGCTCTCTTGACAGCCAATGAAAGGTGGAGGAACTATACAGCCACTACATAATGAGATTACAAGATAGCATACTTAGTATGTAGATCATCAAGATGATCTGAGAATTGCGACTAAACTCCCTAAGACAACAGCAGCAAACTTTATTCAAATCGATTTAGGTAACAGGACAACCAAGCTGCTCCACGTAGTTCCAAAGCAGGCATGGAGTGACATAATGCTGCGATGCAACACTGTGAACCACCTATAAGCAGGCACTGTCAAAGTCACAGGATGTCCCCTGATATGAAGGCCTCACACTGCAAAAATACTGCAACCATTTCTAAAGTAAGGTCAATGGTAAGAAAATTTCTCCAAGTACATCCTCCAAAGGCCATAAAAAAAAACTCAGCACAAATATATATTGATCATGAGAGGAATAAAAGAAAGGTAGTCTCATACGTTGCAGGCCAGAACAATGTGAGACTTGTCCATGTGAAAATCTCAGGCTCCGGTTCATTGGACTGGCAGGGTGGCCGAAAGGTATGCACACTCATCTCTGAACTGTCAAGCCTGGATTCGAATCTTGAACCAACTTTAAACTCTCATCCTGGTGTTTCACTGGCAGGGTAAGGCATCAATGTTATTGGTGTGCCGTCCCTCGGATGGACGTTGAACTGGGCCTCTGCCAACAATAGTTGGGGGTGTTAAAGATCCCACGGTGTTCGTCACAAAGTGTAGCTGAGGTATCGCTGGCATTCTGAACAAATTCCAAATTCCTGCCATAACTTACAGGGGGCACTGCATCAGCAGCACAGCTGTACTCCCAGGAATGATGCAACCAGGAGCTATTGGCTGCATTTGAAAGGAAAGGCGGAAGTTCAGCTCAATGTCGCTGGGGCTTCGCTCAAGAGTTGCTTCAGGTGCGCTTCATGATCAAGTACATAACATGATATATGATTGGCCCATGAATATCTCCTTTCATCTGAATATCGCTCTGTACTTGGCACTAACCAAAACACGTTTTTCTCCCTGAGCATATCGCCAGACTTTTATAGAATCATTGATGTTGTGCATCTGTGTTTATCACAATACTCCAGAAAGATTGCTCAACATTTAGTAATCCCTCGAGCCGTGGTTAGTCAGATGGCTTAATAGAGCTGTTCACTTCCAAACCACCCCAAAATAAGCTAATTTAGTTCAATTGTAAGATATTTTGAACAGAGGAACTTATAAAACAAAAGACATCAATGCATTTGAAATTTGCTGAGTCCCAAGGTCTGCTTCTTTCACACATCAGGCAGGTTGGTGGACTCCATGTTCTATCGTCTCACAAATGGCCTCGCTCCGCCTGCCCCCTCCCCGGTTTGCCCGGGTCGTTCCAGAATCCCACACCAGGATTGCCTCCCCAATTATAAGCTGAACACTGCGCTCCATTACTTCATTCATCCCTCTATTCTCTCATCTGTGGATCTGACTCCTTATGGCTTGCCACTCCCAATCCTTTAACAATACTGCCTGTGGTCGTCTCATATTCTCTTCCACCTTTGCTAACCCATTGCCACCCTTGCCTATTCTTTATACCACTCATCATGTCCGGTGTCCTTGTCTCCTCATTCCCCTATCAGTCTGTGTACCTGTGGATTGATCTCTGTCTCTCCCTCCGTCCCTCCCTCTCCTGTCTCTCTCCGTCCCTCTCTCTCTCAGCTTGGTTCTTGGTTCTTCCTCAGCTTGGTTCTTCCTGCTGCATGGATATGACGGTTCTCTGCGGATGTCCATTTCATCACGATTGATGTCATGTTCCAAAGGAAATGCCTTATAATATAGGTGTCCAATGTCTTCTTCGGCAATGATTGCAGAGCAGCAGGAAAGTAAAGATAACTGTATTTATTTTTTTGTTCATGGCTTAATGGCAAAGGATGAAAATGACTTGTTGAGGACAAACAAAGCATCCT
Source organism: Eptatretus atami (assembly GCA_035128595.1). Classification (NCBI taxonomy): domain Eukaryota; kingdom Metazoa; phylum Chordata; class Myxini; order Myxiniformes; family Myxinidae; genus Eptatretus; species Eptatretus atami. Next base: position 17,076,672 of record CM068963.1, on the reverse strand, counting down.
TTATAAATGTTTGGCATAGCAGTTGCAACGCTCAACACTTGGAAGGGAGCTGAAGAACAGACCGAGGTTTCAATGAAGTTCCTCAAAACAGGGAAAACACGGTGACTAGAACAAAAACTAAATTGACAGCTAAAGATAAGTGTTACATAATTGAGAAGACATTATCACACAACTCAGGGTGGCAGTTTGCAACAACTTGAAAGCGAAGCGCTGAGTAAAGGGAGTTCAGACAGGCGAAGCGATGGAGCAGAAACTCGATCTATTTATCTCCCAAATGCGTTAACTTGAGCCTAATTGCAGCACGGAAGCAAACGAGTAGCAGCACTTTGATTACAAAAAAAAAAAAACTGCTTTCAGCATACAAGGACAAAAAGTAGACGGCAAAGAATAAATAGTAAGTGAACATTGATCACTAATTACTACGCTACGGGCCAGTCGAGGTCGCTCAAGGATAAGGAGGGGTATAAAAAAATGGGAGTTGGAGGAATAAAAACAAGATTATTCAGGAATAGTAGAAGGTGGTTGAGAATGGGAGGGTACAAGAAGTGAACCCTGCGATGAGCATGTCGAGGTGAGCGCGGGGAAGGTGACCATTATCAGCAATGGTAGCTTGCAAAGCCACCGGTGGTGGTTAGTGACATACCTTTGGCACAGTGGAGGTATCTGGAGACGTCGATAACAAGGCGATCGGTGCAATTGGCTCAGAAAGAAGAGCCCTTAAGGCATTCTCATTATAAAAATAGCCTCAATAGTGGTATAGTCTCACATAAGAGTGAAGGAGCCTTGGAGGGAACCACAGCATGTAACTTGGTGCAATCATTGGCTCCAACCAATACAGCCTTGTGAGCATTGACAGCTTGTAAAACAGCAAGGTAAAACCATATACTCATAACCAGTAATGGAAACGTCACCCAACCAAAACTATGACTTTGAGCCTCATGAAGTACCAGGCAGGTGATACTGTTCTCACAACCACCAGATTAATTAATTCCAAAAGCCAGGCATGGCTCTTCTCCTCTCAATTGTACATCTGCATCTCCCTCACTGCTAAACTCTCTTCAACTCTACCTGAATCTCTATAACTGTCTGCTGCTCACTCCTTATCTTCCTAACTCAACTGCCATCAACGTGTCCCCAAAATTGCTTCTCCACATGCTACACCCACGGTTTTAGTGCAAACCATGACATCGGGCGGCCAGCTCAAGTAACAGCTAGTTTTTGAACCAGCCATTGGCAGCAGAAATGCAAATACATATTCAAATGTCATGATGAGAATAAATTAATGAGTGCAAAAGAAAATACCACCTACTGGCCACCTAACACTTCCCATGCCAGGCCCAATGATACAATATTTATGGAATCAATCAAGATGAAAGTATTACACGTCATTTAACTAACGATACACACAAAACGCACCGTTTTCATGGCAATATATAAATTTTGATAACTTATTTTTGTTGTTGGTGACGATGACGATTTTGTACATCAATCAATCAATCAATCAATCAATCAATCAATCAATAAATAAATAAATAAATAAGTAAACAAACAAACAAACAAATAAACCGTGCATCCAACCAAAGAAGGAACGGAATCTACTCTGCTCCTGTAGTAATTAGCAAGCAAGAGCAGATCCGGTCTCGGGCGCCATTTCACCCACTTCCCAGCAAGCTTCCTCAAGCCAATAGAAGCAGAGTCTCAGCACGTGCTCGCCTTTATTCCTGAGGCGACTTTTCATTTCTGGTCACGTGCAGGTGTGAGAGATCAATGAAGGAGTGTTTCTATTGTGCTGAAGGTTAAAAGGAGAGCCCAAACGCTCAGACCACCTCGACGTGAATCTATCCCCTCGATGCCCTCCAAAACAGATATGATGTGTCTATTTCCGATTTGCGAATTATAAAGTGGGTAAATTTGCGATTAAAAGTCAAAAACGTCTTCTTCTTCAGATTATCCGTGACGTCGCATCAAGAAGTGGACCGTCATACCTGTACTGTTCCCAGGTTCCATTGCGGTATTATTTAACTCAAATGGCAAATCATTTTCGATTTTCCACAAATATGACGAGTCGATGCGTCCTTGGTGCTTGTATAGTCGTACAAACCAAGATGGTTTCATGCTACACCAATGGCCAAAAAACCCTGAGTTTGCCAGTTATTGGACGAGGTTTGTCCGAAATACCCAAGTGTGGATCAGGCCTACAAAATGTCCACTTTTGTGTTCGGAACGTGTAAACGAGAACTGTTATGAAACAGCAGAGACGGCTGTAGATCTTGTGGTTATCCACGACGATTGAGAGAGGATGCAATACCCACGATTTAGAGGAAGAAACAGCTGTCGCTCGAGATTGTAACCCCATCTCTACCCAGCTTACCAGCACATGCACACAGGCAATTTGAGCGGTGAATCAACCATCTGTTGCCATTGCCCAGTCGTTCACACAAGAGCACCTGAAAATAATTATCTATTATCAACACAAATTTCTACAAATCAAATGAACCAGCGTCTACATATAATGGAGAGAAAGTATGTATGTATCATCATCTACTCCTCTTAGAGGATTAGACCAAGGAAGCTAAAACTTTCAGGGTCTCCGCCCCTCCCAATCCCCCCCCCCATCAACCATCACCCTCACAATATCTCACCCCAACCCCCCAATCCACATCAACAATCACACCCAAAATATCCACCACCATCCCACACCCCCCTCCACCATCCCCATCAACCATCAACCCACAATTAATACCCACTACCACCCCTCACCCCACAATACCAACAACCATCCCACACTCCCCCCTTAGCCATCCCCATCAACCCCACAATACCCATCACCACCCTCACCCCCCTCCACCATCACCCCTCACCCCCCATCCACCATCCTCACAATCCACCATCAACCAAACCCCCAACACCCTCGTCCTCAACCCCGCCTCCCACAATCCTCTATCGACCATCACCACACACTCCTCTCCATCCCCATCCTCAGCACCACTTCCCCCACTGAGGTGGGACATCGGCTTTTTTAACTGTAACACCTCAAAAAATTATTAGAATTGAAACCACGTTCAGTTCTTTGTTTGTTACTTAAAAATCAATGTATAGTCACAAAAAAAAAATTCTAATTCTGTGGACCTTTAAGCAAAAAACGCCAGTCACATAATTGATGGTCTGCTTTGCTATTTTTATTTGCTCGTGATCTGATGATGTACGTATGGGGGTGAGTAAATGTGTGTTTGTTGGTTTTATGTTTCCGGGACATGAACATGGCTGGCTTTGTGTCCGGGTTTGACAAGGTGACTTATGGGTGCGTGCTTGGTGGAGGTTCCATTGAGTGTTGTGCACGTGTGAGCGTGGCGTGGGGTGTGGGGTCGAGCGTTCTTTTTTACTCAACTTTTCCAGCTGTTTGCAATTTGCACCATCCAATTTTTGCCATTTGTATTAGAGGAGTGTATTGTATGTGTATGTCCACAGTCTCCCCAGTTAAAGCAGAGCAGACCATCGATGTTGTGATTGGCATTTGTTGCTTTACGATTGGCAAAATAAAAACGCTCCTCAATTGACCTCTCACATGGGCACGTGAACGGAAACGAATTGTCACCTCAGGGATAAAAGCGGACACGTGCTGAGGCTCGGGCTCCATTGGCCTGAGGAAGCTCGCTAGGATGCGGATGAAACGTCACCCGAGACCAGGTCTGCTCTTCCTTGGTTATTACGAGATTAGCACAGTAGATCGAGTTAGTTTTTTGGATGGATGTGCATTTTTCCTCTTAAAGTGTATATCCCAACCGCCCCATCTCATGCCATTATACATACATACATACATATGTACATATATAAATGTAATATATACTATTAAGAATATATCTATATATATATAGATGTAATGTATTGTAGTAACTATAGATACACCATATGTATGTTTTGTAAATATATACATATATGTACATAGAAATATACAAAAATATATGTTATGTTATGTAAAACACATCATAACTACAAAAACACAACAAACAACATACACTAACAAAACACACAAAACAAAGATACCACACACAACACCAAAAACACAAACACAATGACAAAATCATAAACATCCACAACAACAACAACACAAAGAGATAAAAATATATTATATATATATTTATTGTTTGTATTCATATATATATATATTTATAGTGTGTTGTTCTTCTTCTTTCGCTGCTCCCGTTAGGGGTCGCCACAGCGGATCATCCGTTATGATCCGCATACTGATTTGGCACAGGTTTTACGCCGGATGCCCTACTGACGCAACCCTGGTCGCCTCTTATGACACAGGGATAAGGATTGGTTTCGCCATGATTCGGGCTGCCCTACACCTCTCATAGCGCGGCCCAGCGCAGAGCCCCGTCCTAAGCGATCCCTCCACCAAGCCTCCGAATAGCCGGATTACAGGCGCATGCCCTACGCCCGGTTATATATTTATATGTATGTATGTAAATATATTGTTACGGATTTCAGAATCGGGTCTGATGAATGCATCCACACATCCAGGTCCTCAGACAGTTATTCCTTCAATGCATGTTCAGATTAGCCCATCCCCATGTCTAATGGGATTTTAAATGTGATGCGTTGAGAAGGGTAAAGGATAGATCCCTCTCTTTTGGGAAGTTTTTTTTATATGACAGACACGTTTACACACATTTCTTTCGTGAGCTCTGACGCGTGCCCTTATTTTTCCTCAGCACCGATTATGCACGTACTTCTTTCGCGAGCACCGACGCCCGCCTTTTTTGAGAGCGCACGGGTCGTCATGGTAACCGTGCGCAAGTGGGGCAGTGTGAGCTGGGGCGGACTCTGCGCCCACTGAGACGGCCGCAGATATAAAACGAATTGGAGGTCCGTTCTGAGAGAGAGAAAGTGAGAGGAAAAGGGCGAGAGAAGTGAGATGAAAAGAGGAGAGAGAAGTAAGAGAGAAAGAGGAGAAAGAACGTGGGGTGAAGAAGCCAGGGAGGAAGAAGAGAAGCGAGCAAGAAGTGGGTGTAAGCGCGCAAAAGAGGAGAAGAAAGTGAGCGTGTGGTGAGCGGTGTGGTGTCTGACCAGCGCCAACGAGACAATTCGTCCTTCCAGTGTTGAGCAAGCAAGCGTGTGGTGCGTGTGTGGGTGTGAGCAGCGCCGACCGGGAGTGAGGCATGGGTCGGTCACCAACAAGTGAGGCGTGGGTCAGTCACCGACGGACCGTGTGGTCACAGGACGTCACACAGTTTTGTGAAGTGTGAGAAGCTGCCCGTGTCGCAGCACAGCGTCTAAACCCGTGACAGACAATCTCGGTGCCCTCCCAGACTTCGACTGGCGTTCAAGGCTGTTCGCGAGAGGGTGCACGGCAAGCTGGGTGCTGGCGACGGACGTGACACGCACGCACACATTTCAGGACGTTTTCACTTCACGGACGACTACTCTGGTGAGCGAGCCGATTCTCCTCCCCCCCCCCGAATGATTTGTTGGGTACCCTTGTCTGTGTTTAGCTGTAAGTCAACCCCCCCCCCCCCCCCACACCCCGATAAGCATCTGCTCTTTGTCTCTTTCCTGGCATTTTGATTGATTTTGCTTTGAAATTTATTCTTTTTACCTCAGAAAATAAGTTCTTTTTTTTATTTATTTATTTTATATTAATAAATCATTTGTCGATTTCCAACCTGTCCGTGTTGTTTCCTTTCTTTCCATTGGTCTAGCATTGTCCGAACCTCGATAGACTGGGAGGTAATTACCACAGATTTGACCAAAAATAGTCGGCACGCACCAGCGGTTAAAACGCTCGGCGCTGTCGAATTAAAATCTAATCGAGATAACATTGGTGCTTTGCCGAGGGCACGCTCCCTGCTCAGGTAACCCGCATGACCTCTTGTTAAACAGCATAATTAGACGGTGGACACTGGAACTCGTGGTTAACTGGGTGGCATTGTGGTTTTAAAAAACCCACCGTACCACAACATTAAATGTGAGCGGTGGCCCAGGTCCGGCTCTACCGAGGACAACCGGGGATTAATCCCCGAGTGCCGAGCTGGTGTCTCGGTACCCATAACTGCAACAATATATACAGGGTGGGGCATTTCTATCGATGGTTTTATTATCCTTATAACTTTTTTTGTTTCTAAACCAAATCAAATAAAATTTCTATGCAACATAGGCACATACTTCAAGTTTTTAAAATCAATTTTGATTCTTTATTTCTTAAAAATTACATCAGAC
>CM068963.1:17031167-17048619 GCA_035128595.1 Eptatretus atami | reverse complement strand
GGATCCATGCGCCCGGACGCGTTCTTAGTTATAATTTTAACTCAATGGCAGCTCAACCCATATTCCGAGCACGAACTTGGCCGGCAACGAAGTCGCACAATAGCGGCGCGCATCGCATTATCAGCGCGCAACACGGCGCGAATGCTATATTAGCCACAGCGTAACGGCACGACACGAGACGCGGGGCTCACCAAACCAACGTATTGAAACCACGTGATCATGGAGGCGAGGCGTGCGCGGGACATTCGTGAGGCTTCGAGCACAAAACAAGAAAATATCTGCGCAAACTAAAAGGGGGAAAAAAATTTTTTGTGGAGGAAGGAAACGAAAATTGAAAAAAGGGAGAGAGAGGGGGCCCAGGGCATTGCAAAAATAAAAAGAAAAGTGCGGGAGAGCGGGGGGAAAACTGAAGAAAAGAAAAGGGGAGCAACATTAGTAACTCCCAGGCATAGAAAGAACTTAGAAGAAGACATTGGAAAACGAAGCGTTGGAAAAGGAAAAAACGGAAACACGCATGTGGGAATTGGAACTATCTGAGGCAAGAGGTAAGAATATGGCCATCGGCAAAGAGAAAGCCTGGAAGAGGAGTAAAAACGAGACAGTATTGGTTCAAACTTAGCGGGTATACGTAAGGGAATGGACAATTGAGGAAGAAGAATGTGAAGAGGTGTGACAGATTGAGACGGAATTGAAAAAAAAGCTTCTTGAGTTACTGAAACACCAAAGATAAAGAAACCGGGAATTAACAAAACGAGACTGAGGATGTCTTAAGAGAGGGGGAAAAGAAGAGCGGAAAGCAGAGAATGAACGTTGCAGGACCACACTGAGCCAAATCAAACAGTTAGAAGCCAAAAACAAGTCGGAGTGTCGCGGAGCATGAGAAAGGAATTTAGAAAGGAAAGCTTCTGAGTTTACAGAAACACCAAAACGAGACGAAATTACAAAAACGAGTTGGTATGTTGAGGGAAGAGAGAACGACAGCAGAGAATGAACGTTGAGGACCACACTGTACAGATCGAACAGCTGGCAAGCGAAGAGCCAGATTGCAGAATGAGAACCAGAAAAGACTACTGAAGAACAAGGAATGAAAACAGGAGAAGGAAATCAGGCAATTGAGGGAAATAACGAGATCGCAGAATGAGGAACAAGAAAGACAGTGGAATAGAAAAACACAAGAAACAGAGGAATGGGGACAGGAGAAAGAAATCAGCCCAATTGAAGGAGAATAACGAGATATGCCAGAATGAGGAAAAGAAGAGACAGTGAATAAAAAGCAAAAAGAGTATTGAATTTAGAATACTGAACAACAAAAAGGAAAAAAGCAAGGGTGGTGGAGTAACGGAGAATAGTGCAGAAAAGGAATGAAACAGGAAAGGGAGATCTAACCAAGTTTGAGTGGAAAACTATGAGATTGGAGCAAGTGTAGAAACGTGAGGATTAGTGGATAGAAAGACAAAAAGAAAAGTGAATTTGAGGTTGACCAATTGTAAAGGAAAAATGCAAGGTTGGAGTCACGATGAGATAGTGAAAGAAACGAACGAAACAGGAAAAGGAACAAAGCCAATTGAAAGAAACGATGATTTTGGAGAAGGAAGAACAAGCGAGACAGTGGGATAAGAAACAAAAAGAACAAGGAATGAAACAAAAAAAAGACAAGAACACTGAAGGGGAAAGCAAGGTTGAAGTACGCGGAGATAGTGAGGGAGGAACGAATGAAACGGGGAAAGGAGATCGGCCAATTGAAGGAAACTATGAGATTGGAGAATGAAGAGCGTGAGGCGACAGGGGGTGAAAGAAATTAAAAAAGAAAGACAAACAACAATTAAAAAGAAAGCAAGGTTGAAGTACGCGGAGATAGTGAAGGAAGAACTAATGAAACAGGAAAAGGAGATTGGCCAATTGAAAGAAACGATGAGATTGGAGAATGAAAGAACATGAGAGACGGTGGAGTAGAAACAAAAAGAAAACGAGTTTGTCAGTTAACCAACTCAAGGAAAGGGCAAAGTTGAATCCACGGAGATCGAAAAACTCCGGAAAGAGAACGAACAACTCAAAAAGCTCCGAGAGGTATGAACGACTCAAAAAGGAGCCTCGGAAATGGAACAGCGCAATAGTGTGGGATGTGTGACATCACCACAGGGAGAACGTTAGTGGTGCAAGACTTGATCGACACCACTCGTCGGATGAAAGAACAAATAAACCAATGTCACTCGCAGGGTGACCCGTATCTTGCCAAAAGGTGACCACGTGTGACTTCTTTAAGGTCACACTGAGGTGAACAGAGCTGCTATCACCAGGAGCGACTCCTTGAGATAATCTGCCTACGAGAGATTCCGGATGAGAATCGTTCTACAGAGTAACATGAAAATGAAAATTACTCAATCAACGGCTTTCATCTAAGGTACTATTCGATATGGTAGCTGAAATCTAAAATTTATGTAGCTGAAATCTAAAATTTGACCTTGGGGTATAGAATGAATGACCATCAAGATGACCTGAAGGTCAAGGCCGATCAACACCAAAAAAATTGAATCAGCTGAGCCCAGACCACAGCCTACATACCCACCAAGTTTGGAGATCATTTGCTCCAAAAGTTACTAAAAAAATAAGGGTTTCGTCTACCTTGATGCTTGACCTTTTTGTGACCTTGACCTTGAACTCTCAATAAGTCCGTATGGTTAATGTATGTCTCCAGGACTCATGCACATGTACATATCAAAAGATTTTTATAAGAACTGAGGAAATAAAATGTTCATGAAAAATCCATTTTTTCGTCATGACGTTATCAAAAATGACGTCATAGCGTCAAACTTGTTACAGCATCTGGAAAGCACTCATCAAGGGTTTTCATATGAGGTATTACACGGATATGGTACCATAAGATTTCAAAATTTGACCTTGGATCAAAATATTTCGACCTTAGGTGCTAACCATGAAGGTCAAGGCCAATCGCCACCAAAAACTAATCAGCTGAGCGCCAGACCATATACTACATTCCCATAAAGATTTGGAGATGATTCGATTAAAATACTCAAAAAATAAGGGTTTCGGCGACCTCCATGATTTACCGCAAAGTGACCTTGACCTTGACCTTTATGTGTGCTGAAGGGTATTGTAATAATACTACGATATGTGTACCCACAAGAGTTTCCGATGAGAATTGTGCTCTACAGAGTGATATAAAGGTGAAAAATCCAATGATTACAGACAAACAAACAAAAAAACTTACCAAGTAACAGATCTTGCAAAAACGAAGTTTTGGCAAGATAATTAGGACCAACCCTAATAAAGGAGACACAAATAAAACTGGAGGGAGAGAGAGGTATTGCCAGAGACACGGAGATAGACCGAATGAGAATGAATTAAATGGAACGAAGGAGAAACAGAGACGAGGATCCAGAAGAAACTAATAGAATGAACTGAGTTGGCAGAGACACGGAATAGAGGGTGAATGAGACGGGGTAAGGACGAGCACACACACTGATAGTGGAGGACCATGAGGGGAGCTGCAGAATGTGTGACCCGGTGCGAGCAGCTGGATAGCCTCCTTCAGGAACGGGGGGAGACGCCTATTCTCCCTTGAAGCTGATACGACCAGGTGGGTTCGGTCGTGTCAAGCGAGTTAGGAGGGGCGAGTGCTGTGAACGGTGCATGCAGAGCTTGGGGGTATAGAGTATAAACCCCTTGGGGTGAGCAAATCCCAGTGTGTTGTTCAGGTGTGTGTGTTTGCGAGCGTGCGAATGCGTGCCTTCCAGCGCACCAGACACCCCGTGCGTGAGTGTGTGGTTACGAGTGTTGGTCCCGGTGTGCGTGTGTGTCGAAGTGTGTGCTCGACAAGTGTGGCCAATGACGCTTCCCAGCGACCGTGTCATAGTCAATTAATAGTACACTAGTCCAGTCGGAATGATGTGAAACACCGCGTAGTGTTGAGTGTCACCCGCGTGCTGTGAGTAAATGTGTGATAAGAGACAGCGTGTGTGAGGTCGCTGTATGAGGAATGACAGGGCATGCGGGAACACACAACCGGCAGTCCGAGAGTGAGTGTAATGGTGAGGTGTGCGAGTCTCATGACACGGCGGTGAGATTGAGCGCGTGGAGGGAATGGAGACGACGACGGCGACAGGTGAAGGACAAAGGCCGGTAGTGGCCGTAGTTGGCATTGCGGACCGTGCCGGGTTGCACGGCGGCGAGCGCGAGGTTCGTGCCGTGCAGCGCACGAGGCCGCCACGTGCGCGCTTGCGGGAGTGAAGCCCGGTCCGTAAACACCCGCGGTGGATGTTGCCAATCCCGCGACGGACAAAAGGTAGGCTGGAGTACGGATTTGGACCGGATGTTCTCCATGCGAGCGTATTTGTGAAGTTCCGACGAGCAGAGCACATGTGTTCGCGTGGGGAACCCCTCAAAACGCGAGGCTTGTTTTTTTGGATGCGCAGGGTGACGGTCGTGGCTGCATGGTTGCGGAACCCGGCAGGAGGGGTATCCCTGAAGGATGGTACCGTCCAAGGAGGGACGAGGTGCACAAACAGCTGCCATGACGTCACGGGAGTAAAAGAGCGCAGGTTGCGAGTTGCCGCGCTGGTGTACGCATTTATTTTAAAAAAACAAAAAAAAAAAACAAGCCTCGCTTCGGTGTGAACAGGATTCCCGGACAAGGGGTGGAAGACCCCCTTGGCCTGGGCACAGGATGGAACTAGTTAGGGGGAAGGGTTAGTGATAGCTCGACCGGCATCCATGGAGCAGGATAAGCCTCATGGAGCCCGTGGAATGGATTAGTTAGAGGGATTGTAGTTAGATTTAGGATGGATTTAAGGGATTATTTGAGGACACGAGACAGACTTTGGATGTGTAGAGGGGACGTAGCTTAGCTACGTAGTGTTAAAAGGAACGTGCGTAGTGTTAAGGGACGACGTGGGAGCACGAGGTAGTTAGGGGATGTAGTGAGCAGGATGGCAGAATTCAGCGGTGTGTGTTGAAGAGTTGGTGAGGTGGAGACATGTGAGTGAGTGAGGCCAGCGGGTCTGTATGTATGGAGTGAATGTGGAATGCATGGTGCGATGAGTGATTGGGGGAGGAGTGATCCCACCCAGGACCCCGGGTCAGAGTAAAGTGAGTTAGTGGGGTTAGTCAAATTGACAGAATGGAGGTCGTTTGCGTTGGTGGGAGTGTAGGCTCGAACCCCATTTGGAGGGGTGCAGGAGCCCTGTTGACGGGCTGGGAGCGTGGTTGCGAACGGTGAGTATCGCTGAGTGGGTACCCCGGGCACCGGGCTAGTCGGCCGCGGTAGGCCAAGGGTCCAGGTGGGGGCGGATAGCGTAGTGGGCACGGGTGCGCCCGCATGATGCGGGCCCGTGGCGCCAAATGCCACGGGGCAGTGTACTGGGCACGGGCGACCTCGGAAAGGGACCCGGGGGCGCCAACACGCCACCGTGGGCATCAGGGGGGAGTAGCCGAGGAGGGCACTCTCCAGTTTTAGGGAGCTGGTAGGCTCGGAGGCAGTGTTTGTGCCCGGGGGGTGCCATTGTGGAGAATCGGCAGAGGGTAGTTCCTGCCAAGGGAGCCACGCGTCCCAGCCACGAAACCGTGAAGGGCACGAGGGAAAATTGGAGGAAAGGCCCAAAATTGAGAGGACACCAACACAGGCGACGGGAATCTGGGTTGATAGAACAATATTTTAAGCGAGAGGCGCTTGTTGAAGGCCCCGGGGTAGTTAACAGGTAAATGGTTAGGGTAGATTAGGAAGTGTACCCCTCCACACCAATCCATCCCTTCGCCTCTCGTTGTGGCCGCTGGACTCACCTTGGGTGAGTAGATCGCTGAAATCTGAGGAGGCCATTCTGAGGCTTCGTTGGGCCTCGACACAGGACGCTAGCTCTCCCTTATTCCCTCCGGGAATGGGAACGTAGGGGTTGGGAGCAGGCTAGGAGACGATAGGTTAGCCGAACAAGGACGATAAAGTGGTTAGGAGACGATTTATAGGGGGAAGTAAAATAAAAATAAAAAACAAAAAAATAAGTTGGCGGCTAAATTGATCTTTACAAATTAAGGGGGTGGTATGGACAGAGACAGGCAAAGGCGATAGTAGGGAGGGAGACAGTAGGGTAGGTCCGAGCCCGCCTTCCGAGTGGCCAGCACCACCGCACTCCCTCCAACCAACCTCCATTTCAAGGCAAGGGCTGGCCACTTCGTCTGCTGGCTGTGGTTGCTTCGAGGCCTGTGCGGCCACTTCATCTGCTGGCTGTTTACTGCAAGGCCCTGTGCCCGTCGGATCGTCTGCTGGCTGTTTGCTTCGAGGCCTGTGCCGGCCACTTCATCTGCCGGCTGTTGCTACAACGGCCTTGTCATGCCACGCCTTGCCTGCCTGCCTTTGCCATGGCCCATGCCCACCAGCCCCCGTTTGTTTTGCATTCCCCCCCCTTTGTTCATTACCATGTGTGCGCCGGATCGTCGCGCAAGCTGCAAGGACTACCCTGTTGGCAGCCGCAACACGGTACTGCACTGGCGGCCCGTGCACCCTTTGGTCACTGCATTCATTTCAAAGGGGAGGCCTTGGACTGCGTTAAGCAGCCTGGCCCCCTTGCTTGTGACTGTGTTTCTTCCCGCAGAGACCATAGATCCTGGCCATGGTTTAGTGTAAATGTAGGTTAAGTTGTTACGTTGTAAATTGTAAATGTGTTTTGCGCCCCCGGCATGTGAGTCTTAGCGCGGCAATTTATTTTAATCGTCGTGTATGAGTGGGTTTGTTAGTTAGTTACTCAGCCCGTAGGTTATTTATTTGGGGACACGAATACATGAATGTCGCCACTCAGGGATCCAAAGGTAAAACGTTACTAGGGGAGAACTTACACATGATGGCACACGAAAATTCGACGACTCGGGACGAGTCTGTAAAAAGGGGAGGGGGTAGTGTTACGGCTGTGGAAATTCGCAGAACATCATAAAGGTTCTTAGGATCTAGTTATGCGGTAGAGAGTGTTCAGATAGGTTTCCCCACCGTTGTTAGAGGGGTCTTCGTATTAACCGGGCTGTGATCCTTTGGGTAGTGTTTTTCTTTTTCTATCGTTATTTTGGACCAACCACATCTCAACACCATTACAACAAACACCTTAACCACAACGCCAACCACACCACAATCACAACAACCACGATCGCCTCAACCATTCAACCACAACCGAACCACCACCACCAATGTCGCTCTCAACAACCGCTCACAGGCACCTCCAACCACAACCCCTCCCCACAACCACACGCGCCTCTCAACAAACCACGCCATCCTCACCACTTTACCCCCAACCACCAACATCGCCTCACCACCTCTCCACCCCATCAATCACCTAACCACCTTCGCACCACAACGCCCACCCAACTACAAAGCAACCACACCACAATCCCACGCACCAACGAATAGCATCTCCGAAAGCCAGCGCAACGCGAGCAAAAAGACCAAGGAGAAACCTCCCAATGGTGCGCGGATTTTCCCGCCTATTTCTCCCACGCTTGGTGTGGGGGAGGTGCGATCGAGCAAGGTCAAAGGTGAGAAAGGTGGGGCCTCTTTTGAGGAATGATTTCCTTGGACCTGAGCCAAGAATGATTTCTCTCGCCCCCCGCGTGGCGTGCGGGGGAGGGGGATGAGAGGGCACGCCCCTTTTCTAGAAGCTTCCCGCAGGAGCTGGAAGGGGCGGAAGCCAAAAACGGGGGAGGAGTCAGGCGTTGGAACCTGGGGAATAAAAAGGGCGCACGAGACGCCAGGTTCGTTCGTTGTTGGTCGTCGAGTCATATTGTTCTCTTCGGGGGAGCTTCGTCTCTTCGTGGCATTGGGTGATTGCTGCTGCTTCGTGGTGGTTCGAGCTCCGGGTGCCTTCCCTTTGGTGCCAAGTCGTGTGGGTTGTGTGCGGTGGTCCAGGGTCGAGCACGCACGAGAGGAGAGTGCCGGAGAGAGCTCGCGACCGTCGCACCACGAGGGTGCAGGTAACCAGCGTCGGTCTCGTGGGACCCATTCGGTCAGCCAAGTCCCACGCCATAAAGGCCCACGGGCCCAGTCTGTGGGGTGTCTTTTCTCTTCTTTTGTGTGAATGATGTGGCGCCGTGTCCATTAAGTAAACCTGTTAAGTGCCTGTGAAATAATAAGAATATTCGGTCTAGTGCTTTCCCTTGCTTTGTTTGCCTGTATACGTTTGGCTTGACATACGTGCAATTGAAAATAAATGTGCTTTGTGTGAATGTACCCGTTCGTCGCGTCCTCCTTTCACCCTATTGGAAATGCCATCTTGCATCGCGGAATAAATAGCTGGTTTTAAACACCCGTTAAATAAGAATCGATCCGCGAGGTCGGCGATAATACCCGCTCGCGTTATCACTGCAGAACGGAACGGACCGCTAAGCGGTTCGTGTCCCAGCCGACCTGCGCCGAGGTACGCGTCTCCCGGTGAGCTATCCGCGCGGGTACTTAGGTATATCGAGATTCGGCGATTGACCCATCCTGCGCGGGTAGAAAATTGGCTAGGCCGTGGTGGGGTTGAAGACCCACCCGTGACAGGGTTCCGGCGTTGCTCCGGAAGGTCACGACTGAATTGTCCGTCCGGTGGGCGACGCGGTTGCGATTAGAGAAACGCGGCCGATCGCACGCCGGCGGGCGCGAATCGTAACAATATATATATATATATATATATATATATATATATATATATATATATATATATTGTTACGGTTGTGAAATTCCGCAAAACCACCATTCAGGTTCCCCAGAGATCAGTTATTTCGGTAAGTACGTGTTTCATAGATAGCCCTTTCCCCTAGTCTAACGGGTATTTAAATGTTCCTGCGCGGGTTGGTTATTATTAATAGTCAGGTTTCTTTTAGTTATTGTTTATACCACCAACTACATCATCGACTCCACCGCCGACCGCACCGCATCGCCCACGCCTTCGCTTCACTCCCGTCACCCAGCCACCTGGCCAATTGGGGGTTTGCCGCCCGTTTTGGCAAATGAAAGGAATGACGAGGGCGCATGCGCAGAAGGTCATCTGGTGTGGCAGGCGAAGTTCGGGGAGGAGCCACACGGTGGCCCTCGACCACGGCATGCAGCGGGTGAGGTGACCGCGACTCAGCCAATCCGGCCCGCGACGGGAGAGGGCGGAGTTGCGAGGAGGACCCCCCCCCCTTCGAAGCGGGGGAGATAAAAAAATAGCGCGGTCCATGCACGGTGTCGTTCCCCTGGCGTTCTGGTCGGCGCGTTCTGCGCATTGTTCATCGGCGTTCTGTTCGGGGATCGGCACGTTCAGCGCATTGTTCATCGGCGTCTGTTCGGGGATCGGCACGTTCAGCGCATTGTTCATCGGCATTCTGTTCGGGGATCGGCGCGTTCTGCGCATTGTTCATCGGTGTTCTGTTCGGGGATCGGCACGTTCAGCGCATTGTTCTTCGGCGCGTTCTGGCGCATTGTTTCTCGACCGTCCTGGTCGCGCACGAGTTCGGGAACGCGTCTGCGGACGGAGGGTCTTCTCCCGCCAGCCTGCGCCCTGCCGGCTCCGCAAGCTTGGCTCCTCCGGATCGTGCAAGGGGTCCAGTTCGGCCCCGAGGACCTGGTCCTCGAAGACCACAGAGGTGGACAGGTCCGAGGCAGGTCCTAATAAAGACCATTGGTCCGATTCTTTGTGGTGTGTGTGTGCGTGTGCGTGTGTGTGTCCGTGGGTCCGTCTGAAAAGTAGTGAAACTGTTTAAGTGCCTGTAAAAATGTTCACCTTGCATTTCTTTTAGTCGGTTTAGTTCTGCTCTTTGTGTTCCCTAGTTCCCCATTATTATTGTAAATAAACCCAATTGTTTAAATGTACTCAGCTCGTCGTTCATTTCCTTCATTGGCTGAGCATGTCGGCGTGTGAGGGATTATCGGCCATTGCCAGGGTCACAAGATAATCTGGCCGGCGGAATTCGTCGATACCACCGCTCGGCTACGCACACGGGACGGGTCCGCTTAAGCG
The DNA here is from genome assembly GCA_035128595.1 of Eptatretus atami. NCBI lineage: Eukaryota > Metazoa > Chordata > Myxini > Myxiniformes > Myxinidae > Eptatretus > Eptatretus atami. The sequence continues at coordinate 17,038,645 of CM068963.1, read as the reverse complement.
GCTCGCTTCCGTACGAGTTCCGCCGAGGATGAGTACCCCGGTAGCTTGATCACGTGGGTACTTAGGTAGATGAAGTTGGCAATTAACCCTACCCCACGTGATCTCCCATTGGCGTATTTCGGTCCAAAATAACCATGACCGTCGACCCGGACTTTTCCGGGCCGGCGATCTGACATTCCGGGCGATCAAGCAGAGGCGACCACCGCTCCATCGAGGGTCGTGCTCGTGGCGACGGGGAACCACAACAATATATATATATTAATATATATATATATATATATATATATATATATATATATGCAAAGTGTGTGGAGCGTGACAAAGTGCTCCTTCCAATCTCAAACGGACATGAGTCACGTACATGTGCAGACCAAAGCGTCGCCTCCAACGCGAAGGCTTCAGCCCAGCCACTCATGTCGAAAGACAGAGATTTTATAGTCATCATGTGTTGAACATCAAACTGAGCCACCTATCTGGATTTCGGACATATTTGCCCTTATCAAGACAGCACACCGTATAAATATCTAACCAATGATGACCACAGTCATTGTTTAAATGCTATTAGCACCCACTTGGCTATAATGGTGAGCATCAGCCCCAGATTATGTCTCACGGTAAAACCGCCATAATCTGTAAAGAACAAAAGCCTATTTGCCACCCAGACGATTGTTCCCACCAATACAAAACAGAAAAACCAGAAGGCAAGTGCCATCTGGTTGAGATGTAGGCCAAAATTTGCGGAGCATGATGAAGCACTCCAACCTGATCTAAAACGGACTGAGTCCTGTACATTGCAGATCAAAGCATTGCCTCCAACCAAAACTTTAGCCCGGCCACTCATGTCAAAAGACAGAATTTGTTAGAGATCGGAGAGATCAAGCTGCGGTGCATCGTTTGGGAATGTCAAGATCTCGGAGCTTGATTTCGCAGATGATGCAGTCATCTTTGCGGAGACTTTAGATATCCTTTGGGGCCCGCGAGGTGTTGAATGAGGAGTCGGAGCCGCTGGGATTACGGGTTTCTTGGGTCAAAACTAAGATCCATGCTTTAATGACATCTTGGATACTGCTGTCCTGTCTGTGTCTATTTGCAGTGAGGATTTGAGGTCGTGGAGAGATTCACTTACCTTGGCAGTGATATTCATGTATCTGCTGGCTGTGAATCAGAGCTCAATAGACGTCTGGGTCGGGCCTGGGGAGTCATGGATTCACTGGATCATGGGTGTGCGCTGCCGCTACCTGTGCGGGAGGACGAAAGTCTGAATCTTCAGGTCCTTGGTGCTTCCAGTCTTGCTCTATGGATGCGAGACTTGGATTCTGACAAGGATCTGAGACGGAGACTTAATTCCTTTGGTACCAGGTCTCTTCGGAAAATCCTTGGCTATCGCTGGTCGGATTTTGTGTCCAACGAGCGGTTGCTGAGAGAGACTCAGATGAGATTTGTTACCTGCATAGTCCGTGAGCATCAGTTGCGGCTGTATGGACATGTGGCTCGTTTTCCTGACACTGATCCTGCTCACCAGATTCTCTCAGCGAGGGAGTCGCGTGAGTGGAGTTGGCCAATGGGCCGACCACGTGTCTCGTGGTTGCAGCAGGTTGACCGGCATCTCAAGGAGATGGGGATGGGCCTGGCATCTGCCTGGGGGATGGCCAGACGGAGGCCCCTGGATAACCGGTGGAAAGTGGACGCAGCGACGCGCTGTTCTGGAACATGCTCCCATACCTGACCTGACCTATTATCACTGGAATAACGCAAGCTTTTGCACGATACTGTATATACGCAGATCCTGAACTATTCTTCTGCAGGTTAACACAGTGCACACTTTGAACCATGTGGTGACCTATTGGTGAGGACGCTGGACTGGAATTCCAGAGATTGTGGGTTCAAATCCGATTGAAGGCAGCTGTATTAAGGATTTCTCTTCTCATCTTCAAAAAAAGAAAAATAGCTCGTTCCAGGAGAATTGTCATACCACGACTGGGTTGACAGCAGAAATCCAGCTGGCTCATTAATGACATTCAGGGCGCAATAACCTACTTGCCCCACCTGGTTGGTTAATAGGTGGTACCGGTCCACTCACTGTGGGTGACTCTTATTCCCTTTCCTTGTTGCAGGTCATTCTGAATAACAATGGTTTCTAATGCTTCTTCTGTACTTTCCACTTAAAAAAAAATAATAATAATAATAATAATAATTCAAAATAGGCACGACCGGCACGCACAACCTCCATTTTGACACTTCCGGTAACGTGATCAGCATGGCCTCCGCAGTTAACGTTAGGACCGTGTCCTAATGTTGTGACCCAAATTTGGTAGCATTCTGACTGGTGGGTCTGGAGAAGAAGATTTTTGAAGGAATTCACTAAGTCCACCATTTGACCTATTTAAAGTCACGTGAAAGGCAATCCCTGTTACCAGTCAGGAGCAGAACCTTACTGCTAAATTTCAGCCGGATTGGCCTAGCGGTTTGATCAGAGAAGTCGAAATAGGAGCCAGCCGGCCGGACAGACGGTATATGATGACAACACCTTATCTGTAATTCCAATTCCAGATCAGATAATAATGGTGAAAATCTTGTGGTATGACTTGTCAGTGAGAACACCTTCAAACACTTTAAAACTGAATATGTTTGGGTGATGTTCCTATACACCTCTGGATAAAATTTTAACCAGGTGTAACCTCAGGACAGGTATGCATGCTTTCCAATGAAAGCATGTATGCTATTAGCAATACATTAACAAATTAATCACAAAGTGCCATTATCATCTTCTGTCTTGCACATTAACTCTATTATATACTAGCAACAAATATATATAATATATATATATATATATATATATATATATATATATATATATATATATATATCCATTCCAACTTACCAAGGAATTAAAAATTATCAGGGATACTGAAATAAATGTCAAAGCAGAACAAAGACAATGTGACATGAAACAAGCAACTATCACAAAAGATACAGCAAGCAGGCCCAACATCTCCACCGTTTTTACTCCCTGCGGTGACGACATCCAGCCATACCTCACTCTGCCAAACATCCATGCGAAGCTGCACAGGGCCAATGGAAAAGGTAATTCAAGAGCACTGTCACCTCATGGAAGTTGGATTAGTGTCACCCCAAAAACTTGGAGGCCACGGTGGTGCCTGGGGATGCTGACTGTTGGTTTAAAAGTCTGTATTTCTTCCAATTAATGTGGGATCTATCTATCTCTCTCTCTGTCTCTCTCTCTCTCTCTCTCTCTCTCTCTCTCTCTCTCTCTCTCTCTCTCTCTCTCTCTCTCTCTCTCTCTCTCTCTCTCTCCTCTCTCTCTCTCTCTCTCTCTCTTCCTAGCTACTACGTCATATGCAGCTTCAGTATGTGCTTCATGTTATGTCCGCAATCTTTTGACGTTAATTTCTCATTTTGCAATTACTGCATCTCCGACTTTATTCCTTCTGCAAATGTCATTAACAATTGTTCTGCCCCCCCCCCCGCCCCAACCACCCTTCAAACCTTCCCATACTTATTCTACAGAGTGTAAATCACAAGTCCCATGACACGGTTTTAGCTGCTTATACCATCTATTTTATACTGTTTTCTGTTGGGGGTTTTCAGATACTACAAGTAATACATTAAACCAAGATGGCAGCACCACTCAATTTACAGTGGAAGAGAGGCTGATAGTGGTGGTGTGGTACCACGAGAGGAGAAACACAAGCAAGACAATGAATGAAACAGGTGCAAGAACACTTTGAGAGCGTTTTGGAAAGCCAACATGGTCAAAAGCAAATCCTCATCCTTGGGGGGGGGAGGCATTTCAGGCTGGAAGTATATTCGACAGCAAGCACAGAGGACGACCAATAATTCGTTCTTATAAAATTATAATTCGTCAAAAATGATAAGCGGCTAAAGCCGTGTCCTGGGACTTATGGTTCACCCTGGTCATTTGTACATTCCACACCGCACTTACAAATCGATTTGTGTAATCTCATTCATTGTCTGCATTTATAACCGAGATACAGCTGCCATCTTTCTCCTTGTGACCCTTTGCGAGTTCACTGGACTTCTCGCAAATAACAATATATCATCAACGCAAAGCTTTCACCCGGAAACTGCATAAAATAATGTGTGTAAGGTAAGTTAAGGTGTGTGCAGAATAGCTCAGTGAAAAGCCCAGACTAAAAATCCCAAGAGAACATAAATGTGTGAACAGTAATCGAAAGATTATGCTTAAATTACATTGTAATAGGCTGTCACTGACAACACACATATTTATGCAAGACAGGTGACCAGTAAATACTTAAATATAAGCGACATATTCAATGCATGTCATAGCACAGTCGCATCAACACCAAGACAAAAGGGTGATGCTAACAGACAGCTCAACCTTTGCGATGCACCATTGAGCCACACACAAAACCACCTCAAAGAGAACCTTACACACAAAGACAAGGAAAACAATAAACAAAGGAATAGTGTCGCCAATGCAATGACCACTCAACCGCGTGCGTGAGTAGATGTCGCAAAAAACATCAATAAAAAGCAAACTTGCAGATTGGAGCTAAATCGGGTTGAAATGTTTGATGTTCCAATCTGAGCAATTCAGCTCACCGATAGTGGGATTTGAAATTAGAGTCCCATATATTGTAATGATTTGTCTGTTGTCTTATAATGAGCCTTATCTCACTGTATAAAGCTTACGATGATATGAAAGATTATCGCAAGAAAGACAAGTTTATTATCTCCATTAACGAGAGCAATATAAAAGGAAATATAGGTGCACATCTAAAAGTCCACTTATCGAAGGGGCTCCATATAGTACTCAAATGTCTGCGAGTAAGCAACAAACTAGGCATTCATTTCTGCTCTCACCATCCTGCGGTTTAAAATAACTAACTAGAGCAAAGTCGATGGTAAGCCATAACAAATCCACACACTTCCCATATAAAGCAAGGTTGAATGATGGCAAAGAGTTCCATCAGGAATTACCCAATAACAAATTTTAAGTTAAAAAAAAAAAATAATAATAATAATAATAATGATAAAAATCTTGTTTTGACCTTTGCGACACAAAATCTCCACCCCCTCGGGCATGATCCGGGGGTCAAATCCAAAAAAAATCATTATACATTTCATGCGTCCCCAAATACACAGTTTCATTGAAAAATGTTTTAAAATACGCCCGTAATTGCATTTTTTGGTATTTGTCCTTTTGACCCCGCTCCAGGACTAAAATGATACTGCGCTCGCACCTTCTTGCCATACGGTGATCATAACAACCAAGTTTGGTGAATTTCTGCACAACCGTTTGGGAGGAGATAGTGTGACGGACAGACAGATACAATATCCCCCCATTTTACGTTGTTTTGTTGTTTTTTTTTAAGCGAGTGGATAAAAACAATAAACTATATCCACAAAATATATACATTTTGAAGTGTTTCCTGTGTTTTTTACTCCACCTTGCAGAATCCAGAAGTCCCTTCTGGATATGTATACTGTATATGTCCATAAATACACACGATAAAAGCACATTTTGCCTCCCAAACCACAGACCAATTAGACATAATGAACTGCTTGCCGATTATTACCGATTCAACAACAGGAAACACCAAGAAAAGAAAAGTCATCAAAGGCAGTACAACACCAACTTCCCATCCAGTGCTCACAGAAACTCAAGAACATCCCCGACATTTCACGGGCAATTAAGTCACTTATCGTTAGCACTGCATTTTGCAGGCAGGGCTTCCGTGAGAAACATGAGTACAATGCGAGCGGGACATTTTGGTGTCGTGGCGGGAGGGTCAAAAAGCAGGCGTTTGGTGTCGGTCGATATAACATTAAGAGCTGTTGCAAATGTTGGCTTCGAGACGTAATAATCTCAGAGATGTCTGACTACAGCTTCAAACTAGAAGGGCACTCGGTAGAGCGCATACCTCCACCACGTAATGCCTGATCCACGAGAACATATCGGACCCATTACATTTTTTAAATATCATGCTATACAGTACTAAAGTACATCGTTTTTGGCCCTATCTCTCAATGGTGAAGAATCACTTTAAAAATTAAAAGGTTCAGATTCAGATCTTCACCAAAATCGAATCAATTTGTCCTTGTCACACACCCAACCTATCCACCAAATTGTCACACACCCAACCTATCCACACAACCAAAAACATAACCTCCTTCACCTTCGGTGGTGGAGGGAATGAGGCACTCATATTAAGCAAGGTGAGTGCACTCATGGAAAGCACACCTTGGAATGGGGTAAGCTAAAAGACTTTGGGACGACAGGACTCGACCCCACTGGAAAAGGTGTCTTCAAGCCTTGATAATTTGCTCACTTATTGCTTGGAACATCCCACAGTTTTAACTGTGAATTCCAACAAAACAATTTATCATCTTTATAATCTCTTACTCACAAGTCTAAATCACAGTGTGAAATTACAAACAAAATAATTTTAAAAGGAGGTTCGAGCGAAGTCGATGGCACGCCATCGCATATCCCCATACTTCCCACCGAAAGCAAAGTTGAAAAATGGCAAAAACGTCCACCAGGAATGACCCAATATCAAATTTTGAGTAAAACATCGTTTTCCCATTTAAACCACTGTGATCCCAAGTCCCCACCCATTGGGGGCATGAAAGGGGAAGTCTAATCCAAAAATATCTTTACATATTTCATGTGTATCCCAATGTTGATTGCACACACAAAGTTTCATTTGAAATGTTTCAAAATGTGCCCGTCATTGCAATCTTTGGAATTTGACATTTTGACCTAAATCTAGGGGTTGGGGCCAAAAATGATACCGCTCTTGCACCTTCGAGCCATGCAGTGATCATAACTCCCAAGTTTGGTGAATTTTTGCCCAACTGTTTAGGAGATAGCGTGGGCAGACAGACAGATGGAGCCGATTACAATATGCCCCCACTGTTTTTTTTCGAGAAGCATGAGGATAAAAATATATATTTGGGGGGCGTGGGGTTAGGGAGAGAGAAAAAGAGAGAGAGGAAGAGAGAGAGAGAGAGGAAGAGAGAGACAGAGGAAGAGAGAGACAGAGGAAGAGAGAGACGGAGACAGAGACAGAGAGAATATAAATCATGAATTTAGGGAAAAAAAAACTGCCAATCAGAAATGGAAACACACAGGGATTAATTTTCATTGAGAAATTTATGTCCGTTTATGGGAGGCACAAGATAGGATATAAATGGATGGGAAGTGATCCTAAGCATTTCAGGCCGATCAGCGCACACGCTACAGCGAGCCGTGGCTGTTTATCCAAGGCTTGTGCGCGAGTGTTAGAGCAGACGCCTGGAATTCCATATGGCGAGTTCACGGATGGGTGAGCAGGCTGCACGCCCTCTGGAAAATGGGCTTCTGGGCCACATGAAGGCAGCAGGCACGACTCCCCAGCCCAAAGGCCCACGCTTGATCCGATGCCCAAAATACACACCACTGCATAACGGCCTTCACAGAAGTCAAAGGT
>CM068963.1:17010781-17031157 GCA_035128595.1 Eptatretus atami | reverse complement strand
GGAGGCCAACATCAACGTTAATCATCCCATGTAAAAATAAAAGCATTTTCAGGAAAAGGTGCATTGGTGCGAGTCATTCCTCCAGCATGTCAGCAAAGTCAACTTGATCAAAGCTGCAGCATACAAATCTGATGCCTTGCCAAATAGCTTGCTTTAATTCTCAGGCAAAACACGTTCTTAATATCTGAACCAATTTCATGGCGATCAGGGAAGATGGTCTGGAATTACAGCCACAAAGGATGATTCAAGAACAATCGGAATTTCAAGCGGGATCGCTGCCAGTACAGCTGACCCGGGGGCACCATCAAGATTCCCAACCGAGAGTACCATGCCAAAGACCCCCACCAAAAAAAACAAAAAACAACAACATCCTTATCGAATAGAACCTGCTGGAAATGCCATTCCACCACTTCCCACCTTGCGTGTCACAGCTCATCTATCCATGACTATGTGAAAAACCGTGTGGGCATGAGCATGCAGGTACAACGTGATGAGAGCACAAACGTGCCATTCACAATCAAGATAGAAGTCACAGCACATTTGTCAAAACAATTTATAGTAATTAAATCCATAGGTGATAATTAAACACCAAATAAATAAATAAATATTTGAGAGTTAAACGAGAAAATGAAGTTGTGCGTGTGAAGCTGAGATTCCACGGAGCGTTCAGCTTGGATAGGTCACACGTTCAGTGAACTTTCAATAAAATCATGGTTCTGGATCAGCAATCGGGTCAACACAACCAGACGTGCAACTTGCATGTTTTAGCACAACTCAACACGTGTACTCGTTTCACACATGCCTCCCCTACTCAATCGTACACAACCCTTTCCTCATTTTGTCCTTACCTTTGTCTTTGTCCTTGTTTTGCTTTCCTCTCACATATTTCATCTCTCACCAATTCCTACCTCCCCTCCACCTCACTTCCCCACACGCTCCACTTTCGTTCGCTAGCCTTTCAAACCCCCTCCTCACCCACCCCCGTCAAAGAGTCCACCGTGGTCTTGCGGTTTATATGCACCACTTGTCAAGGTGGGCGGTCCAAGAAAGATTCCAGGAAGGGAGGGAGTACCACCCAGCATTCCACAGCGTATAGTGGTCAGGAGGCACGGCTGTGCTCTATTCAATCTGCAATCTCTCTCAATCCCATCTCCCTGGCATTCTTGAGAAACTAAAGCATCTCGATAGTTCACCTTACCTTTCCTTTCCCTATTCGTTCTTCTGAGGATAGGCATCTGGTAATCCAGAATCTTGGGTTTGAGAGACTGCCTTGGCAACACAAAAGGGTTTACCGCCATTCCCTTGTAAGAACCCTACAAATTTGTAACCACTTTGCACCAATCCGCCATAGGCCTACAAATCCTTCTCAAAATCCCTCCTTTCGTTCCCATTCTAATTCCCGGTTTGGTGGTCACAGATTGGGAGTAAAGAGGTCCCGCTTTCACCACACACAAGTAAAGAGCATCGTTTGATGAGAATCAGATGCCTACCTATATAAGGGGGAAATCATTTTCAAACAAATGACACCGGGAAACACTGCGCACAACACTCTTTGGAAATAGCCGAGACGAGAGAACACTCAAACAGGATTCTTCCCTAAAAGCCAGAAGGGATTTCTGAGGTGTGCAAGGCAGAGTAGAAACGCATGCAGCACTCAAAAAACGATTTGAAAAATATGGAGAAACCACAATGACACTCAGTAGAATGCATATCTCCGCCAGGCTGAACAGTTCACGGTTCGAATCCCACTGATAGACTGGATATGTACCAAAATCGAATCAGCTTGTTTTTGTCACCTACCAAACTCATCCACCAAGTTTCATCTGAATCCGTACACAACTGTTTGAGATATCATTCTATATTTCGTTTTTGGCCCAAACTCTCAATGGTGAAGAATCACTTATAAAATTCTAAGATCCAGATTCGGATCTTCACCAAAATCTCATCAGTCTATCCTTGTCACATCCAACATGTCTACCAAGTTTCATCCGAATAGATCCATAACTTTTTGAGAAATCCTGCTCACAGACAGAGAGACAAACAGACAGACGGACAGGGGTGAAAACATAATCTCCATCCACCTTTGGTGGCGGACGTAATAAAACATTTAATTACTTCCAAAACAAACTATCGGTTTGTGCACAATGCGATGTCGATACTCATTTACAAATCATTATAACCATAGCATAAGGTACCACAAGCATACTACAAAATGGTAATGAAATATATCAAGCTTGGAGTGGGGTAAGAGGAATGGAAGTGGAGTGGGGTAAGAGGAATGGAAGTGGAGTGGGGTAAGAGGAATGGAAGTGGAGTGGGGTAAGAGGAATGGAAGTGGAGTGGGGTAAGAGGAATGGAAGTGGGGTGGGGAGGAGATGGGGGTGGAGGGAGGCATATTCAGAGGTCATGTTACCTTGTCACTCCGCATCTTTTTTGCAATATAAGTGGAGTTCACGCTCGCATCCTTACACTCCCTCTTTGCCTCCAAGACAACTCCTTGCCCACACAGGGGCTCACTTGAAGAGGAGAAATCCTTCTTGACTCCTGCACTGCCATCACCACATCCACTTTGCCCTTGGAAGATGCAACGAAATGGACTCATGCGCTTCAGACCAAGACCCAACGGCGGCAAAGTTACCAAAGATGGACCAGCTGCTCTGTGGGTTACTCCAGGAAATCCACTTCCTGCAGCTTCCTTCTTGCTCTCCCTCTTCGTCTTAGCCGAGTTCCCACCTCCAAGCCCACTTCCAGTCACATCTTTCCCTTTCTTCGAGCGGTTTCTCGATGTGCCTTTGTCTTTGTCCTTTTCATCTTTCTTATCCTTTTCCTTCTCCTCCTTGGCCTTGTGGCCAACTGGGGAAGCCATAAAAGCAGGTGCCGACTCAGTCAATCGTCCATTGGCTTCATGTCTTGCTACAACTCCATTCTCTAGCAGTTGCTGCTGAGATGTAGGTGGTGGTTGCTGCCCCGATTTCCCATTTTCCCGAGAACATTTGTTCCGTTTCGACTTTGTTTTACTCCCACTCTCTTTTGCACCACTCGCTCCTTGAGATGCGGATGGAAGCTTAAGGGTCCTGGGTAAAAGCAGCATCGATGATCCAGAATTAGGCGGCGTGCAGGAGGTGGAAGTAGATATCGTGGTTGCAGAAGGTACAGTGGTTGTGGAAGTAGCAGCAGAAGAGCAAGAGCTTGAAGAGGATGGGGAGGATGAAGAACTGGAATCGACAGCAGCCATCACACCATCTTGCTTGCAGGAAAGATCTCTGCCACCAGGGTTCTTGAGCTCCATTTTCTGCCGGTCCTTCTCAAGGTCTGCTTCCAGATCAATAATCAGAGCTCCAACACCGATCTCCCACTCATCTCCGCTGTCATAGGCTTCGCATGCAGCGTCTGTGCTAGTGTCGGCACCGGCGGACATTTCCTGAGGTGACCCAGCTTCTACCGTCCTCGCGGCCCACCCGGCGCCACATCCGCCGGGCAGACAGCATCTGCCGCCCACCGTCTGCCCAGCTGTCCGCTAGTTATTCCTCAGATGAAGAGTTGTGCAACTTCTGATTAAGGGATGAGGAAAAACACAGGGGTGGGATGTAATTGTAATTAGCAAGGTCCTCAGGGGTGGTATACAGTGAAACACTTTTTAAATAAAGTAGGGGGTGGGAACTGGCAGACGCATCACACGACAAACAAGGTCAAGGTCTTTAGACGCAGCATTTTCATGGTAATAGTCTCATGTCCATAAAAGACATCATCAGAATTGGAACGGAGTCGTCCAACACAGCTTCACGTCTAAGGAAGACACGTCCAAGTCAATCATACTTGCGGATCAACTTTGGACCTCATTCTCACATCCAAATTAATCGTTGATAACGGCAAACAAAACAATCATCACACAAGCAAGGGCAGATAAGGTTGTCCACAATGACCTGTTCGGTGAGGTATTTGGAAGGATTTGTTAAACCATTCTTGACAAGGTGAAACAGGGGATTTGTCGGAGGTGTAGTTCTTCGTACAATCATTGGGAAACACCTGCGGCTAATTGAATGAATTTTTTCAACAGGTTGAATGTACAAGTAGCACTCGTGTGATTCATAAGTATACATGTCCATGTAGATCACATTGAGAAGATTGCACATCACTCTGTCTAGGCACGTCATTCATGATTATTTCTCTGTCTCTGTCTCTCTGTGTCTCTGTGTCTGTCTGTCTGTCTCTGTCTCTCTGTCTCTGTCTCTCTCTCCTGTCGCTCTCTCCTCTCTCCACTCTTGTCTCACTCTCTCTCTCTGTCTCTCTCTCTCTGTCTCTCTCTCTCTCTGCTCTCTCTCTCTCTCTCTGTCTCTCTCTCTCTCCTCGTCTCTCTCTCTCTCTGTCTCTCTCTCTCTCTGTCTCTCTCTCTCTCTGTCTCTCTCTCTCTCTCTCTGGTCTCTCTCTCTCTCTCTCTCTCTCTCTCTCTCTCTCTCTCTCTTCTCTCTCTCTCTCTCTCTCTCTGTCTGCTCTTCTCTCTCTCTCTCTGTCTCTCTGTCTCTCGTTGTTGAAGAGGCTTGGGATTGGGGGATGCAGATTGCTATAAAAAATGGGGATTCCTTGGGGAGGGAGAGGGTAAGACACGGTCTTTCTGCAGAACCAGGGAGTGGAAGTAAAATGGTCTTCAACGCCCAAGTGGTCAAGAAGAGCGACAGACATTCGATGGTCTTCCTGGTGTACTTGTCGGCTCAAGATCGAGGAGACCTTTCCGTTCGCAGTCGATCGATCGATCGACGAGGAAACCCGATCCGTGGTCCGATTCAACGTGATCGACGTGCTCGAGCGAGACCAATGAAAGTCTGTGGACAATATCAATGTGCAGACGTTTACAGGACACAATGGCACAACGAACCAAACAGACATAAATAAGATCCCGTCCACAAAGTTCCTCGGTGAGACAACCGAGTTGTACGCACGTTTGTCCATGTGTACGAGGGGGTGACGAGACAGACAGTCCGCAGTGAGGAAAGTTCGTACACACGGAGATCCCACCGCGGGTTACGAAGGGCACACGGACACATGAAGACAGGGACAAAGAAATAGAAGGACAAACATCCAGCCGGTACGGTACCTTCCGTCCGCGGCTGGCTCCGTGTCTGTCCGCGTTTTGTGTCCGCGCTTTGAAGTCTCGCACACGTCCCAGCGCCGTCCGACCGCCCGTCCGTCCGTCCCTCGGGATCCCTGTCCGCGCCCTTCGAAGAAAGCTTTGTCCGTCTCCTCGTGCTGCGTGGACATACCGCGGGCTCGAGCAGACGGGGCGAGTAAAGGGAGGAAGAAGGGAGGGTGGAGACACGGATAAATGAAGAGGAAGAAAGACTTTGGAATACGTGAGAGAGAGAGACAGACAGAGAATCGAGGAGAGGAAGAGGATTTGGCATCCACGAGAAAGATGAAAGAGAGAGAGAGGAAGGGAAGAGGAAGAGGAAGACGAAGACGAAGAGGAAGAGGATAAGCGGAGAGAAGACCAGATCGGGAAGAGGATTCACGGTATAAGGGGAGGGGCTAGAGGGGGAAGAGGAGAGAGAGGGGGGAGGGGTTAGAGAGTGGAGAGGGGAGTTGTTCGAGAGAGAGAGAGAGAGAGAAAGAGCGCGGATAGAGAGTGAGGAAGTGAGGAAGTGAGGTGGGGAGAGGCAACGGAGGAGGACACGCGCTCCTGCGCGCGAAGCGAAATCCGTAATGGATTCTTTCACATTACACTGGGGCCGGAGTGAGGAACCTGGGGGAGGAGCCACTGGCCATTGGGGGAGGAGCCACTGGCCATTTTGGGGGGAGAGAGCCACTGGCCATTGGGGGGAGGAGCGAGGGGCGGTAGTGTTGAGGATGTGTGCGCGGCTGTTCATCGCCGTGGTCTGCCATGTAACCATCTCGATGTGTGTCTGTGTCGGTTGTGTGTGTGCGTGTGCGTGTGTGTGTGTGGTTGTGTGTGCGTGTGCGTGTGCGTGTGTATATGTGTGTGTTGTGTGTGTGTGTGTGTTGTGTGTGTGGTGTATGTGTGTGTGTGTGTGTGTATGTAGTGCGTGTGTGTGTGTGTATGTAGTGTGTGTATGTATATGTGTGTGTGTGTGTGCGTGTGTGGTATGTGTTGTTGTGTATTGTATGTGTGTGTGTGTGTGTATGAGTGTGTATGTATGTGTGTGTGTATGTGTGTGTGTGTGTATGTGTGTGTATGTAGTGTATGTGTTGTGTGTGTGAGTGCGTGTGTGTGTGTATTGTGTGTGTGTGCGTGTGCGGATGTGTGTGAGTGCGTGTGTGCGTATGTGTGTGTGTATGTATGTGTGTGTGTGTGTATTGTATGTGGTGTGTATGTATAGTGTGTGTGTGTGTGTGTGTATGTATGTGCGTGTGTGTGGTGTATGTATGTGTGTATGTATATGTGTGTGTATGTATGATGTGTATGGTGTGTTGAGTGCGTGTGTGTGTGTGTGTTATGTGGTGTGTGCGTGTGTGTGTGTGTGTGTTATGTGTGTGTGTGTATGTGTGTGTGCGTGTGTGTGTGTGTGTGTGTGTGTGTATGTATGTATGTGTGTGTGTATGTATATGTGTGTGTATGTATGTGTGTGTGTGAGTGTGCTGTGTGTGTGGTATGTGCGTGTGTGTATGTGCGTGTGTGTGTGTGGTGAGTGCGTGTGTGTGTGTGTGTGTATGTATGTGTGTGTGTGCGTGTGTGTTGTATGTGTGTTGTGTGCCTGAGTGTGTGTGCGCGTGTGTGTATGTATATGTGTTGTGTGTGTACTGTGTGTATGTATATGTGGTGTATGTATGTAGTGTGTGTTATGTATATGTATGTGTGAGTGCGTGTGTATGTATGTATATGTGTGTGTTGTTATGTATGTGTGTGTGGGGTGTGTATGTGTGTGCGTGATGTGTGTTGTGTGTGAGTGCGTGTGTGTGTATGTATGTGTGATGTGCGTGTGCGTTGTGTGTGAGTGCGTGTGGTGTGTGTGTGTTGTGTGTGTTGTGTGTGTGTGTGTTGTAATGTATGTGTGTGTGTGTGTGTGTGTGTGTGTGTATGTATGTAGTGTGTGTGTGTGTGTTGTATGTATGTGTGTGTGTGTATGTATGTATGTGTGTGTGTGTGAGTGCGTGTGTGTGTGTATGTATGTGTGTCGTGTGTGTGTTGTGTGTGTGTTGGTGTGTGTGTGTTGTGTGTGTGTGTGTGTGTGTGTGCGTTGTCTGTGGTGTCTGTGTTGTATGTGAGTGTTATGTGTGTGTGTGTGCGTGTGAGTATGTATATGTGTGTGTATTTTCTCACTCTCCTCGTTTTATATGATATTTACTCGGTTCCGTCTCACTCTGCATTCGATTCCTGCCGTTCTGAAGCTGTGTCACGATGGGGGGGTGATGCATCTCGAAGCACGCCGGCTCCCATTTGTATTCATCATGTACTCGAGGCTGATTTCGTGGTACTCGTGCTATCTGTTCCAAGAGTGAGCCTATGGAATCATAAATACACGTGTGCATAGATTAAAAGGGATGTGATTAAACGACAGGTACATGACATTAATATCAATGTTAAATTAAGTTACTGTGAGTTTGTGGAGTTGCGGGTAAGTTCATGGCATGTTAGTTCGAGGTGTTAAATCGATAGACGTATTAAGGTAGTAAATAGGAGTTAACCTATATCGATAATATGATAGACATGATATATGTCACATATGCATGGTGGGCAGAATGACCCTTTAATGTGTCCAAATGCATTTTCTTGTTTTTTAAAATTTCCCCAAAAACATAAGCTTAATTAATTTCCAAATTGATTGCAGCTTTTTGCAGTCCTACTGGTCCAGTCTTTGCAGATTTGTTGAAGAGTTTGACGATCGTCCCCCCCACGCACCCGCTCCCCCAGTTTTACTCCTGGCAGACCACAGTCTTTGCGTCGCGTGCCCGTCAACCTCTTCAATACTCCCGCTTCTTGTCGGATGGCCAACAGCTGCCTGCTCCGCTGCTCCACAAATTGGCATGTGCAGTCGGCAGTTGCCCTCGTGGATGCTGCACCATTCTCTGCTCCACAGAAAAATGTTGTACGTATCCTCATGGTCTGTCCAATCACCATCGTTAAAATCATTCCACCGACAAAGATGGCGCCTCTCGTAGTTGAGCCTTCCCCCTGGTTATTTCTCCAGCCACCGCCGCCACAGACTCTGGCACATTTGCTGCTAGCTCCCATGGTCTAACCTTATCGACGTACTCGCCTTGACTTGGTGGGCAACTCTCCATGACATCGCCTGTTCAGTTTCCGGTAGTGATTACCACAAGCGCCATCCCTTTCATTGGCGATGAGGTGTGCGTGCCCATGGTCCTCTTTTAGGCCCGGAGATTCTCTTAGCCCACATTTGCAATTGCACATGAGTATTTTCACCTGTACCACTTTGGTGTGTTTCCATCACGGGAACCGTATCTCCATGATTAGTGGAAAATGCTGCAATATTTCCACAGAGTCCTTCAAGGTTGGTCCACCTTGGCTGGATGCCCTTGCCATACTGCATGGTTAAACATCCAAACTCAACTCCAATTGCTAAATGAGCATGACACCATTATAATACCTGGCATATTACAGGTGTTCAGTCATGAGGCCCGTGATCGCTGTGCTGCTTGTAACTGTTACCGCATGAAGATCCCCATGGAAGGAGCAGTCTGGGGGCAATACTGCCAGTGTTAAGTCCAACACTTGCATTGCATCTCACCTGTCCAACCTGCAGAAAGGTGTGAGCCACATGCTCTCTTGTGTTACTGTCCAGTGTGTCAACAATGGCTTGTTGTCCAGGTGATTTATTTTGTACAAACTGAAACAAGATGTCCTTCAGAATCATGTTAAAGCACTTTATAAAATCATCCATCTGGGGGTGGTACGGAAACATCCGTGACTTGTTTACCTCCGTGCTCTGCCATATTTCCGACGTCAGCTCTACCTTGAGATTATTTCGTTGATGTGTTACCGTGGGCTCTGGTGTTCCATGTTGACGTACAAAATGTTTTAAGAATTTCTGGGCGACTGTAGTGGCATCCTGGGTGGGCAACGTCCAGGCTTCTGGCCACTTGGTGAAGTTGTCCAAAGCAACCAACATGTATTGGTTCACCTACTTCACGAGCCAAAGCAGACCCAGAATATGCAGGCCAACTATTTACATGGGTATTTGTACATACATTTAAGGGCTGCGAATGAGCTGCTTGGACCCCCAAGGAGGTCCATTTGCCACATGTGCCCCAGATATTTGGGTGTGCTGCTGAATACATCACGGAAGGAGTCTAGGAACATGCTCAGTTGGCGAACCTCCTTGAGTTTCAACTTTCCCCAATCAATCCACAGCTCCTCCTTCGAATCCCCCAGCGTCATGGTGTGCACTGCTCCATCCATAATGAATCGGGATCACAATCTAGGAAGTAGCTGGCATTGTTCCAGGTTTTCTCTCAAGGGGGGTGGCTGCCCGCCACCACCATATTGACTTTCAGTCACACTGATTCTCTGGACAGGTTAATAACGTGCATCACAGGACCTCCTTGCTACTATCCCACCATGGTCGCTGCTACCGGCAACCCCTATGCTTTGTATAATCATCTCGTGTGGAGCCAAAACCATCAACAACTTCAGGGCACCCCTCTCTGCCCACTGCAGGGGCATCAGCGCCTCATGTAGGACCTCCGGTTAATCAAAGGGGAAAAGAAAACACAGCCAACTAAAAATTGCAGAAAGTACTATACCAATTTTACAACATACAAGATAGAGCAAACCTTATACCAGGAGACATTTCATCCATAACCTACATATTTCTTCAGGCATTTGTCCAGATAATGCCAATTACGAACAAAGGTTGAGCAGACTAATGACGATGCCCTTAAAGTTGAACGCTCCTTCTCACTCCTTGCTTTGACACATGACCAGAAGACAGTTGTGAAAGGCTTACATGCCATAGCTGGAATGAAGGCCATTGGTCGAGAGTGAAATGTCGCCCGAGACTATGTCTGCTCTTTCCTATTTGTTGTAAGATTCATCCAGTTTTCTTCTTCTTCTTTTCTATGCAGCACAAGGCTGCGGGGGCAGCATCATTGGCTGATGGTGCAGATGTGCCGGTGATACACAATGTAGGTTCGGGGCAGGAATTTATAATTGGGCTTGATGTCGCCGATAACTCGTCTACTCTTCACAAAGGACACCATGGGATCTTTAATGTCCACCAACTTATGTCGGCAGACGGGACGCCCAGTTTGACGTCCATCGGAGAGACAGTGCACATTGATGAATCATGCTGCCAATGAAATACCAGGATGACAGTTTATAGCTGGGTCGAGATTCAAACCCAGGCGAGACCGCTCAGAGGTGAGTGTGCGTACCTCTTGGAAATCCTGCCAGCCAATCGATGGAGTCGTACCTCATGAAAGTTCCTGGTTGGCTCATTTACCTTTGCTGGCCCCTTTCTTCTGCGTTTGCTTGTTTTCAAAGTCTTTCTGTTCCAACTTTTATTTCTATCTTTGTTAGTAAGGTTTTTGTTTTTTTTAATGCTTTCAGAATCCTTGCTTTCATCAACCATTTTTTGTTCTACTCATAAATTGTTAAAGCAGAAACAGTAATGTCCAATACTTTTGAAAACCTGTGTGATCATTGCATATTGCCTTTTTGGGGGGGAGTGGTCCATCGGAATTCTCTGAAGAAATCTCTTTTCTCAAATCAATATTCACCTTTTGCACATCAAGTTGAAGAGCCTTGGAAGATCCGATTTTATAAAAGCGAATTATACACTTCATTTTTAATGAGAGAGAAAGAAATATCTGAAGGATTCCGTCAGCTTCTTGACTGTTTGATTCAATAGCCATCTGGACCATCAGCTGAGAACCGTCCATCATGGAGGTTTTCACCCTTCAATCTCAGAACATCTCTGAACAACAAGGTCCACAACCTTAGTTATGTCCGAAGGTCATCAAATCAGATAGAGAGTGGGTTGTGGAAAAGGAAAGGAGAGGAGAGAGCTACATAGGGCATTATAGTAGACAACTACCCAAAAGAGGCAGACAGTGATAAGAACCTTTGCAATGGCATAGATGTTTAAACACATTAAAGCAACACATTCAATTAGGCAGATATTCCACTGCTCCTCCTTCCAACCCCCCATTCCTTTGCTTTACCAGAGACAATATTGAAGCCAGATGAGTAAATACAACAGCCATTACAAGTAACATCTTACTGCACGTTGATAAGGTATTCCATTTCATCATAAGTGGATCCATGGCAATGAGGGGAACGGGAGGTGGTCCTGGTACTCTGTACTTCCCTTATTCAGTAAAAAAAAAAAACCCACAATGCATGAATACATCTTGAATCCTCCATTATACCTTCATTTAAAAATTGTTTTCAGGTTTATTTCTTCAGGGATTATGGTCATGAACCCAGACTTTAAATCAGACAGAAAGGTTTCATACTTAAACTGGAAGGGCACTTGGTAGAGCGCACACCTCCGCCACATATTGCCTGATCCACGAGAACATATCTGGCCCAACATATTTTTGAGATATCGTGCTTTATATCGCTTTTGAGCCCAATCTCTCAATGGTGAAGAATCACTTAAAAAATTCTAGTAGTCGCATCCGGATTCGGATCTTAACGAAAATCGAATCAATTCTTCATTGCCCACTAAAATTTCATCTGGATCTGTCCACAACTTTTTGAGATATCCTGTACACAAACAAACAGACAGAAAGGGGTGAAAACATAACCTCCTTCACCTTCAGTGGCAGAGGTAAAGATCATAGATAACTTTCTGAATTTTAATTTAACAGCTCTCACATTTTAAAAGGATAAACTTTATATATTTAAATAATACAACCTGTGTCTGTGGTGTCTGTTTTGTTTCCTATCTCCTCTTATTGCTTCACACAGTCACTTTGTTGGGATAATTAGCAATATCTTACAATTCTGTCTACAGTTTTTCTCAATTGTTTACACACTGCAACTGGTGCTGTGAGCCCAATGAGGAAAACTTTTGAGTTCATGTGCAAAATGAAAGACAATTTCTTCAAAACTATATTAGCACATTTTGCTTGTTTTCACACAAATTTCAGTCTCATTTAACCATTTTTCCAAAACACTTCACACAATTCTCCTCATTTGGCACAAACTTCATAAAGGAAATCTCTTGTGTTCACATGGAAAACACTGCCATTCAAAATACTAAACTTCAATTATCAACTGAATACACTCAGTCCTCACAGGTGAAACACTAGTTACTTTAATTATTCAATCAGCGATCAGAGCTTTAACACAAATAAAAGGGCTACAGGTGAGCTCTCCTGTGTTGGAGAACAATGACTGACAACATTGTAGCAAGAGGGAGAGGAAAGGTGAGAATGAGAGGAGCAGGAGGAGGAGGATGACGACGGCGAGGAAGAGCAAGGAGAACAAATATCTCTGACGAGATCCAGGCAGCTTTAGTTGACCGTGTGGCCAACCATGGTTTGACCCTGAGGGAGGCCGTGCAGAGCGTTCAGCCAAATTTGAGCCGCTTCACTGATGCCTCCATCATCCGGACATTCAGAAATGAAAATAGGTAAGTAAAAATTGGAGCAATCTACCTCTCTCTCTCTCTCTCCACTGTTATTTACTGCAACATATCAATACAATAACCAGTGATTACTGTACTGCAGAATACCTACCATAATGCACACTCCTGAAAGTGGACCACAGTACCAACGTTTCATGTAAGAAATTAGAAGTTGTGTTTATATTTTGTCAATGCCATATTTTTTTCTTTTGTAATTGAAGTTTAGCATTTGTTTTTTGTTTTTTTTACTTGTCTCCCGGTACTGTATATTATTTTTCTCCTGTTTCTTTTTGTTTTACGTTGCTTCCTGCCTGCAGTACTGTAATTTGTAAAAACAAGATTAAAAACAACAAAAACAATCTCACTGTGTTTGTGTGTTCTTTTTACATTTGAGTAGGCCTGTATACGCTGTAATAATTTGGAACAACGGGCTACTGTACGTAAGTTATACATTACAACACAGAAAAAGCAAAAGCATACTCATAGCTAAAGTTTATCATAATAGTGTCTTTCATTGATCACACCAGTGTGTAATTGGTATTCAGTATAAGGCATGTTCATTAGCTGGCTTGTGGGTATGATTTGGATGCAAAATGTCGTTTTGAACAGTGTTACATTTTAACAGAGATTGCTGAAGTTTTGCAGAAACGATTGACTGATTTGTGTTTATCGTTTTGAGAAATGAGGTATAGCTTCAGGAAATGTGTGTAAACAATTGAGAAAAACTGTAATAATATAATAACAATACCATTCCTTTCACACCATAAAGGCACATACGGCTGCCAAGGCAGTTTAATTGGCAAGGACTACAGTCCTGGATGGGTCACCACTCCGACACGGGTTACCCCGAATGGTTATTACCCAAATACACTGATACTCATTTCACTAACCTTGGAAGGATGACAGGCTGAGTCAACCCCACCTGGTGTTAATTCAACGGCCCACAGAGGCTCAAACTGAGGACCCTTAGGTCCCAAGCCAGCCACCTTAACCACAAAGCAACACCAGGCTTTTACAATTCTATTTTCACCATCTAAATTTATTTCCAACTCCACCTTTTATTCCATTCTGCCCAGTCAAAGGTAGATCTTTTGTCAAAACATTTTCCAGATGACATCAAATCATTTGGATGGGTGGTGTTTCAAGCCCAAATGTCACAGGATCGTTGTTGTTGTCTCCATTTATTCCGTTTGTCATGAAATTGGTATTGTTGTTGCTGTTCCATGGCCCTCCTGTACTCTCAAATGCCATTCCATCCCATCACCCATCCTTCATGGATATCCACTCGTCATCAATAAGACTACAAGTATAACATTGGCAAAGACCAGGATACAGACAATAAATATTATGGGAAATGCTTCAGAGAGAGAGAGAGAGAGTTTTTGTTAGCCATTGTACTGAACTTGGTAATAGATTTGGAAAAAGGTTGCAAACTCGTGAGATATGGTCTAAAAGGCTGATTGACACGATGCAGATTGTCCGTGACTCAATAGGGCAGGTAGGCATTAGCAAAAGCCAGGTCAAGTGTAAAAAGGCAGCAACAGAGTGAACACAATACACGGTGAGAGAGTAAAAAAGGCAAAGAGATCTGTACTTAAGATTAGGAAACACAAAAACACTTCAAAGAAAGCTGTTAGTCAGGATTTGAAGTTTCAGTCTTGGACATGCATTTCTCCGTTGAAAAATGCCTTTTAAATAAAAGCAGATAAATAATGCAAATATTAGGATAAAGGAAAGCACCTGTATTGCAGTCCAAAGACCAAGGTACATGGTCATACAAAGATTATCAAACGAAATACACGTGAACTTCAGTCCGTAAACAAAAACTCATTGTCATGCAATAAAACACAAAGCGGCTCAGCTCTTAAGTTAAAATGCATAATCATGCAATAAATGCTTGGTATTTCTGCCTTAAACCTGAATCAGCAAGAATAAATCAGCTGAACTTACAGAACTTGTCTGGAGACTGTGTAACACCGTATAACATAAATGGTACCTTCAGCAAATTAATCATTTGCATAACCCAATACAAAGCTGAAAACCTTCAGCTTATAAATTTGTTCAGACAGAGAAAGACATAGGGACAAAGACAGATGGGGGTGGAAGGAAGAGGAAGGGGCCTAAAGAAAATGGAATCCAAGAGAACACGAATGGTGAACAAGCTGTGCCACTAGTGCAGGTCGTATCAGCTTGCCTATTGTCGTCACTGCAATTACAAAACGGCTCAGTAGAAACGACTCGTAAAGGCGTTTTCACTCTGATTAGCGTGCTGGACTTGAGCCCGAGAGAGGAGGGGGTGGCTAGGGTGCGAATTGACAACTGGGCTGTTTGTGGAAAGAAAATAAGGCCTCCGTATGGGGATTAGAGGCAGCTTCACGAGAATTTAAAAGTCCTGGGAGCTGTTAATAACACTGGCAGGAGCAGAGTGAGAGGGTTGGGGGAGGGGGGGGGTGGCTGTCTGATCGGTTGTCAGGCTCCAGGCTTCACGGCAGCAGCTGTAAGTGTTTATGTGTAATCCTGAGGCATAGAGGTGGGGGAGAAGGCAAGGCCTCCATTACGTGTGGGCTTGCTGGCGTGCTGACAACGGCTGGGATTTCTGCCTGGCTGGTCTCCAATGTCAGCCTCGTCTTGCCCGCACAGCCGTTCCAGCTGCCCTAGGGTGCTTCAGGAACACCTGGTTGCTTGCTATGTTTACCACAAGCCTTTCACATCATGCTCAGGTCACTCTAGCTGAAAAGGAAACTGCCTTCAGTTGAGTTCAAAGCTGAACACATCTTAAGGCACAACAATAACTTTTCTGATTTGTGTTTTGCATTTGGGGGAAAATCCACTGTTAAGTGCATACAACAGGTGTTTCTATTGTGGTTCGTTTACTCATTTGATACTGAGATGAGTAGGTAAAATCCACACATTGGAATGATGCTCAATTGATGATGCAGTAAGTGTGTGTGTGTGTGTGTGTGTGTGTGTGTGTGTGTGTGTGTGTGTGTGTGTGTGTGTGTGTGTGTGTGTGTGTGTAATACAGGTTCTCTGAAGACCACAAAAACCACAGACCATGAAAGTCAGAAACTCGATTATGTGGGTGGTCAAAATCAACATGACAGAGTTGTGAAACTGGAAAAACCAATGTACCATTTCAGATGGAAATGGTTCCTTCCGCAGACATGAAATGTTGGAAGTTTCTTTCTTTCCTTTTTTTCAATTCAATAACATTTATTTTCTTCTTCAAATTCAATATAATACATTACAATGCATTAAAACATTAACAGGTAGAGTGAGTCCTGGAAAGTAGACTGCTTGTGTTTGGCACACTGTAACAGAGACACAAAATTACAATGAACAACACAAGGGCTGATTACATAATACAGTATAGGCAATAAACCAGAGCACAAAGTTAGGTCGTTATACAAAGTCAATTTCGAATTTGAGGCAATACAAGAAGAATGTTTTAGAATTGGGGAAGCTGTACATTCGGTTGTGAATTGTAACATGAGATCAAACATTTGTTTAACATATGTGTGAAAATTTTCAATGAAGGGGAATATTTTATGCCGTCTGTCATATCATTCCAAAGTTTGGAAACAGAGAAGCAAATATTATATTATGCTGGAAAGATTCAGTCTTTGTTTTGGGAAGATGAATAAGTTTTAATTGCTTTGATCAACAAAAATTTAAAGATGCTGTTAATTTTATTTTGTTTAACACTTTTGTATCTTTTGGTGGAAAAATATTTCAACAAATAAAAGGCATTCCAATGGGAAAATATTATTTTCTAATATATCTAAATATTATCAACAAATAAAAATCCAATGGGAGGGAACTGTAGCCCCCTATTAGCGGACATTTTCCTTGTTTATTGTGAGTTTTCATTTGTGCAGAAGTTGATGAAGGAGAAAAAGTTAGGTTGAGCTAAAATATCATCTTCTACATGTCATTATATTGATGATATTTGTGTGATTAATTATAAGTTTTTTTTTGATAGGCTGATTCATAGGATTTATCCAGAACGCCTAATAGCAGATAAGAGTAGTCGTGATGATAGTGCAGTGGCATATCTGGATGTTTTAGTTAGAGTTGGAAATAATTGTTTTAGTACAAATGTGTATCATGAAATTGACTATTTTTCGTTTTCTTGTTGGCTTGTATACGTTTCCATCTGGTTATGTACCAATAAGGATAGGTTATGATGTGCTTTCATATCAGCTTATTAGATTTGCTCGAATTTGTTCTGTTGAGGATGATTTTGTGGTTTGTGCTAAGAAGATGTATTCCATCATGTTAGAGAGGGGTTATTGTGCTTAGAGTTTGATTCAGTCATGTGAGAAGTTTTTTAGATGTCGTAATCTCTTGTTTAAGTTTGTTTGGTTTTCATGGAAGTTGTGTGAAACAATAATAATAAGAAATAATGGATTATGGTTTTTTTTTGTTTTGTTTTATAAAAACGTATTTATTTATTTTTAAACAAATAATTAATTAAACCGGAAGTGTGTCATTGGTGGTTTACAGAAATTGATCTCATTAGAAATAGAGGGCCTTGTATTGATGTGTGTGCTGATGGATTATTGTGTGCATTCTGTGGAGTTAAGGTAAGAAGTGTTAAGGTATTTCTGGTGTGAGTGGGGGAGTGGAGGTGAAGGTGGGGAGGAGGGGGGGGGGAGAGATGGGGAGGGATTGTATGCTTTCTGTTAGTATGTGGTGTGGCTGTTTTCTGTTGGTGTGTTTCCTGTTCTCCATCTCTCTTTCTTTCTTTTTCTTTCTCTCTGGAGGGATGAATCTTGCAAATAGTTTCTGTAGGGTTCATTTGGCTGCACCTGGATGGGTTTGAGGGTTGTAGAGTAGCAGCCGAATCCCAAATCCTATCCAGGTTCCTCCTGATGATTGCATTTCTTTCTGTTTGTTCCTCCTGATACTTCAGTGCTGTATTTAGTCAGTTATTTCATTGGTTGATGATGAGATACTGATCTGATAGTATACTGGTGAATGTCAAAATTAAAATCGAACAAATTACACAAATGAGAAGGGTGGTGTCTGTTCACACATTTATACATAAAAAATACCTTATTGATAAAGTGTGAGATCATACATTTCCAGCCTTGTGTTGGCTTAATGGTTAGGGTGGTTGGCTTAACGTCTTAGGGTCTTAGGTTTGAGCCCCTGTCATTCTGTTGAATCAACATCAGATAAGTTGACTCAGCCTGTCATCCTTCTGAGGTTGGCAGAATGAATACCAGCTTACTGGTAACATGGGGCATTGCATCAGTGGCACAGCTGTACCCCCAGAAAATGATGCATCCAAGCAGCCACAGGCTGTATATGAATAAATAAATACATTTACAGTAAGTTTAAATGATAAAATATTTTGATTGGTTTGAGATCTCAGTGGCATCCCATGTATTATTCAAGTAAGTTTTTTTTTTCTATAAAAGGAATAAATTATTAAGATTCGACTGAAATGTGTTCCCCACCCAAGAGTACAATATGATGAATAAGGAAGTACAAGGGAGCAGTATAACAATCTGTGTACATTTTGGGGAAGAAAACATTTCAGTCTTTAAATTATTCCAATACCGTTGGCAACTTTTTATTTTCAAGTTCAGGAATATGTAATTTCCATGATCTCTCTCTCTCTATCGAGTGCAGCCTGTGGCTGCTGGTTGCATCATTGGTTGGGACGCGGCTATGCTGCTGATGCAGTGTCCCCCTTACCAGTACACTGGTGCTCATTTTGCCGAGCTCAGAAGGATGACAGGCTGAGTCAACCTTCTGGTGCATTTTTTAATTCAGCGGCCAACGGGGCTTGAACTCAGGACCCTAGGATCCCAAGCCGCCACCCTAACCACGAAGCCAACACCAGGCTATTTCCATGATAATTGACTATCAATATAAACACCAAGAAATTTAGTCCATTCAACTCTTGGTGCTCCTTCATTATTCACCTAGATCTCCACTATGTCTAAATGTGAAGAATTTATTTTTTACTGAAAATTATATCATTGCACTTTTTTGAATTAACGGATAGTCCATTTGCTCGAAACCATTCACGGATTTGTAAAATATTTTCATTGACAACAGTACATAATGAGTCTCGGTTGTTATCGCAATACAAAACATGTCGTCAGCGTGTACAACAAAAGAGTAAATATGCAGATGGGTGATTGGAATATATATAATCTATCTATAATGGAGTATCCATGAAATATTATTTAAATTGATAGATTAACTTAAACTTTTCCCGTCACTGTGGACGGATGTTCTTTCTAACTTTTCCCGTCACTTGGGACAGGTACTCTTCCTGGTTTATCTATAATATAGGAGACGTGGATACAGGTATATATATATATATGTTGTTGCGGGCCGGGGGTTCGGTAGAAGACCACAAGGGGGGGGGGGGGGACCTATCTCGGCTCCACACAGACTCCCTGGAATTGTCAGCTGTCACACACGGATAATTCCGTGATGCGGCGGGTCGCTTAACCAACGCGTGAATGCCAATACCTCAACCGTGTGACCTAGGGTCCCCGTCTATGGGTTAATCGGGTTACCTAATTAATCACGGTATTTATTACCTGGAACACGCCTCGGTACGCCTTGTCCGAACCAGATCACTCTACCCGGATCGGATCACTTACCGGGATCGGATGCAGCCGAGCGACAGCTCAAAGGACGTACCGGATAAAGGAACGGATCATTGGGAATAAAGTCCCGGCTAAGCTAGCATCGGACCATGCTGGATCAATGAAAGAAACCACAAACGAGCTGGGAACATTCCAAATAATAATTTAATTATAGGCACTTACAAAGAGGACACAGAGTAGACGTAACGCAAAAAATAATAACAAGCCGGTAGGCGACATGGGTGGTGCTATATAATTGGCATACTAGTCTATAGTTTTGACGGATCGGGCTGAAATTTTTGATAAAGAGGTTGATTATAGTGCGCATAAAAGCACGGAAGCCGATTTTTGATTTTCGAAAAAAAAATATATAAATGTTTTTCGGATTTTTTCAAAAATTTCTAAGTCCCGTTGCTAGGCAACGGTGGCGTCCATAGCAACGGTGCTCAAAAGCATACAACTAGATCCTGGTATGAACCTACCAGTCAAGTTTCATCAAAATTGGTTGACTCCTGTGGCCTCCAGAGCTGTCCATTACATACATACAGACAGACAGACAGAAAACCTGACAATAACGGTAGTCTAGCCACCACCCAATAATAATGATAACAATAATGATCTTCTGCAGTCTAACTTAAGCAGACAGGCACCAGAACACACACACACACAGACACAGAAAACCCGATGAAGAGAAAGTATTGAAACAAGAAGGAAGAGGAGTTGAGGCTATGATCTCGGTAACTTTGTACTTGATTGCACGAATGCGCCACCAATACGTTTCAGGGGGGAATGCTCCGTGGTGCGGTACCCGACAGCTGGCGCATCGTCTCTGGCTTCAGCAGCGCGTGTGGGGACCGTGGGCGTGAAGGAGGGGCTTGAGTGGAAAAGGGGCAGAGTCCAGAGTGCGTGGATGGAGTGGTAGGCGGGACCAGGTAGGCGGGTGGGGTCAACGTTGTGTGGGCGGAGATGAGGAGGCGGAGTCCAGACAGCAGGAGGTGGGTCGTGGCGATGTCAGGCAGAGAGAGGCGGAGGGACCGCTCCGACCTTTATCGGACTCGCAGCGTGGGGCGGGGGGCACCGTGAAGCTCAGGGTCATCACCTGAATCGGGTACTCTGATTGGCCCTGACCCCTCACGCGGCCCACTAACTTTGGCCGGAAACCGCAACACTCCATTTCCGGCAAGGTCATCCCAGATTCTGCTCTGAAATATTAG
>CM068963.1:16999334-17009656 GCA_035128595.1 Eptatretus atami | reverse complement strand
TCGTGCAGCCTCTTAAGAGGTATTCATTCGTATGCCTTTTTTAATCAACCGGCAATCATCCTCAGATCATCGGAAGCTTGAGTCGATAATCCCGAACTGCCAGTGCACAACACACCCCAATAAATCTTTATCGTACCACATACCTTTCCTCGCCCACTGTTAATAAATTATCATTAGAAATGTTCCTTGCTCGTTTCTGTGGTTCTTTTCATTGATCCAGCATGGTCCAAATCCTAGGTAGCCAGGACTTTATTCCCAACGATCCGTTCCTTTTAGCCGGTACGTCCTTGCAGTGTCGCTCGGCTGCATCCGATCCGGAAAAGTGATCCAGTTCGGTTGAGTGATCGGTTCGAACAAGGCGTACCGAGGACGTGTTCCCGGCAATTAAAAGATGTGATTAATTAGGTAACCTGATTAACCCATAGACGGAGGACCCGAGGTCACCGGTTGAGTTATTGGCGTCCACAGTCAGTTAAGTGACCCGCCGCTCACGGAATTATCGTGTGGACGGCCTACAATTCCGGGAGGTCTGGTGGGAACCGAGATAGCTTCCCCCACCCAGTGGTCTTCTCACCCAACCTCCGCCCACAACAATATATATATATACACACACACACTGGGTGAATCACCCGGCGTTGCCCGGTTCTTTTTGAATGAATTTAATCTTCAGTACATAGTCTGACGCGAGCCCAGTATTCGTTCTCCATTGGCCACGGCAGTCATAGCCTGTGGGTTGGTGAGGGGAAAACCCCCTCCCCCCGGCCGAGGGGCCTCGCCACCTGGCCTATACTTCCCGGGGCCCGTCCCGACATTTTTGTTTCAGAGGTTACCTCCTATCTTTCACCGTTCAGGAGATTAGCGCGTGCAGTGCCTAAGGGGTTGGTGAGGGAAACACCCCACCCCACCTCCCCTGGCCGAGGGGTGTGCCACCTAGCCTATAACCTTCCCGGGCCCGTTCGACATTTTTTGTTTCAGAGATTTCCTCATATCTTTCACCGTTCAGGAGATTAGCGCGTGCAGACAAACAAACAAAACTTCAAATTATATATTAATATATTTTTAAAGAATAAGGACCGGGTCTGCTCTCGCTTTTTTGCTCCAATTAGCAGTCAATCTAGTTTTTACTTTTGGTTGTTAGTGCCTCTTCTCTTTAAAATGTGTAATCCCAACCGCCCCCAATCTTACACAGTATATATACAGTATATATATATATATATAATATAATATATATATATATATAATATACATATATACATACATATGTCTACTGTACTTTACATATATGAGCAAAAGTACCTTTCTTCGGTGATAGGAAAATTTTAAATTAATCTATCAATCTAACTTATTTCATGGAATTAAAAAAGGTTAATTGTGTTGCACTCATGGTTTCATTCAGAGCCAAAATTTTGAGCTACGTATACCACTCACCGTGAAATGGTGTTGTAACCCTGGGCAGTGGAGGTTGGATTTGTCTAAAAAGAGGGCAAAATATAGCTATTTTAAATTGTATGTTACTCTATGAAGATCTGTATTAAATCAACCTTAATCGAGATGTTACTGTTGATTTCAAAGATTACTGGAAGGGACAATAAAGTGACTGACTATATTGCATCAAGAAAAGTGAAATGAAAATGCAAACTATAATCAATCAGCAGCTTTTCAAACAGCGCGAGAAGCAACCTCCATAAACGGGAGACAGACAAACGCACAGCCAGACACACACGGTTCGCAAAATATTTCCTCCCCTCTTTTCATTTTCATTCAGTCGCTGTACTCTCTCTCTTCACCCTCCTTTTCATTCTCCCTCCCTCCCCCCTTTCATCACTGCACACTGAACCTACCTTGACTGACTTACTTCTGTCGTTAATTTTTATACTTGAAAGCATCAAATACACTTTGCTTTACAAATTAAAAATTGCTTAAAACCAAACATTATTAATAAATGCTGTATTCCATTGTACTATTCAATTTATTACATACAAAGTTTTTTGAAGTATTGTTTAATTATATAGTTGGAAAAGAGTTAACTCACCTTAAATAACCTCTTAAAATATACACCCCAGGTATATGAAAAAATATATATAATTGGACTACAGTTCGATTCCTAACTTCAGTTTTCAGTCGCTGTACTTTTACTAAGTAATAATAAATAACTAATTCCCTAGCAGGAGCCCGTGCAAATTCCACGTAATGTAAAATTTGGTTGTAGCTGGTATTACAAATAATCTTCCTTTGCCTTCATAATACAATGGAACCTTCCCAAAATTATAATATGGAGTATAATATGTTGTGATCATTATAATTTATTTTTAAATGAGAAAAATTATAAAGTGCATTTCCAAGAATGTGCCACAGCACATTGCCCACCAAAGGTGGGCCAAGAAGGGTGGGTACTCCGACATGGAGGAGGGAGTGCCTGCTAGTATAAACAATAATGGACCCAAAAGATGACCTTGCGGAACTCCACATGTAATTGTCTTGAATTCAGATAAAGAATATTGATACTTTGTGCACTGTGACGATCTAAATAATTTGTAAATCAACTATGAGCTACCTCCCCCGAATCCCATTATAATATAATTTTGACAACATAATTTTAGGATTAACGGAATCAAAGGTTTTGGATAAATCGATGAAAACCCCAATAGCTTAGCAATTATTTTCAAAAGCAAAAGGGTCAACGAAACCCAGCTTAACTGAAAATTTGTTTTGCTATTGGGGTTTTTATTTTATTTTTTTTCCAAATAGTTTATGTAAACGAATTCCACAAGTCCAAACTAACTATCTGTTTTCATGTGCAATGTGTAAGTGAGCATGGCAAGTTGCAAGGCTTGTGGGGTGTAATAACATGATTATATTGAGAATGTCTTCACACTGTTCAAAACCAGGAAAAAATTTCATATCACCATGTTACACAGTTTTTATGTTGCAGTGGTAAATATAATTACTACTTTGACAGTAATTATATCATCTGACAGGTTGGTGTGGAGGTAGTGCACTCGCTGCTTTTGCGCTGTCTCCTTTTGGTTCAATTTCTAACGCGACTGTAAACTATGCAACAGGTGTTTCACAGGCAGGGCATTTCGTCAATGAGTAGGCCATCCCTCAAATTGAGGGGCCCTGAATTATCATATTAGCTGGTGGATGGTAAAGATCCCATTGCGTCTTTTGAGTAATAGTCGAAGAGTTATCGCCAGTACCTTGAAAAAAAAATTACAAATTCTTGATTTGACTCCCATTGAGAAGGCAATGGCATACAGTACCACCCACTCAAGCCCTTTACCAATGGCAACTGCAACTAGAGAGAGAGAGAGAGAGAGGAGAGAGGAGAGAGGAGAGAGAGAGAGAGAGAGAGAGAAGAGAGAGAGAGAGAGAGAGAAAGACCGATCCGAGTCATCTCTCACAATATTTTCTACCCCCATTCATCTGACCTAACCCAACCCTCTTACTTGCAGGTTACTGTTTCCTCCCTTCCTCTGTCTCTCCTTTTCATTCACCTCCTTTCTTGTATTCACTGCCACTGTTGGTATGTTGCCTTTTTATCCTCTGTCATCTCGATCTTCCCTGACTGAGCCCAGATCTTGTATCGAAAAGTCTCGAGCTTAGTACAAGCCCCCTTCTGTGCCTCCTCAGCTTCTCCCGGTTTGCAAGGTATTTGTATGCAGCCCAGTGGAGCTCTCCTCTCCCCCTCCACCCCCACCTCCACTCCCATTACTCCTCCACAATGACACTTGTCCCACATTCCAGCACTGTGCTTTTGATCCCCGTGCCTCATTTGCTTCTCCTCAGTGCTATGAAAACTAAAGCCAAAGGTAATATTGGTATTTCTCTCTATGATACGAAAGTAAAAGGCCTTCTGTTCCACCACAGGAAGGATGGCAATGTCTGAAAGATTTTACTCCCCTCATTTAGTCTACTCCATTCTGAACAGGTGCAAGTCCACCTCCAGCATTATTAATCTAGGCAATCAGTCCGTGACCTCTTTTATCCCCATGTTATGTTTCCTGCATGTAGAACCAACAGGCCTTCAAGATAGCACCCCACAGTCATGTCATTTCGAGTACGATATCCATTTGTGATCTCTTCAACCCTTACAAACCACATGTGATATCCTCATTCTGACAATGTGATAATATTTCTGTAATGAGGTTGTTCCGCAGCACAATTGCTTATTTGTATAAAAATGTGTTTTTAAAATTATATGTGAATTGAAATTAAAACATTTTTCAACTGTTTTCATCATACAAATTCTGAATTCTCTCACCGAGTTGAATTTTGATCAGATGATGGGATAGATTTAATTGTTATTAATTCATTATCATTATGTTTTTTAGCAAGCATTTTTGTTTCCCAAAATTCTTCTCAATCGCTTAATGCGAACGAGAGTTGACAATGAAATATCATTTCATTCCAAAAACTGTATCTTGAAACACAATCAAAACCGTCAGTTTTTAACCGGACATTTTACTACCGACACACGTACCATAAACAAAAACAAGTCACATAGTCGGCACAGAACCCAGAACAAGTAACAAAGGCCTCAAAAGTCTAGGAATGACTGTATTCCTTGGACAAATGTATTTGGATCCCAGCTTCCTGGAATGAAAACAGTTTTGCAAGCCAAGGTGGTAGTAGGCACCTTGTCAGCATGTATGGTATCGGCCAAGTTTTGTAGCATAAAGGAACACAGGTCATGTACCTCTACGTCTCTGGTCTCTTATCTGGTCAAACGGTGGCTGAACTGACTTCCTGGCCCATTATGGTGGCTTGTTTGTGTGGCTGAACACGGCTCAGCTGCAAGCCCCACTGTGCACAGACTGACTCTCCCCACCCGCCATTCCTCCCACCCAGTCTTCCGTTCCACCTTCCTGTCCCGATCCATCATTCCTCACCATGACCGGTTCTCAATGGGTAATGCAGAAAGATGTGAGTGGTTAAGTCTAATGGGCTAGCTTTAGGGTTGGGCCAAGTAGTGGGGGTCTGTGGGTGCACTTGCCTTGCACCTCAGGCTGGAATATATGGTGGATTCCACGGCTTGTGTATACAAGAGCACGTTTAGCTGGAGATATGGAAAAAATCCTCCTCGGGTAGATAAATGGTCTCCGTTTTTCCTTCTCCACGCCTTTCCTGCTCGTGTTCCGAGACTCTGAACGAGTTTACCATATAAAATTATCTAGGTCAGGTTCAAACACAAGATCCCTCAGTAATTGATCCCTTGCAGCATCCTTAATTATCAAGCAGTGTGGGACCATAGTCGTGTACAAGAGGAAGAAATCAAATAAGCAAATATGAAGCAATATAGGCAGAAAACAATGTGAAAAGGAAACAATAAATAAAAGGAGAAGGTGGGAGGATTGAAAGGATAAAAAAACGATGTGGAACATTGTGTTTAGTGGAAAATGGTGTACGGGCAAGGCACGCGGTACAATGGAAATGGAGGCCTGATTGCTCATGGGAGTACATACCCCACGTTTTCATTCTTTCCTCGCTCACCAGCTCAGCATCTGCTTTCACTCGCACTGGAAGTCATGGGTACAACAGGAGAGCAAGTACGACATGGAGTGTTTTGGGTTGGTTTAGCCTGAGTTGACAAGACGACCACCTTTCGATGATAGTCTTCACCACCTAAGTGGTAAACCAAGCATTGTATTGTAATTTTTCACCACCCAGGAACATCCAGACAGGCAGGGGCTTCCCATGTAAAGCACATTATCCAGCCTTTGCAGCCTTTTAGGCAATTTTTTTTTCAGCAGGCATGATGGTGGGGGAAGGGGGATGGTCTAGAGAGAGAGAGAGAGAGAAAGAGAGAGAGAGAGAGAGAGAGAGAGAGAGAGAGAGAGAGAGAGAGAGAGAGAGAGAGAGAGAGACAGAGAGAGACGGAGACAGAGAGACAGAGATATGTATCTATTTACATAATACATATATGAGAGAGAGAATGTAAGCCTTGAGGATAAGATGGCTAACTTGGGGAGCTTGTTATAGTCTGGTTTGATAACAAAAGAACCTAGCTGAGTACAGTGGCCTTTCTGGAGGGAAAGCCCAGAGATCGAGAAGCTGAATAAACAGGACCAGTCCGTGAGTGTGCAGCCGTATACCCAGGGGGAAATTTTCTCAGATTTCAGTGTCACCAAAGCCATGCCCCTGCCCGAGGTTAAGGACAAAGTACAGCGATTTGCTTGGCTCCAGCTGGGCCAACGCCTAAGGTCAAGGTTGCAAGCTGCTCCCTCGAGTTGTTATTCCAGCAGCGGGCAGCACGACCCAGCACAGTGAGAGGTGAGAATGCCCGAGAGAAAGAACCAATTTCGTATTTACTTTCCAAGCAACCATTTGATTAAATTCAGAGCATTCATTGGGTGGTTGTTATATATTTTTAAATCCAAGACATTTCCTGTCTTTATCCATCTGACTACACATTTCATACAGAGGTGAATGCTATGAAAGAGCTGGAGGGTGAAAGGTCAATAAACCGAAGCCCCAACCGAGTGGTAATTTACTGCCTAATGGTTTTCATTGACCAATATATCATTTTATTGGAGATACCAGTGTTTTAAAAGATGAAGCTTCCTGAAATGATAAACAATGATGCCCTATAATACTACAACATCATATATACTGTATATATATATATATATATATATATATATATATATATATATATATATATATATATATATATGTAGTTAGTGGTATTTGCTGGTCTATAATAGTGTGTGTGTGTGTGTGTCCTCCATAACTCCAAAACCATGAAACCTCGCAGCCTCAAACTTTGCACACACACTAAGGGAACACCAAGGAAGTGCATGAGTTAAAATTGGGTGTTCGGGTGAATTAAAACACTCCTTTTGAACATAATTACATCCTTTATCAGGCGCATCCTCAGCCACCTTTGAACATCAGTGAACAGCAATCTTCAAATCAGTCAACAGATTCTTAATGGGATTCAAGTCTGGACTTTCGTTGGGCCACTCAAGAACTTTAACATTCTTGGTCTGAAGCCATTCCAGTGTTGCTTTGGCTGTATACTTGGGGACATTGGCCTGTTGGAACGTAAATCTTCGCCACAATCTATGGTCTTTTTCACTCTGAAGAAGGTTATCCTCAAGGATTTGCCTGTATTTGGCTCCATTCATTGTTCCCTCCAGCCTTACAAATCTCCCAGTCCCTGTTGCTGAAAAGCATGATGCTGCCACCACCATGCTTCAGTACAGTGATGTGTTGGATGAATGAGCTGTACAGTACTCTGTTTCCGCCAGACATAGCGCTTTGCATTCAGGCCAAAGATTTCAATTTTTGTCTCTTCAGACCACAGAATCTTTTGCTCGTGCTCTCAGAGTCCTTCACGTGCCTTTTTGCAAACTCCAGGCATACTGTCATGTGCCTTTTTCTCAGGAGTGGCTTCCGTCTGGCCGCTCTCCCATAAAGCCGAGATTTGTGAAGGGCTGCAGAGACTGTTGCCCTCCAGGTGGGTTCTCCCATTTCAGCCAAGGAACTCTGTCATTCTGTCAGAGTGGTCATTTGGTTCTTGGTCACCTCCCTGCCAAAGGTCCTTCTTGCCCGGTTGCTGTTTGGTCAGATGGCCAGCTCTAGGAAGAGTCTGTGTAGTTCCATCTTCTTTCGATTTCCTAATGCTGGAGCTCACTGTGCTCTTGGGAACTTTCAGCACTCCAGAAATTGTTTTATCCCCTTCCTCAGATTGATGCCTCCTCACAATTCTATCTCAGAGTTCTACGGACAGTTCCTTGGACTTCATAGTCGAGTTCCTGCTCTGACATGCACTGTCAACTGTTGGACCTCATATAGAAAGGTGTGTTTCTTTCTAAATAATGTGCAATCAATTGAATTGGCCACAGGTGGACTCCAATCAAGGTGTTGAGATATCTCAAGGATGATCAAAGGAAAGTGGATGCACCTGAGCTTAATTTGGAGTGTCATAGAAAAGGGGTTGAATACTTATTTATTTATGCAAGACATTTCAGCTTTTCATTCTTAATTCATTTGAAAAAAAATTCTGAAAACATGTTTTCACTTTGTCATTATGGGGTATTTTGTGTCGATCGGTGAAAACTTAAAAAAAAATTTAATCCATTTTAAATTCAGGCTGTAACACAACAAAATGTGACCAAAGTCGAGGGATGTGAATACTTTCTGAAGGAACTATATCTCTAATATATAAAGCTATTTCTAACCACTGACTGACTGATATTAAAGACCGGGACCTTCCAAGTGATGTAGAAAGCTGAACGAACCTGAAAATAAATGAAAATAAAAAAGTAACAAAAATGCAGGTGAGCGACCTGAGACAATGGGAAAGCACGGCTCGTATACCCCACTAGTATATATATATATATATATAATATATATATATATATATATATATATATATATATATATATATATATATATATATATATATATTATATATATATATATTGTTGCGGGCCGCGGGGTCTGGCGGAGAACAACCACGAGGTGGGGAAACTACGTCGATTCCACCAGACTCCACGGGAATTGTAGGACATTCGCTCACGGATAATTCCGTGATGCGGCGGGTCGCTTAACCGACCATGGAAGCCAATACCTCAACCGCGTGGCGTAGGGTCCTCCTGTCTAGAATCAAGTTACTTAATGAACCATGCGGTTTCGACTACCGGGGAACAACGCCCTCGGTACGCCTTGCCCGAACCGGATCACTCTTCCAACTACCGACTACCTTTCCGGATCGGATGCAGTCGAGCGGCACTGCCCAGGACGTACCGGCTAGGAGGAACAGATTATCGGGAATAAAGACCCGGCTAAACTCAGATTCGAACCATGCTGGACTCGAACCAACAAGGAAAAGACAAAGATGAGATGGGAACATTTCTACAATTATTTATTTACAATAAGCGAGAGAGCCATGTGGCACAACAAAGGGTTTATTAACCTCCGCCATCTTCGAAGATGGATGGAGGTTATTGTTTTCACCCCTTTCTGTTTGTTTTGTGTGTTTGTTTGTTTGTAGGCACGATAACTCGAGAACGGAAGAAGCTACAATGTCAAATTACAGCACGTGATTCAGGAGGGTGATGGCTAGTGCTGATTAGATTTTGGTCAAAAGTCAAGGTCAGTGAGGTCAAATATTCGATTTTTGATGGTTTGGTACAGATAACTCGAGAACGGAAGAAGCTACCAATGTCAAATTACAGCACGTGATTCAGGAGGGTGATGGCTAGTGCTGATTAGATTTTGGTCAAAATCGGTCAAAGGTCAAGGTCACAGTGAGGTCAAACAACCAAAACATTCGATTTTTGATTGTTTGGTACAGAATCATCGTAGAAACTTCTGGTTTGCGTCGCTACCTTCTCTAGAGACAGCTTTTATTAGACAAGGTCAGAGGTCAAGTTGACGATTTTGTAAGTACCAGTCTATGACTGCTTGTTTGTGTGTTGTTTGTTTGTTTGTTTGTGAACAGTATTACGGAAAAACCCTCGACGGATTTCGACGAAACTTGGGGGGGTTAGGTATGGCCAAGGATCATGCCATTAAATTTGGACTTGGTCCCCCTCCCAAAAAAAAATTGTTAAGAGAAATTATTTATTTTTATTTTTTTTGCATTTCTACATGTTTAAGTGATTTCCAACCTCCCCCCCCCAAAAAAATTGTTACCCCCCCAAAAAAATAGAGAAAAGTTTTTTTTCCATTTCTACATGTTTTAAGTGATTTCCAACCCCCCCCCCAAAAAAAAATTTAGAGAAAATTTTTTTTTTTTTTGCATTTCTACATGTTTTAAGTGATTTCCAACCCCCCCCCCCCCCCCCAAAAAAAATGTTGGAGAAAAGAACTATAACTGTCAGCACTGTTGACATCATATTTAATGAATAAGATATAAGTTCACTTGAGTGACCCAGCAGTATTGGCGGCGGAGGTTATGCACTCTCCCGAGTGCTCCCCTCTAGTTCGGTATGTATGCAGGGGAAAGATGAGAGAGGTGTGGTGCGGCAATTTTCAAGCAACTTACAAAAGCGAACACAGTGCAGACTGACGTGAGAATAATAAAGCAACATCACACATAAAGATCTTAACAGGCTTATCTAATGGACAGGCGCCAACACTCTCAGACACACACTCAGACAAAATAAACCCAATGAAAATAAAAGGGGACCTTTTGCAGCCAGGAACGGAGGGAGTTGAGGTCACATTTTTTGGTACCTGAGCGTTTCGAGGGGGAAGAGATGCTCCGTGGTGCGGTACCCGACAAAAGTTGTGTGGCTTAGTCCACCGCCGCACGTGTGGTAATCGTGTCTGGCGGAGTCCAAAGAGGCGAGAGATGAGCAGTAGGCAGG
>CM068963.1:16977453-16989993 GCA_035128595.1 Eptatretus atami | reverse complement strand
TCGAGGAGGAGGTGTGGGAGGATGTCTGCCGTCCATGGGAGACATTTGTGGCCGTCATGGTGAGCGAAGACCGACGGTAAGACGTTATTGTAACCCTTTGCGCAGACCCGACCAAAGATGTGTGTTATTCATGCCCCGTTCTGTACGATGATAAAGTATCACGGGCTGCGCGCGAGTCCGCCATTGTACACGTGGTCAGCGCGTGGGTCCGCCCGCCATCGAGCATGCCCCGTACAGTGTGCGTGCTTATCAGAGGCGGTGGGATGCACGGTGCCTGCCCTGATCTGTGTCAAGGAATTGAGGGAAAGGATTGGATATAATTATTAGATGGACATTTGGAAATGGGTTGGAAAGGGCACGGCCGCGTGCGCTTTGCAAGTTGCCAGCATTTAGTGTGCTGTTTCTTCCATCTCCTCCGCACGTGTTCCATGCAGCATGGGTGTCGGTGGGTGGCGCTTTCTGTCCAGTGGGTGGAAATTACTGCTGACGTGCGTTTGTCAGGCTGTGATTTTCTGCAGAGGGGTGTCCGCGTAATCGCTCTGGCCTTCGCTGAGGACCACATCTCACAGCGAAGGGCACAGTGGCTGGATTTACCTCAGGAATAGGAGTAGAAGAGAAAAAAAAGAATAGGAACGAGTGCAGAGATTTAATCAGACCTAGCTATGAAGTTTACACAA
Organism: Eptatretus atami; assembly: GCA_035128595.1. NCBI lineage: Eukaryota > Metazoa > Chordata > Myxini > Myxiniformes > Myxinidae > Eptatretus > Eptatretus atami. The sequence continues at coordinate 16,989,316 of CM068963.1, read as the reverse complement.
TGCACTGTCCGTTAGACAAAAGGGAAGGGTCTGTCTGAACGTATATTATGGAATAACTGTCTGGGACCACTGTATGATGTTGCTATTGCTTTCGAGGGATGCGGTTCCCAAGAACTGCAACAACATATATATATATATCATATGTATATATAAAAAATGTATGTATGGATATATATATTGTTACTGGCCGGTGTCGGCCGCCAACCGACCGCTCTGAACGGAGCGCAAGTCGAGTCGGCCCGACCGATCGCCCGGAATAGAGATCGCCGCCCGGATAACTCCGAGCGACGGTCCTTGTACAAGAACCGAAATACGCCAATCGCAGATCACGTGGGTAGGGCGATTGCCAATCTTCAATGTACCTAAATACCACGTGATCCAACTACGGGGTATTCCACCCTCGACGGATCTCGTACGGAACAAACCGCCGAGGCGAGCTTGTCCGTGCGCGATTCCGAGCGGCGTAATCGCCGAGAACCGTCGGTCCAAATGTCCCCTATTACGGCAAACCAACGGCTTTCTATCTCCAACACACGAAATGTTCAGTCAATGAGGGAATGGACGAAGCGAGCAGGTTTACATTCACACAACAGGAAATTTATTATAATGAAACACGTATGCAATTAACAAGCAACAAAAGAACTACAACCGTCTATAAGCAATTATTAATGTACAGTCATTACACAGTTTTACTTACGGACTCGCGCCACAAACATTCATTCGAAAGAAAAGCAGGAAAAGACCCCATCAAAGAATGGGGTCAGCCTGGACCTCTTGGGTCTTTATGGCTGGGACTTGCAGACCGAACGAGTCCCACAAGACCGTTGCAGGTTACCTGCACCCTCGTGGTGTCTGGCTTGGGCGACCCGCGATGCTCCTTCCCCACAGCAGCTAGCGTAGCCGCGTCGAGCTCGGCCTTCCGTGTGGCAGGCGAGCTCTCGGCTCTCTCCACACGAACGCGCTTGGGCCACCCGCGATGCTCCTTCCCACGGCAGCTAGCGTAGCCGCGGTCGAGCTCGGGCCTTCCGTGTGGCAGGCGAGCTCTCTCCGGCACTCTCCACACGAACGCGCGGTTTGCGCGACACAGCAGGCAAGGCTGCGCCTCCAGCTCGCGTCTCCTCTCGACGCCCGGACTTCCACGCAGCTCCTTGGCTTCTGGGTTCTCCCGACTCCCCCAACTGCCGAAGCAAAAAGCTTACTCCTCCACGGGACTCAGCACACGAACTCTGCCACGGGACTCCCCGAGCTCTTTTGGATTCTTCTCATGGACTTCCACGAACTCTTTCACCAACTATTTTTGGATCTCTCTCGAACAAAGAAAAGATGTCCTCTTTATCCTTTGCACCCCCTCCCCGCACCCGGCGTGACTCATGCCCTCGTGATCCACCCCCCGTCAACCACGGGTGGGAGGAGTTGTTGACGTCACCGCAGGGTTCTTCTTCCTCTTCGCAGAAGAGGGGGAGGACGTCTCCATTGTTTCTTTCCCTAACTATTAAATCGATCCGCAGCGCATCTAATCGATTTCAAAACATTTAAACAATGGAGGTGAGCTATCTAGGGAACATGCACTTATTGACATAGCTGACTAAGGGAACCTGTATGTTGTGTGCGATTGAATTCCAAATTCGTAACAATATGTATGTATATTTATATGTATGTTGTGTGTGTTCGTCTTTCGGCTGCTCCGTTAGGGATCACCACAGCGATCATCCCTTATGATCCGCATACTGATTTGGCATAGGTTTTACGCGGATGCCCTTCCTGAAGCAACCTGGTCGCTCTTACGACACAGGGATAAGGATTGGGTTTCGCCATGATTCCGGGCTGCCTACACCCTCTCATAGCGCGGCCAGCGCAGAGCTGCCGTCCTCAAGCGATCCTCAACCCAAGCCTCCGAGTAGCCGGATTACAGGCGCACGCCACTACGCCCGGTATTTTATAGTATGTATGTATATCATATATTTAGTGGGTGTATATTGTTACGAATTCGCGCCCACCGGCGTGCGATCGACCCGTTAACTAATAACGGCCGCGTCGCCCACCGGACGGACAATTCAGTCGTGACTTTCTGGAACAACGCCGGAACCCTGTCACGGGTGGGTTCTTAATCCCACCACGGCCTAGTCAATTTTCTACCCGCGCAAAATAGGGTCAATCGCCGAATATCGTATACTAAGTACTCGCGCGGGTAGCCTACCGAGAGACCGTAACTCGACGCAGGCCGGCTTGGACACAACCGCTCCCGCGGTCCGTTCCGTTCTGAATAACCGAGCGGTATTATCACCGACCTCGCCGGATCCGATCTATTTAACGGGTATTTAAACCCAACTAATATTCCGCAATACGAGACGGCGTTCCAATAAGGGAAAGAGGACACGACGAACGGGTTAACATTTAAATCAGCACATTTATTACTAAACACGTATACGGCAAAGCAATGGAAACACGTATGCAGTAAAACAATCATGCACGGGACGGGGACAAAGACACGAGCAAGGTGAAAGCACTACGACCGTCTATCAGCAATTATCATTTACAAGCACTTACACAGTTCTACTTATGACAGCGCCACCAACATTCATTCAAAAGAAAAGAAAAGACTACCCTCAAAACAAGGGAGTCAGACAGGGTCCGTAGACCTTATACCGTGGAGGCCTTGTGAAGAACGGGCCCCACGAGACCGTTGCAGGTTACTGCACCTCATGGTGCCTTGATGGCGAGTCGCGACGTCTGTCCCCACGGCAGCTAGGATAGCCGCGGCTGACTCGGGCCTTCCACGGGGCCGGCGAGCTCTCTCCGGCGCTCTTCACTCGGACGCGCAGGTCTGCGCAACAGAGCTGGCAGAGCGGCGCTCCAGTCCGCGTCCTGGTGCCACGCCGGACTCCCACCGACTGCGAGCTCCGACGAACGGGTCGTTCCACGGACCGTTCTCCTCAGACAGGCTACCACGAGCCGAGGATCCCGACCAAGAGACCACCAGAAGAAACCACCAACACTCGCTACTTGGCGTCCCGCCGCCTTATATTCCTCCTGGCTTCTTGCTCCGCCCTCTTTCGAGCTCCTCCGGGAAGCTTCGAGAAAGGAGGCGTTCCTCAGTTCCAATGCCTCGCTCCTCCCCGTTTATCGCTCCGCCCCTTCCAGCTCCTGCGGGAAGCTTCCAGAAAGGAGGCGTTACCCATTTCCAGCGCCTCACTCCTATGAACCGACCAATGACGAACGATCTCCCCTTTGCGGTGCGTGGGAAAAACAGGCGGAAAATTCGCGCGCCACCGATATACCTTGTTCTTTTTCCTTGGTGTTCTCGGAATCCTTGTTCCTTTCGCTTTGTAGAGACGGTTTTATGAGCGGAGAGGGTTGTAGTGTGGTTTGTGGAGAAGGGGATCGGTAGTTGGAGTAGGGGGGAAGGTGGTTAGGTGATTGGCGTAATTGTGGTTGGCGTTGTGTTGAGGATGATTGTTGTGAAGCGGTTGAAATGTGGTTGGTCCAAAATAACGATAGTAAAGAAAAACGGCTATCTCAAAGATCACAGCCTGTGACATGAATAATTCCCATTAAACAACGGTGGGGAAATCTAACTGAACACGGACTTATCGCATAACTAACTAAGGACCTATATGGTGTTCTGCGAATTTCCACAGCCGTAACAATATGTATATATATGTAATATATGTGTATATATATGTATATATATGTATAATATGTATGTATATTTATATATATATATATATATATATATATATATATATATATATATTTTATCTGGTGAGATCACTTTAAAGTGTTGTATATGCACTCACCTTCAAGCTGTCTGTTTAGTCTGGGTTGGAAACTGAACTCTGATATGATGGAATGTTAAGCCAGAGGACCCATTTACCAGCACTGACAGCAATGGTAGAAATTAAAGATCACATAGTGTCTTTGGTGAAGTGTAGGTGAGCTATCGCCGGCATCACGAACAAATGATAATTTCCTGCCAATCGAACGTCAGGGCTGGCTAATTGGTTTATGAAAGACTTAGCCCAGAACCGCACACTCCCTCCCTCCCCTCACAATAAGTTGGGAATAATTGCAGCCATTACAATTATCCAAAATTTTTATATAAAGTATATATCTTCACAGAGAGGAACAGCAGAAAGCTCATAACAATGACACACAGATGGACATGAACACATCGGCACTCCACAGTGTATGAAAGAAAGTGGCAGCTGAGAAAGGAAGCAGAGATTCGGTGAGTATAAAAAGCTCAAAGCAGATAAAAGCGAGACTATGAGGTGATGGGTTAGGTGCACTCTTGAAATAATGGAGAGAAAACCATGAGAAAACAAACTTTGTTCGCAGCAAAGAGAAGAGGAAGACAAAAGAAACAAAGGTGCACATGAAACTTCAACTTGCTGATGCTAACAAGACATGATCTGTTGGAAGAACGAGTGGAGGTTATGTGGATGGGTTGGATCGGAATGAAATAGCAGATCTACCATGACCGGAATAGAGTTGGTGAAAGACTGCAATGCATCTAACCTGCCTGATGTGATCAACGAGCAGACTCTCAAGACTTAGAAAGCCTTTGATTCTACTCATGCTTCTGGGATCGAACAAGCAGTTGAACAAAATAAAAAAGACTACTCCATGGCCGGTCATGTGAATGTCTTGTACTCGAATATGAGCTGAGAATGGCAGGTAAAAGATGTGTTTCTGGAGAATTACAAGGCAGAATCCAGCCTTGGAGTCTAGTTTGAGACACAATCCAGCCCAAGCAGGCTATGGCTGATGGGAATACCAAGGCTGTTAGCTCTCTTCGGATTGTCCACAGAAGCAGACTGGGAATTTGCTGGTGATCCTTGCGAAGGGACAGGAAGAGATTGTGGGAATTTCCTCCCTTGAAAGGCACGTTCCAGGTAGCTGCTGAGCAGCGACCTAATTAATCCAGATCTGCAGGCGATGTTACAGGCTGGCCATAATATCTTGTCACCCTTGTAAAAATTGCAACATTGCCATTGTCTGCAGAGTGTTAATTCTTTCCCTTCTCCCTTTTTCAGATTGAATGAATGTAACCATGGGTGATGCAAGCAATTACACCATTGAACCATTATTACACCATTATTGTTGTCAGTGTCTGGGTTCACGAACATCCACAAACAGGAGAAAACAACGGAAGATGTGCGCATCGACTTCCAGCAACGATTCCACAAAGAAGCTCCAGATAAAAGACACTTCTGCATTGGGAGCATAAACTCTTTGCAACAGGCAACATAAAAAATATGCCAAGAACTGGAAGGCCATCAACCAGAGGTCAGCAGTGCTAATTGGTCAAAGAATCTGTTGCCAGGTCACCAAAAAAAAGTCAACCCGTAAACGATTCGCAGAGATTGAAATTCCGCGTTCGACAATGCAAAAGCACACGAAGGTTGACCTAAAATTGCACCCATTTCACCCAAAGTTCGTTCAAGAGTTATCGGACAAAAATGCTCCAGAAAATGTCCCACAGAACATGGCGCAAAATTATTGTATTGCTCTGTAATGACAACGATGGAGCACAATCGGATCCACTGGACACTTAAGGCTCGTGTCCTATGCTGTAAAATGTGTAATCAAGTAAAAGAGTTCTGCTAATGTTTGTGGTATAACTTGTAGAACCCTTCAGTGTTGTCCGCTAATGTGACAAAAGGCAATGTCACAATTTTTACAAGGGATGAGAAGACCTTGTGGCCACCCTGTACATCCACAGCCTGCCTTTCAGAGGCACGAGGTTTTCAGAACTGTTCGGCAGAATGAAGAATTACCTGCAAAGAGGTACGGAGGAATTTTCAGAGAGGCAGAAAGGATTTTGCTGCAGACAAAGATCAAGATTTGTCCAAGTACATTGCCTCGAAGGGTGCCAGTTTCTGGGGTTAAAGCACGAGAGAAAATTCCTTGTCGAATAACCGGCTGCTTGTGTACATCGAGGAAATCTGAGAGCTATCCAAGGAAAGGGACCTTAAATACAATTGGCTGACAGCTTTGGCAAAGAAGTCGAGTGCCATATGGTATTCAAGGCACGGGATGTTCTTGCAATGATAATTGTCCCATGATACAAGCCAGAGGGCTCTGATGATTTTGCATTCGGATGCTCCAGCTGCTGTAAATTACACTGTACTCGACACAACTGTGGGCACGTGTTCATCAGGCAAAAGTGCTGCGGAATTTCTGTCTATATTACGAGGTTTTGTGTTTTTTTTAATTTTAACTATTTCAAGCTGATGAACTCGTGCAAAAGTTAAGGAAACAGTCCTTCTTTACAGCAATGGACTGTGATCGAGTCAAAATTTGGATGCACATAATAGTTGGCAGGTGGAAAACCTAATTATTTAGTTTGGAGGTTGAAACACCAGAAGCATTGTGCTTGCAATGCTATGACTGTAAATAAAAATATAGTAATAAACTCTTTTTGTCACAAAACGTTGTGCAAAAATGGCAGTGTTGAAAATGCACAAGCGGGACCAACTCAGAGAGCTTAGCGTGGAAGAGAGAGAGAAAAAAAGGAAAGGGCTTGGAAAGCTCAACACTTTGGCCACAGACTGGCCTTCATTAATTAAGAACTGTGTGCAGGCCACGTGTGCTTGGGTTCTGAAGGGGCAGGGCAACACACTCCTGGAAGAGTCCACGTGACCAAGTTAACCGATAGAACCACGAACCCAATTATTGAAAAACGATGTTCTTGAGGAACAAGCATTGCTGGTTTTACACTAAATTATTCATCATTTCATACACGAGTGAGGAAGTTGTAGATCTGCAGCTGCCACAATGTGCCTGTGATATTTTTTGAAAAGAGAACCTGTACATCACAAATGAGGTTTTCTCAACATTGAGACTCTTGTGGGCCAAGTGTCACAATCAACACCCTGATGTGACTGCAGGGCTGGCAGGATGGCTTGGAGCCCCAGACCAAGAGGTACGCACATTCGCCTCTTAGCTGTCTGGCTTGGGTTCGAAGCTTGTTCCAGCTATAGAAGGGTTTCAGTGCCCATAATGCATTGCGTGAGTACCATATTGATTGGCAAGTTAAACAAGCGCGAAAAGGGAAACAAGAACAAATAATTAGCATAACCTTCCATTGCAGTCAGTTAGAACAACGAGATAGACGTGCTAGATTAGAGAGCTACTGATGCTGTTGTTGCCAGGGAAGTGAATACAACCAACATGACGGCGTGCACGGCATTATGGGATAGCTCTAAAAACCCTCTGTAAGCTCCATCCAGCCTGGGTCTGGAATTTCACAGGCAGGGTGATTCATCAATGTGTGCACCGTCCCTCGGATGGACGTTAAACTAGGCGTCCCGTCAGCCGGCATTAGTTGGTGGATGTTAAAGATCCCACGGTGTCCTTCATGAAGACTAAGAGAGGCATATCGCCGGCACCTTGGCCAAATTACAAATTGCTGCCCCGACTTCCTGAGATGGAGTGGCGACCCGACGAGGACTGCAGCTAAGTAACTGCTTCGGCAGTTCTATTAAACGCTCTGCATAGGGCGGATGCCACTACAGATGGGGACATTCGGCATGGTGCTTTAAAGTCAAGACTGCCATTTTGCCTCTCGAAACATCTCGTGCACAGGCGCTAGGCTTTGGAATGCCAGGAGAACATTTGGTCCCCGCAGTTTCTTGGGAGGAGCTCTCAAGAGGTTTGTTTGAATGAGCTCGAACACAGAAGCAGAAGGAAGTCAGATGGTGTCTCTCTTAAATACTGCTCACGTACCACTCACAAAAGAAGGATGTTTCATTAATGTGAACATGCAATTTATGTTCCGAATTACATTGAATGATTCATTTTATTTTGAAAATCACATTAACTGGATTGGTTTCTTCACATATCAATTCATTGTTTTCATCTTGTTTCGTTTTCAGTGCTACACAGTGTGGTCGATCATTACTTGTTGATCTATACTATAAGAAATATGTGTTTAGTCTGTCTTTTTGTCTGTCTGTCTGTGTCACCATTTTTTTCTCAGAGATGTCCAAATGGATCTTTGTTAAACTTTCAGAGGTTCATCAGTGAGTGCCGGGGAGTGTTTTAGGCCAAAAAAAATGGATTCTATTTTTTAATATCCCTATAGTGCCAAAGCCTTTGTAGCAATGTGAAAGGAAATATTAAATGATCCCCGACCCCATTCATTAGCGAATTCCCCATTTCAGATTCCGAGTCGATTCGTTATCTTCAAACCGCCACCGTCCAACCAACTCAAACTTCTTCCAGGACACTCGGTTCCGGAAATCCCCCGATAAACCAGTGCTCATGCAAGCATATTTACATACTAGCAAATACCATCTGTCACTTCACTGATGGGAATACTAAGAGAGGAGGGGAAAGAGAAAGAAGGAAGAGAGAGAGAGAGAGAGGGAAGTGGAGAGAGAGGAGGGCGGGGGGATGGGCAGATTGCAATGTCACTCCAAGCTACTAATGAAATTAAATAACATCCTGAATGAAAGCAGATCGCACAAAAAAGGGAAAAATGTGATGACATGTTAAAAAACAACAAAACAATCACAACAGATGATACCAAGGCACCGCACGACACCGTGGGGCCCACAAGACACCGCGGGGCCCATACTTTGTACTTTCATCCATTGACCAGTTATTACAAAGGAGAATAGGATGTATATTTTGTTTTGTTTAGCAGAGTGACAGTGTGTGTAGAAGTGCAGGATATCGCAAGTGACTGAAAACACACACACACACACACACACACACTGAAAACACAAATGCTGAGAACAACAAACATTCCATGAACTGTGATCCTTTACCGAAGCGGAGATGGATATTTTGAGTCCAGGAAGAACTCCGTTCTGCCTCCTGAAACCGCAAATGGCGATAAAGACACTCGCACTCCTTATATTTATTTACTAGCATAACCGCGCTCTGCGCGACATGTTGAGGTGGGTGTGTTTGAGAAAGGAACTGATGCAGAGTTCAGTAGTTAATTTTACTTTAATGCAGTAAGTGGAATACGATTTCACTGTTTCAGACCATTTTATTTACTTTTTTTGTACCATGCACCTCATATGGTCTTTGAGATAATGTAACTGAATATCACGTTACTCGCAGCGCAGAACAAAGTCGAAGATAGCGCGACACGAAACACAAACTTCGAAATAAATATAAGGATTTTTCACCGTGAATTAACACTGTACGTAGTGCGGGTTAGCACACGTGACTGAACTGCGTATATAATATCTCATCGTTCCCATCACCTCATAATGTCGTTCACTCGGAACTGCCAGATCATAAAAAGACGTGTCTGAACACCACGGGGCCGTACCGCAGGCCTCTCTCAAAATACCACCCGTCGCTTCGCCGATTATGGAGGAGGGGTCATATTATTATTATTATTATTATTATTATTACTAGTTTTATGGCATTTTCAGAGCCAAGAGGCTCGATATATGCCACATGCCCAGACATAACAGTGGTGAATGAAGGAGCCTTCCAGTAATCCATAATACGATGTGGATTTCCTGCTCTCTTTTAAAAATCTCAAACCCTCCTTGTCGTCAGCAATGCTTCTGGTTCAAATGGCCGAAAATGCTTGGCAGATCCGACATGCCAATCCCCACCTATTTAATACTTTGAAATCAATGCAATCTGGGTCTATCATATAAAGGGAATTTTAAAAACAGATGGTTCAAATCTTCAGGTTTCCTACAAGTATCGTGGGTCACAGTAGAGTGACACCCTATCCTATGGAGGTATGAATTAAGATGACAGGGAAGAAGGAGGGATGACAGACTTTCTTAAATAAATAAATATGCGTTGTTGTAAGAATCGTTCCTGACTCCGTCTCTCCTTACCTATTGACTCCTCCTCATATTTGATAGGCCTAAACCACTCCCCGGCGACGGAGCTGCACTTTAAATCAATAACTCAATTTCTCACTACCCTTGTACTGATCTTACATCTCCCAACCTCAAGGAGCAACTTTGGTTGCGGCTTTCCCTCTGCTCCCACCTCTTGTTTGTCTGTGTTGTACCATCCCCCAAACAGTGACGACTCCATCTACATTCTCTCTCGGACAACATGAACCAAATTTTAACCACTCATCCCAACTCTCTCTTCGTCCAATTTCAATTGTCACCTTACAAACTGGCTGGGTGTTAGTACCTCTCTCACCAGCCATGGCACTTCAGCAAAGGACTTTTGTGAATCCATGGGACTGACTCAATCTGTGGACTTTCCAACCCAGATTTCTCCCAATGGCAAATCCTCCCTTCTGGACTTGGTGATGAAAAACTTCCTTGCAAATGTCTCCTGCTCTTCCTCTGCTCCCATTGGTTCATCTGATCATATACTTGTGAGACATTAGCCTCCTCTCTCAAAGGGCACCATCGGATTTTTTTTCCTTCCACAACTGCGTACTGGCAGACAATTACAGTCAGCTTTAAGTTCCCCGCAAATGGACGGTTCAGTGGGTTCACTCAATGTAATGTCCTGCCTGCAAAGCACTAGGACAGTAATTAGTTAAATGGATCCTATTATGTTGTGACTTGAATCCAGACTGGCAGATATCTCCGAGTTGTGTTTTGATACCATGTAAAAATTCTGATACAATTATTAATGCCAGAATTTGGCCTAGAATTAACCAGTACAACCCTTCTATAGGGTGAAGGTTAGAGTTAAGGTTACTTCCAGTCCACTTGTTTTGGATAGCCTTTCGGATAACAGCAATAGTTTCCCATTGGGGTACAAAGTGATACAGCAAAACCTATGACCTACAGCATAATCACAATCAAAACAAGAATTATTGATGCTCTGAATGTGGGAATACACTGGCATGATGCAAAAAAACAGAAGGAATGAAGAAAGAATATTACTCGGAAACATTTAATACGAGACGTGTCCTGCCTTCCGGTGCTTTTGCGCAAAGGAATGTCACTTTTCAAACAACTTCAAGGGACAGATGTAACATCGGATGGTGTGATATGAGTGGGCTCGCCACCACTCAAATCCTCCATCGTAGGATCGAGCAATATGTGTGGCCTTTCATCAGCACGACTTTATTGCCTTTTGGAAATAGCTCGCTGGAAGGAAAAGTGGCATTGGGTAGGACTGGGGTGGAGAGGAATATGGGGAAAGAGTGGCAGGATTGCTTTTCCCTTCTTATGATGGAAGCTCTTACATTTCCAATGCTGCGGAGGGCCAGAAAGCAAGTAGAAACATTCCGTACTGGTAATGGCTCACATGCTATAATTTCTCTGCACTATAAGGATAAAAACCTTTTGCGTTTTCAAATCTTGACCTCCTGTTGAAAGATATTACCATGCCATTACCCTATTATGGTCTCTTGAGACGAGATGACGTATGGTGTTTGGAGAGCATGCTTAATGGGGTTGTGGTCAAGACGAGCGAAGTAGCGAGCATGGCTGAAATAAGCAGTAGCATCGTAGCAGCAGAGGGTCCACTTGTTTGGTGTAAGCCACAAAGGGAGATCTCAAGAACAGCAAGCAGCCGGAATCCATGAGTGGCAGCAATTTATCCAGTGGCTCGTCACGTGGTGTCGATGGCGTAAACAGCAAGAGAATGAGGCTAAGTCAGACTATCTATCCAGTCCAGCCCCATATTGCTTCTTTATTGTCTCTGTTGTCTCAATAGCAAGATAAGCCTCTCTCGGCGGCCTTTAAAATCCTGTCCAAAGATGGGAACATGCAGGGATCACAACTGCCGCCTTGGCAGGGTATGATAAGGATGGAAGCATCTCCAAACCCTTACGGCCTTCATAACCACACAATCATTCTGTTTCTGGTCTTGATCATTTAATCAAGCTTGAAATAAATTTAATGGGAGCATACTCTTGTCAATACAAGAAGGTTGCTGTCTCTGAATCTCATTATGCTAT
>CM068963.1:16959507-16975335 GCA_035128595.1 Eptatretus atami | reverse complement strand
ACAGTATATTATATATATATATATATATTAATATATATATATATTATATATATATTATATATATATATATATAATATAAGATGAATATACATGTATATAAAAAGATGAATAAATATATTATAATTATATATATAATTATATATATATATATATTATATATATATATTATATATTATATATATAAATCCAGCAGTGTGTGTGTGTGTGTGTGTGTGTGTGTGTTGTGTGTGTGCGTGTGTGTCTGTGACCGCTGTTTCTTGACAACCACTGGTCCGATCCCATTGAAACTTGCCAGGTATATTGCTGGGCCCTGAGGATGTGCCTTTTCAAGGTTTGATATTAATCGGCCAAGTGCTTCCCAAGTTATGGCCATTTATTTACCAACCAATGAAAGGACACGGTGCTGCGTAGGCCGGTGCGCGGCCGGCGACGATGACGTCACGTGCCGTGCCGGTTACAATGGGGATCGGTGCCTTTGTTCCCGTGGCGTAGGAGTGGCGATGGTCAATGGCAGCGAATGTCATGGCAAGCAAAGACAGGGAGGTAAACTTGATTTTAATTTGGATTTTAATTAACTCTGTGTGTGTAAGTATCACAGCAATTGTTACTTCAATACAGCGATAATTCGTGGAATGCATGTGAACATTCCGTACGGCACGCACTACTTCCGGATAGTGATGACTTAATGTATTGTAATAATTTCTCGATTCTTATGCGCATTTATAGATAAACACAATGCCCCAATCCGTTGTCGTTTACAAGAGCGAAGGAACGGCCTGTGTGGTTGTTGTTTCTGGCTCGCAGTTTGAACGTTTTTTTTGTTTTGTACGGCCACGCACGTACGGGCACGCACGTACGGGTATGCACTAGTATATATAATGTCTCCATCCATCCATTGGGACCATACTCTGTGCAGAGCGTTGGTGCTGCCGAAGCAGTCTCCTTGGATGTTGGGCACAATCCTGACGGGTCACCACTCCGACCCAGTATACCAGCATGCTGGCACTCATTTTGCCGACCTCGAAGGATGAGAGGCAGTCAACCCCACCTGGTATGAATTCAACAGCTGAGTGGAATTTGAACTTAGGATCCGAGGATCCCAAGCCCACCACCCTAACCATTAAGCCAACACAGGCATATATGCATGTATATGTATATGTACATGTATATATATGTATATTTGTGATCTCCAATGTGGTGTGTGCATGTGTGATCTTCACGTTTGGTGGTGTGTGTCGCTCGGTGAAACAGACACTTATCAGGAGTGTGGAGTGTGGTGTGGTGTGGTGTGTGTGTGTGTGTGTGTGTGTGTATACACACATATGTGGGAGTTGCTGTTGTTGCCTGCTATCTCCACACGTAGGTGGGGATCATCATGAGGTGAAACAGAGGGCTACCAGGTCTCACAGTGTGTGTGTGTGTGTGTGTGTGTGTGTGTGTGTGTGTGTGTATGTGTGTGTGGGTGTGTGTGTGTGTGTGTGGTCATGAAGCATGACATATCATTCTCTTTACTATCAATCACTCCAAATGTACACCTCCCGGAGACACCGCGAAATGTCAAGCCACGAACGACGTCTCTGGGCGTTTATAAGTATTGTAATGTATGCAGCGATTCATAGTTATGGTGAACAGGCATTCGATAATATGAGTGAGGAAAGTGAAAACAAGAACTTATAGTTAAGAAATCATTGCAGCCTGTTCCAAGTCAAGGTCAGGTTGAGCAGGCCAAAAAAACATGGCAGCTTCGGACCCCAGCGCCTTAAGCGCCAGGAAATGCCTTAAGACCCCAGACAGCGAGAGTGACGAGGATCGCCTGATGAAGGATATAATTAAATAAGGCCGTTAATTATTTTCAAATGGGGTGTTTTAATTAACCCAAACACCCAATTTTAACTCTTGTACTTCCATGAAGTTTTCTTAGTATGCATGGAAAGTTTCAAGGCTGCTGGTTTTTATAGTTTGGAGTTATGGAGGACACACACACACACACACACACACACACACACACCACACACACACACACACACACACACACACACACCCTTTTCTTCGCATAGATGTAGAAAATAGTAAAAATAAAGAAAAACCCTTGAATGAGTAGGTGTGTCCAAACTTTCAACTGGTACTGCATGTATATATATATATAATATATATATATTAATATATATATATATAATATATTATTATATATTGTTGCGGATCCGGGGTGGCGGGATTCTCGCCCGACTCTTGGCGCCACCCTCACCACCGCCGTCTCCGGGGTTTATAACGCCGGCCGGCTCGGCACAGGCCTCGGGTCACGCGTCTTCAATCGCGATACCAACGTAATCCTTGTACCTTACCAGTTGGGGAAATAGAACCCCGGTTACAGACTGGTTGTGTCAGATGCCGAGCGTTTTCTGCCAGTCTGTACCATTTTGTTTATATGCCAATCGAAGGATCGTTCCTCGAAACGACACAAATTAATCCATAGCGGCAACTTCATACGAACCAACAATATTTATTGGGGAACATCGGGAACACCACACAAGCAAAACATTCACGACAATGCTTTTATTAACAATCTTTAACCCGTTCTTAACTAGGGAACCACGGACTACAGGTTTCGAGGGGTCGCTACCGAGATATGCCTTAAACAACGTGCAAACAAGACAGACAGACAGACAGACAGACAGCATGCATGCAAGACAGAGTACTTCGTGATGTCTATGGACGAGAGGAAAGTGTCAAAAAGCACGAATGTCGCTCGTAACAAGCGGATGTCCACGGATTCGAGCCCCCAGCTCGAACGTGCCACGTGGCAAGATGGCGGCGCCGTACTCTTCCTTTTCCGCACCGCACGCGGTCTCCGCGCGCTCCGACCCCGCGCAAGGCCGACGGCACAAGACCGCCAGATCAACGATGGGCCTCAGCCAATCTCTCCAAGGTCAAGCACACAAATCCAGGCCTGGCCTGCTCACCAGACAAGGCCCAAATTGAGGTGCTGGGCTCCGGCAAGCGGATCGGCAAACATGTCGAGCCGTTGGTGTGAGCAGGACCATCAGAGGCTCCGTCGTTTCCTCTCTTGCCTTCCCGCCTCGAAGCCTGACATCTCAGCTCCGTCCTCTCAGTTTCTTTCTCTGTAGAATCACCTTTTTCTTTCCCTTTCCACGCTCACCTCTCAAAGCCGGCTGCCGTTTTTCTCACGGCAGAATCACCTCCTCATAAAGAGTCGATCGCCGACTCGACGTGCAGGCAGCCTCTCTTACTGCCAAAATATGCAGACTCGGCACGCCCAGGCTCAGCGTCTCTCCGGCAGATCCAACACTGTGCCTCCTTCGTTCGCTCGCTTCGAAAACACGAGCACGCCTCGAGAGCGACTGTTTCCCACACTGAACCTTTTTACGAAGCCTTCGTTCGTTCGCTTCGAAGCCACCCGAGCACGCCTCGAAACCCGACTGTTTTCCAAACTGCACCTTTTCTCTCCAGTTTCTCTTTCGTTCGCTCGCTTCGAAACACGAGCACGCCTCCCTCAGCGAAGCCGACAAACTCCTCCCCTAGTTTCACTTCCTCTTTTTGGCCACACCCACTCAGCCGACTGGGCGGGCCTCGTCCGGGATGGGGAAGGAAAAAAGAGGAGCTCTCGTTCCACCACCACCACCGCACAAACAATAAAACAGCCTCTTACATCTCCCGACACACATGTAACGTCCATTTTACCAACAACCTAGCTAAACATGCATTTAATGGGGGATCTGAGCTAATCCTATATTTAGTAGTCCAATAAGGGCCATTTCTGTAACACTATATATATTATATAATATATATATATATATATATTATATATATATATATATATATAATATACAGTAATCCCCCGCTATATCGCGGTTCACCTATCGCGCCCCCGGTTCATCGCGGGTTTTCCCTTGGAAACTAACTATTTTTTCTGTGGATTCCCCCGGTATATCGCGGTAAATAATATAAAATATAAATTATTTAAGCAATAAATTATAACGCGTGGCGCTCAACCAGTCACACAACGCACGAGACAAAGTTTCGCTTGTGACTTCGAATATTTTCTACGTTTTTTCTCCAAGCCCTACGATGCCGCCCAAACGCCTGCACCTTCTAGCTTCTGGCAAGGAACCGAAGCGCCAGAAGAAGGTCCTGACGCTCCAGGAGAAGGTTAAGGTGCTCGATATATGCTTCGGGAAGGAAAAAGGTTTGCCGCGGTTGGACGAGCACAGCCCAAACCGACCAGACCAGACAAGTCGATCTCCGGCACCTCGAACCCGATCATTGCCAAGCCGACCAGACCAGACGAGTCAATTTTTTTGGGAGGCATCCATTCATCGCGGATTTTCACTTCTCGTGGGGGGGGGGGGTTTGGAAGGTAACCCCCGCAATAAACGGGGGATGACTGTATATATATATATATATATAATATATATATATTGTAATATATATATATATATAATAATATTTATTATATATGTATATATGTATATATTGTTGCGAATTCGCGCCCGCCGGCGTGCGATCGACCGCGTGTAGCCAAAAGCGGCCGCCTCGCACACCGGAACGGACAATTCAGGCGTGACCCTCCGGAACTACCGCCCGGAGCCAGTCACGGGTGGGGTTTAACCTCACCACGATCGTGCCAATTGCCCACCCGCGCAGGATAGGGTTGCTCGCCAAATTCGACCTACCTAAGTACCTGCGCGAGTGGTCGACCGGGCGATCGTACCACGCCACAGGCCGACTCCGGACACGAACCGCTTAAGCGGTTCGTTCGTATTACAGGGATAACCGAGCGGAGTTATCGTCGGCCTTGACGTTCCGATTAATTACCGGGATGTTGAAAACCCACTATCAATGCCTCACGTGATGCAAGATGGAGATTCAATAAAAGGAAGGAGACGAAGCAAGCGGGAAACAGTTCAACAAGCAATGCACATTTATTTACATACACACAAGCACGTATATACAGCCATACAGTCATGCAACAAAAGCAAATGCAATAGAAAGAGTTACACCGAATAAAAGGGGCAATGTACAGGCACAGACACTTAGGCAGTTTTACTTATTGACACAGCGCCACAGCATGCATTCAACCCGAAAGAAAAGAAGCCACCCTCACAGGCAAGGAGGCAGACAGGTCCGTAGACCAATGTACATGGATCCTGGAGGATCGGCCAGGTCCACGAGACCGGGAAGGTCTTACCGCGTCCTCGTGACGCGATGGCGGGCAAGCCGCAATGTTCGCGCAGCTGCGCCCCGACTCCGTGCCCCTGGCGTGGTCGGCGAGCCCTCTCCGGCGTGCTCCGCGCGAGCGTTTTGTTGGCACCATGTTTAGGGTGGGGGAGGAACAGGGCCCCCCCCGGCACTTATCTCAGCGCGGATGGGGGGGGGGGAATTGCTGATGCTCAGGGAGAGGGGAATGGCTGGCTGGTTTGGACCCCGCGACGAGACGAGCGACCCCCACACCGCAACCTCGTTGCCGACCGCCGTCTCCACTTGACCCGCGCAAACTCAACTCAACTCCGCACTGAAATGAACTCAACCGAACTCAACCCAGCTCCACCGATCTCAAAACCCAACTCAACCGATCTCAAAACCCAACTCAACACCTGAGTTGCCTTGCGCTCGCGTCTTTATAGGCCTCAGGAGGAGCCTATATGCAAATATTCGGATCAAACGCGATTGGAGCGGGGCCACGCCACCTCTCTGTTCAGCCATTGGTCGGGCAAAAAGGGGCGTGAAGCCTTCCTGATCCGCTTTTCGGGGTGAAAGGAACGCATTCACAGCGGTTCGGAGGCGGGCTACACTACCCGATGCTCGGTCATTGGACGGATGAAAGGGGGCGTGAAGCATTCCTGATCCGCTTTTTGAAGCGAAAGGGAGGCATTCACAGCCCATGGCACGATGTGTGGTAGAAAGGCGGAGGTGGTGGGAGTTTGGTTGTTGGCGGGCGTCGTTTGAGAATGGTGGTGAAGCGATGTTTGCGGGATGGAGTTGTGGAGGTAAAGAGGCGAAGGTGGGGTTTGAGTTGTTGGCGGGTGTCGTTTGAGAATGGCGGTGAAGCGATGTTTGCGGGATGGAGTTGTGGAGGTAAAGAGGCGAAGGTGGTGGTGTTTGAGTTGTTGGAGGATTAATGTCGAAAAAAAACAATAGAGAAAGAAAAAATGGCTAACTCAAAGCGTCGCAGCCCGATGAAACACACATATTCCCTCTATACAACGGGTTTGGGCTAACTAACACTGAACTTACCGATATATTCACCTGAGGACTCTATGGTGTAATGCGAATTTCCACAACGTAACAATATATTGTTGCGGGCCGGGGGTCGGTGGCGAGACCAACCACGATGTGGGGGAGGTTCGTCGTCTCCACCAGACTCACCGGAATTGTAGGCCGTCGCTCCGGATAATTCCGTGACGTGGCGGGTCGCTGAACCGACTGTGGACGCCAATACTTCACCGCGTAAAATAGGGTCTTTTGTCGAAACCAATTTACCTAATTAACCAGCGGTGTCGTCTACCGGGGAACCATGCCCTCGGCACGTCTTGCTCGAACCAGGTCACTCTACCGACTGTGGTAGAGTTCCAACTACCGACTACCAACTCCGGTTCGGGTGCAGTCGAGCGGAACTGCCAAAGCCGTGCCGGCTAGGATGAGCAGATTAACGGGAACAAAGACCCGGCTAAAACTCAGATCCGAACCATGCTAGACAATGAAGGAAAGGACGGAAATGAACTGGGAACATTTTAATCATGGTTTATTACCTTCCAAAACTTTGTTGCGAAGGTTATGTTTTGATCGCTGTGTATTATTCATTACCTTCGCAAACTTTGTTGCGAAGGTTATGTTTGATCGCTGTGTATTTATTTATTTATTATTTGTGAATATGTGTGTTTGTTTGTTTGTTTGTTATTCGCATAACTCCAAAAGTATTGAACTGAAATCGCAGCAAATTTGGTGGATGATTGGTTATTATCCGAGGACCATTTGATTAGATTTTGGGAGCGATCGGGTCAAAGGTCAAGGTCAAGGTCATGAAAAGGTCAAAATCGTCTTTTTACCATAGCGCGGTCAATTTGTATCCAATTTGCATGCAATAATGCCAAAATGTTCAGAATTCAATGCCCCATCTTGTGATATGTGACATGACACAATGACGTAATAACCCTTATTAGCGGTTGGGAGTCAAAGGTCAGGGGGGGTCACGACATTGCAAAATGTGCGGTTAATCATAACACGGTCAATTCTTATCCGAATTCTTATCCGGTCAAGCCATCATAACACATATGAGATGGCAGATGTGGTATGGGATTAAATACCCTCACAATAACACGGTTTCTCTGGGGGGGGGGGCAAAATGTAGCGTTGGCGAAGGTATGCGCTCTACTGAGTGCCCGTTCTAGTTTATTTAATTGTCAATATGTGTGTTTGTTATCTTGCCAAAACGAAGTTTTTGCAAGATATGTTAGTCAGTCTGTATGTTTTTTTTTATTTTTTTATTTTTTTTGTTTGTTTGTTTGTCTGTAATCACGAAAAAAAATTCTGCAGACCACAGTTTTCATTGGAAATTTTTGTAACTTCGCATATCAGAGGCCTATGGAGGTCCCTTTCAG
This sequence comes from Eptatretus atami, assembly GCA_035128595.1. Classification (NCBI taxonomy): domain Eukaryota; kingdom Metazoa; phylum Chordata; class Myxini; order Myxiniformes; family Myxinidae; genus Eptatretus; species Eptatretus atami. The sequence continues at coordinate 16,967,719 of CM068963.1, read as the reverse complement.
GCCATAAAAATTTTGAAGGTCAAGGTCAAAGGTCAAGGTCACTTTTCGCAAATCAGTGTAATCGACAAAACCCTCATTTTTGAGTAATTTGATCGGATCGTCTTCAAAACTTCATGGAATATAGTTCATGGTCTGGCGCTCAGCTGATTAATTTTTGGTGGCGATTGGCTTGACTTCATGTGTTTTTTTTTGTTGTTGTTTTTTTTTATCTGTAATCACGTATAAATCACTCTGCAGAGCACAGTTTTAATGGAATTTTTGTAACTTCGCATACAGAGGCCTATAGAGGTCTTTTCAGCGCATAAAATTTTGAAGGTCAAGGTCAAAGTCAAGGCACTTTGTCGCAAATCAGGGAGTCGACGAAACCCTTATTTTTGAGTAATTTGATCGGATCGTCTTCAAACTTCATGGAATATAGTTCATGGTCTGGCATCAGCTGATTAATTTTGGTGGCGATTGGCCTTGACCTTCATGGTTAACGCCTAAGGTCAAATTTTGACCCCAGAGTCAAATTTCAAGTTTTAGGAACCATATCGTGTATACCTCAAATTGAACACCTCGATGAGTGCTTTCTAGATATATCAAGCTTGAGACTTTATGACGTGATTTTGGTGACGTTATGAGGCAAACGCATAATTTTTTTCATGGTTACTCTGTAGAACGATCTCATCGGAATCTCTCGAGGCAGATATTCCTCAAGGAGTCGCTCCTGGTGGATAGCAGCTCTGTTCACCTCAGTGTGACCTTAAAAGAAGTCACACGTGTCACTTTTGGCAAGATACGGATCACCCTACGGGTGACTTGTTTATTTGTTTGTTGTTATCGCATAACTCCAAAAGTATTGAACTGAATCGCAGCAAATTTGGGGATGATTGGTTATACCGAGGACCATTTGATTAGATTTTTGGGAGCGATCGGGTCAAGGTCAGGTCAAGGTCATGAAAAGGTCAAAATCGTCTTTTTACCATAGCGCGGTCAATTTGGTATCCAATTGCATGCAACTAATGCCAAAATGTTCAGAATTCATGCCCATCTTGTGATATGTGACATGACACAATGACGTAATAACCTATAGCGGTTGGATCAAAGGTCAGGGGGGGTCACGACATTGCAAAATGTGCAGTTTAGTCAAAACACGGTCATTCTTATCCGAATTCTTATCGTCAAGCCATCATAACATAGAGATGCAGATGTGGTATGGATAAATACCTCACAATCAATGGTTCTGGGGGGGGGGCAAAATGTAGCGTGGCGAAGGTTAGCGCTCTACTGAGTGCCGTTCTAGTTTACAATAAGAAGGACACAGAGCAAGACTTATCGCGGAATATACAAGAAAGAATTCACAATGATCAAATAAACACTTAAGCAGTTCTAACTTAAGAGACGCGCCACACATGCAGACACACACACAACGAAAATAAACCCAGGTGTTTTATTAAGACCCCGCAGCCAGGGAGAGAGACGAGTTGGGGTTGCGGTTGGGGGGTACCTACACGTTGGAGGGATGGGGGTGCTCCGTGGTGCGGCACCTACCAATGGCCGTGCAGCCCGGCCCACAGTCACACGCGTGGGGCTCGTGTCCGCGGAGGAACTTGAGAGGATAGTCGGAGTCCCAGGGGGGGGTCAGGGTCACGGACAGGACCCAGCAAAACTTCCACGAACGCCCCAGACCCAGCAACGAATGCCCCGTCTCCAATAAACTCCGACGAACGCCCTCGAATGCCCCACGCAGAGCTGAACTCCTTCTGAAGTGACTGAAGTGAACTGAACTCAGACTCCAGCTCAGAACACACGATGCACACCAACAACTCACTCCTCCAAAGAACTCCCCTCAACACTGAGGATGTGTCGTCTTTTTATGACCTCCCCGAACGGGGGGGGGCTCAGTGGAACAGACGTCACCGTCCACCCTGATTGGACAGGGCCTCCCGAATCCGCCCCTTCTGGGCGGGGTCTCGGCATTGTTGGGGAAAAACCCACCTCCTCCACACGTGTTTGCACTCGTCGAGCAAGAGTTGCAACGTTGAAAAGGTCGTCGAGCAAGAGTTACAACGTTGAAAAGGTCGTCGTACAAGAGTTACAACGTTGAAAAGGAACGTTTGTGGAAGCGGCAAGGAACGGCTGCAGAATCTTCCTCGGCAAGTCAGGGTGCGAGTAGACAGCGGGTGGTAGTGGATCGTGATGGGGATGGATGGTTGTTGGATGTAAAGAATTTAATAACCTACCTAAAAAAACATTGCACGCACACCTTTGATTTCCCACTAGACAAAAGGAAGGGACCTGTCTTCACATGTACTTAATGGAATAACTGACTTTTGGGACATCTGTATGTTTGAATGCATATGAATTCCAGATCCGTAACAATATGTATGTATGTATCATCCATCCATTGGGACTAGTCCTGTTGCAGAGCATTGGTGCTGCTTAGCAGTCTCCTTGGCTGTTGGGCACAATCCTGGACGGTTTCCACTCCAACACAGGACACAGCAAGCTGGTACTCATTTTGCCACCTCGGAAGGATGAAGGCTGAGTCAACCCCACCTGGTATTAATTCAACAGCCAAGCAGGATTTAGAACTCAGGACTTAGGATCCTAACAACACACCAGCCATTAAGCCAACACCAGGCATACCTGGAGTACCGCCAAGGCAGTATTCCAGCCACATCCAAAGAACTAATCTTCATCAACGATTTCTCTCTACTCTGAAAAATCCTCTTTTTCTCTTTGCTGATTGACTCCACCCTCTGCATGACATCTCTCATCCTTCTGACAGACAGGCAGCAGCCTCTTGCCTCTCCTTAAACTCTTACTAGGGTTGGGCACACATCGACTTTTTCTCTGTTGTCCCGTTGAAATGAGTGTTTTTTATGGCCATTTTTCACGCTGTTCACGAATCCGTTGAAATTTTTGACCTAGGATGATGTCTTAGGTTGGTAAAATGCAAACAATCAAAATGGCCACCAATTTACCCACTTTTCAGGTAAAATTTGATAATTATGGCTTACTGGGGCATGTAATATTATTACCAAACTGTCTTAGTAAGACATCATCCTAGGTCAAAATTTCAACGGATTGTGATCAGCGGAAAATGGCCATAAAAAAACACTCTTTCAACGGGAAACAACAGAGAAAAAGTCGATGTGTGCCACCCTAATATTACATGCCCTAGTAAAGCCATAATTATCAAATTTTTACCTGAAAAGTGGTAAATTTGGCGGCCATTTGGAATTTTTGCATTTTACCAACCTAAGACATCATCCTATGTCAAAAGTTCAACGGATTCGTGATCAGCGTGAAATTTGGCCATAAAAAAAAACACTCTTCTTATAAAAAAGTATGGTTGTATGCCAACCTACTCTTAACAAAATCACAAATGATCAACACTTTTGTGTCTTTTAATCTTGAGATATCCACACACTCACTCACTCCTCTATCTCTGCAAGGTCGGTTCCACAAACCCTTCCATTGACTTCTCCAACACCATCTCTAAGAGGTTCAGTCACTCAAACTCTGGGATCTCACTCTAAGCCATCGATCTCACTGGGCAAGCCACATTTCAAAGTTGGCCTCCAAAGCCAGATGCCGACTGGGCATCCTCTATCAGCAAAGTCCTTCCTTGGCACACCTGAGCTCCTCTCCACCTGCAAGGCTTTCATCTGTGGCTTGGTGGAGTACTGCTCTCCACTCGAGGTTGGCTCCTCTGCCCTCACATCTTGCTCAGCTTCACGCCATGGAAACCAAGGCTTTCAAGATCATTGGAATCTCTGTGATGAGCTGATCTATGGCCGATCACTTCACATCGCCGACATGTCGGTGTCTCTCGAATCTTCTTCACCTATATTTTCTGCTCTTGCACGTCTACCCTCCATGATTTGTTCCCCCAAATATCTTCACGGAATGTACGTGTTTCCTGCAACCCCTAGTGAAATCCCGAACCACTGCTGCACCTCCACTCATTATTCCCCTCTTTCCCACCTGTGAACCCACCTCACACCTCATCAATCTCATCTTCCCTCGAGTATCGACGACAGCTGTTCACTACCATATCAGATCATCCCCCCACCAAAGCCATTATCTTTTCGGCAACCCGTTAAACCACACCCACCCATCCAAAATGTGTTTGTGTTCACCTCGTCATCCCTTGTATTCTCCCCCTACCTCATTCATCATTACCGTGCATCCCTTGTTTTGTCCGTCTCCCCCTACCTACTCACTCCCCCTGCTATTGGGCATTCCCCCTTTGTCCTGCGCCTGCCCTGTTATGTTGTGTCCTGTCTTGTCCTAGCTCTTCCACAGGATCTACGACCATTGATTAAAATTTTTTTATGAGGTGTACAGTGTGGTCCCAGAAAACAAGAAAAGATAATCAATGTAAATTTAACTTTTTGGTGCATTTTTCATAGCACAAAACCGTCGACAGTGTTTGTCAGCGAATGCCAAATATGATTACAGTAGTCCCTCTTTTTCCAGTGTGTAGTGTGCTCCAGAATAAGTACACTCGTGGAAAAATTCACCACTTTAATCCCCACCGAAGTAGGCCAAAATGGGCAGTCCTGTGGCAGATGCTCAGTACACTGATAGTAGAGTAAGGTGTCGAACCGAGCGGCACGACACAAACAACATGCATCATAGAGACGTACTGTACGAAATCGCAAACCTTGAACTTCGACCTTGTCTAATAAAAGGATGTCTCTAGAAGAAGGTAGCGACGCAAACCAGAAGTTTCTACCACATGATTCTGTACCAAAACATCAATAAATCGAATGTTTGATCACTGGTCGACCTTGACCTTGATCCGATTTTGACCCAAATCTAATCAACGCTATCCACCACCCTCTGAATCACGTGTGTAATTTGACATTTGGTAGCTTCTTCCGTTCATCGGTATTATCGGCCTACAAACAAACACACAAACACGAGACGGAAGTCATCAAATATACTTACGAAATCTAAAGATTTCTTGCTGCTTTCAGCTGACCTCTGTACCTTGTTAATAAAAGCTGTCTTAGAAAAGGTAGCGCCGCAAACCAGAAACGACGTAATAAACACGGACCGAAATCCTAAAGATTTTCGTAAGTAACAATGTGGGTGTTGCACCATCACTAATCCCTCAGAACAATCTGTTAATTGATCTCTTACCCGCAAAGCTGGAACTCGTTTTCCGACCTCGAGAGGATGACTAGGCTGAGTCGACCACATCTGGTGTTGAAACTCAAAGGACCCCAAGTATATCCTAACAAAGTAACCGCTTTAACGCACTAAAGTCCACCACCAGGTCCATCACAACTGTACATACAGATGATATATAGATGGCAATGTACCCTACACAATATACGGATACATTACTAAAGCCCAATGAAAACTGTGTTCACTAATAGCCTCAAGTGCAGACAATTTTTCCCTTATTCGTGTTTTAACTTGTCAAACAAAAATGGTTAAAGGCAGCTTGTCATTTTTTCAACGTTTAAAATATTTTCAATTTATTGGTTGCGTCTAGATTCTCTGTCTCTTTATGTTAGCGTTGTGTGATGTAAAACATTTGCAAATTCAGACTCTTTTAGGGGTGGTGATGTGCAGCTGCTCGCTCGTGGAGATATCCGGATCCCCTTTTCCATTTGTAATGCTCCAATCTGCCTATTCATTATGCATCCTTCAGCCTTCTGGCATGCCCAGGGGAGGCCAAAAAATCCAATTCATGGCTCAAAGACAGGTGGCTATTAAAACATTTTCCAACAAACCACAATAGAAACGTGTGGCTTCTGTATGAGCATTTCCCTACAATCCCCAGGACAAATTGCATATTCAGAATGCATTAGCAATGCAATGTTTTGCCTCGAACATTCAATCAATATCAAATCCAGTCCTTTTTCCTGGCCAACACTAACAAAGAACACACACACACACACCACACACACACACAACAGCACACACACACACACATCCACACACACCACCACAAGTCTTGCAGCCCATCATTTTAAAGATGTAGTCAAAGAACCAAAGGTAGATACATAACGAGAACTTCAGTGATGACACAATCATGTCCTATTACAACATTCAAAGTTTCATGCAAAGAACTGCGATGCGCTTTTGTTCTCAAGTTGGTGTCTACTTGCCATTTAATCCTTTCATTATCCGTGGGATAGTAAATCGACTAATGTGTCCGTTATCTATCGAGTTACGTAGATGGCTCAAAACTTAGTGTGAGAATGGCCCAGCGTTGCAGTCTCTTTGAATTCCAGAAGCAAAGGCATGCCTCTTATCGACCCCAAGAAACCAGCTAGACCCAAGACAAAGTGTTGAAGCAACATTTCATCTGTCCAATGAAAAAGCCATCCGAGATTGCATATTGATGGATTAGCATGGTAGTTGCCTCTACGCAACTTATTCTTTGCTGTGCAATATAATAATGGAATCCTCTTGGCACCAATGAAGTTCTTGTGTTGGATCATGATTTGAGACAGGAACTTTGCGAGTCTTTTCCTCATTTGAGATTACTAGTCATAATGTGTGTGGTGTGTGTGTGTGTGGTGTGGTGTGTGTGTGTTGTGTTGGTGTGTGTTGTTGTGTGTGTGTGTGGTGTGTGTTGTGTGTGGTTAATATTGCATATTATTTGTTGCGGTTCTCGGACCTGCATGCATTCCAAAGATAGTGGTCCCACAGACAGGTATCCCCATTAATCATACGTATAGAATAGTCCCTTCCTTTGTCAAGGCGGGACAACAGGGTGTGCGTTTGCAATAATCTCATACTAGGTTTGCTTACACATTTCTTCTTTTCAATCTCTCTAAACGTAATTTCTACTCTCTTTTGCTGATTATTCCTAAGGTAAAATCTGAGCACGTGTGCCCTTGCGTGTAGATGATCTCTCAGCAAAGACCAAGGCAGGCACACCACACAACCTCCGTACAAAACACAGCTGTCCAACACACATCGCACGGTAATTTCCAACCGCGATGTTGTTTTCCAACAACACAGGAAAACACAAACCAGCATGACGCCCTACGCTGCACAGAACGCGTACCGAGGCCGACTAATAGAAGCAACGCAACACGACACGTTGCGTGGGATGCAGTGGTGAAGGCCAAGTGCGCGCTTAACCTTCATCCCATTCTGACTAATTATATCGATCGGGTTTTGCCCGTGCACACGATAAGCAGAATGGGCGAACGCGAGCGCTGGCCAACCGTGCGTAATGCGGACCACGCCGCACTGTAACGAACGTGCCGAAGCAGACCTCGTACTGCCGCTCGTGACACTTGTTATCATAGTCGAGTTGGCACGAATGGACACATCTGCTGTCTGCTCGCCATAACATCTACCTTCTCGCCTCTACGGCCAGCGAAGCTGCGAATCGGGTGGGAGATGTTGGACAGCTCGGCACATGGCGGCACAACGGACGGGTGTTGGGCCAGCGCTGGTCAGGGGCGCCCGAGCGGGTGGCGAGGCCTGACCGCTGCCTCAGCCGTATGCAGGGCATGGCCCAGGGGTTTCGTGCAGGTGATTCATGGTGCGAGTTCGCGGGGAGCGATCTACATGTGTAGAGGTCGGAAGCGGACATCCGGGCGTAAGGTCATCTGCAGAAATAGAATGTTGCAGAATCCGCCATCGCGCCGGGTTCGCAGGGGCGGGGCCAATCAGACGCCCAATCGGGTAACAATCACTGAGTTTGAGTGGTGGCACCCCGCCCCGCGCCGCCGGAGGCCTATAAAGGTCGTCGCAGCGTGCCGTTCCGCTCTCTCTCTGCGCTCCCTGCCCGCCTTCCGCTCAAACGACTGGACTCGACTGCGCTCTGTCGTCATCACTTTGCCTCGCTTCTATCGTCACCTGGTTCTCCTCCTCTTCCCGCCCACAACGACCATTGACTCCACCCTCCCCAACCAAGCCCTCCTTCATCCCAGTCTCAACGTGAGCTGCCCATAGCGAGAGAGCGATGCCGCCAGCTGTCCGGGTGGGGGGGGGGTGGGGTATCGCGCCCACGGAGCACTACCCCCAAACGATGCCGAGCGTTTTCTGCCAGTCTGTAACCATTTTGTTTTATATGCCAATCGAACGGATCGTTCCTCGAAACGACACAAATTAATCCATAGCGGCAACTTCATACGAACCAACAATATTTATTGGGGAACATCGGGGAACACCACACAAGCAAAACATTCACGACAATGCTTTTATTAACAATCTTTAACCCGTTCTTAACTAGGGAACCACG
>CM068963.1:16932158-16943292 GCA_035128595.1 Eptatretus atami | reverse complement strand
GTTGACTCTGACCTTGTCTAATAAAAGCTGTCTCTAGAGAAGGTAGCGACGCAAACCAGAAGTTTCTACAATGATTCTGTACCAAACCATCATAAATCGAAATGTTGACCTCACTGTGACCTTGACTTTGACCGATTTTGACCAAAATCTAATCACGCTACGCACCACCCTCCTGAATCACGTGTGTAATTTGACATTGGTAGCTTCTTCCGTTCTCGAGTTATCGTGCCTACAAACAAACACACAAACACAACACACAAAACAAAGAGGACGGAAGTCATCAATATACTTACGAATCAATCACAGAGTGGTGGTGGTGTTGCACACACATAAGTGTGGGTTTGCACCATCACTATCCCAGACAGATTATTGATCTCTTACCCCAGCAAGCTGGAACTCGTTTTCCGACCTCGAGAGGATGACAGGCTGAGTCGACCCATGGTGTTTGAACTCAAGGACCCCAATATCCAAGTCAACCGCTTTAACCACTAAGCCACCACCAGGTCCACACATACTGTACATACATGATGAGTATATAGATGCAATGTACCTACACAAATATACTGAGATACATTACATAAAGCCAATGACTGTTTCACTAATAGCCCTCAAAGTGCAGACAATTTTTCCTCTTATTCGTGTTTTAACTTGTTCAAACAAAAATGTTTAAAGCCAGCTTGTCATTTTTTTCAACGTTTAAAATATTTTAATTTTATTTTGTTGCGTCTATGATATCTCTGTCTCCTTTATGGTTAGCTTGTGTTGATGTAAACATTTGCAATTCCAAGACTCTTAGGGGTGGTGATGTGCAGTGCTCGCTCGTGGAGATCCGGATCCTTTTTCCCATTTGTATGCTCCAATCTGCTATTCATTATGCATCCTTCAGCCTTCTGGCATGCACAGGGAGGCCAAAAAAATCCAATTAATGGCTCAAAGACAGGTGGCTATTAAAACATTTCCAACAAACACACATGAAACGTGTGCTCTGTGATGAGCATTCCTTACAATCCCCAGGACAATGCATCACATATTGCATGACAATCAAATGTTTGCTCGAACATTTCAATCATATAAATCCAGTCCTTTTTCTGCCACACTATCAGCAAGAATACACACACACACACACACACACACACACACACACACACACACACACACACACACACACACACACACACCGTCTTGCCAGCCATCATTTTAAAGATGTAGTCAAAGAACAAAGGTAGATACAAACGAGAACTCAGTGATAGCACAATCATTGCCTATTACAACATTCAAAGGTTTCATGCAAAGAACTGCGATGTCCTTTTGTTCTCAAGTGGTGTTTCTACTTGCCATTTATATCCTTTTCATTATTCCGTGGGATATGTAAATCGACTAATGTGTACCTTATCTATCGAGTTAGTAGTTGCTCAAACATTAGTGTGAGATGGCCCAGGGTGCAGTCTTTTGATTCCAGAAGCAAAGGCATGCCCTTTATCGACCTCAAAGAACCAGCTAGACCCAAGGACAATGTTGAAGCAAACATTTCATCTTGTCAATGAAAGCCATCCAGGATTGCATATTGATGGATTAAGCATGGTAGTTGCCTCTAAGCAACGTTATTCTTTGCTGTGCAATCAATAAATGGAATCCTCTTGGCACCATGAGTTTGTGTTGGATCATGGATTGAGACAGGAACTTGTGCGAGTCTTTCCTCATTTGAGATTATATGTATATATATGTGTGTGTGTGTGTGTTGTGTGTGTGTTGTGTGTGTGTTGATATGTGCATATATTTGTTGCGGTTCTCGGAACCGCATGCATCCAACAGATAGTGGTCCCAAGACAGTTATTCCATTAATATACGTATAGATAGTCCTTCCCTTTTGTCTAGCGGGACAACAGGGTGTGCGTTGCAATAATCTCATAGCTAGGTTTGCTTACATCATTTCTTCTTCATTTATTTCTAACGTAATTTCTACTCTTCTTTTCTGATTATTCCTAAGGTAAATCTGAGCCACGTGTGCCCTGTGCTGTGAGATGATCCTCAGCAAAGACCAAGCAGGCACTACACCCACAACCTCCTACAAAACACAGCCTGCAAACACATCGCAGCGGTAATTTCCACCCGATGTTGTTTTCCACAACACAGGAAACACACCCAGCATGACGCCCACGCTGCACAAGAACGCGTACCGAGGCCGATAATAGAAAGGCAACCACACGCACGTTGCGTGGGATGCGAGTGTGCAAGGCACAAGTGGCGCGTTCCTTTCAACCCATTTTGGACTAATTATATCGATCGGGTTTTGCCCCGTGCACACGATAGCAGAATTGGGCGAACGCGAGCGCTGGCACACGTGCGTAATGGCGGATCCAGCGCACTGTACGGAACGTGCTCGAAGGCAGACCCGTACGCCGCTCGTGACACTTTGTTATCAATATCGAGTTGGGCACGAATGGAACACATCTTGCTGTCTGTCGCCATAACATCTTACCTTCTCGCCTCTACGGCAGCGAAGCTGCGATCGGGTGGAGGCATGTTGGACAGCTCGGGCCACATGGCGCACACGGACCGGGTGCGTTGGCCAGCGCTGGCAGGGGCGCCCGAGCGGGGTGCGAGGCTGACGCTGCCCTCAGCCGGTCATCAGGGCATGGCCCAGGGGTTTCGTGCAGGGCGATTCATGGTGGCGGAGTTCGGGGTGAGCGATTCGTATAATGTCGTGAGGTCGGAGCGGGACATCGTGCGGCGTAGGGTCATCTTGCCGAAATAGAATGTTGCGAATCCGGCCATCGCGGCCGGGTTGCGCAGGGGTCGGGGCCAATCAGAGCGCCCAATTCGGGTACACTCACTGAGTTTTGGGTGGCACCCGCCCCGCGCCGCGGGGCCTATAAAGGTCGCAGCGGGTCCGTTTGCTCTCTCTCTGCTGTCCTGCCCCGCCTTCCGCTCAAACTGGACCTCGACTCCGCCTTCTGTCGTCATCACTTGACTCTGCTTCTATCGTCATCGCTGGGTTCCTCCTCCTCTTCTCCGCCCACACGACATTGACTCCACCCCTCCAACTCAAGCCCCTCCTTCACGTCCACATCTCAACGTGAGCTGCCCGAAGCGAGAGACGACGCGCCAGCTGTCCGGGTGGGGGGGGGGTGGGGTGTGCGCGCCACGGAGCACTACCCCCAAAGTATTGGTGCGCGTTCGGGTAACGCGTATCAGTTATCAAAGGTACCGAGAGACCGTAGCCTCAACTCCACTCCTGTCTTGCCTCAATCCCTCTTTATCAGGTTTTCTTCTGTGTGTGTGCGTGTGTGTGTGTCCTGGCGCCTGTCTGTGTAAGTAAGCCTGCAGAAGATCATTATTATTATTTTCAGGTTAGGTCGTGCTCTGTGTCCGCTTTTATAAGTGCTTGTTATTTGCTGCACCACACCTCTCTTCCCCTATCTCTGCAGACACACCCCAATAAATCTCTTGATCGTTCCACATACCTTTCCTCACCCATTGTAAACAATTATTATTGAAATGTTCCCAGCTCGTTTTGTCTTTTCTTTCATTGATCCAGCATGTCCGAATCCTAGCTTAGCCGGGCCTTTATTCCCAACGATCCGTTCTACTAGCTGGTACGTTCCTTGGCAGTGTCACTCGCTGCATCTGACCCGGTAAGGTGACCCGGTTCAGACAAGGCGTACCGAGGGCGTGTTCCTGGTAATTAGGTCACGTGATTATTTTAGGTAACCTGTTAAACTTTATTGGAGGATCCTATGTCACGTGGTTGACTTATTGCCGTTCACGGTCGTTAGCGACCCGCCACGTCACTTAGTTATCGTATGCGACGGCCTGCGATCCGGAGAGTCTGGTGGAACCCGAGATAGCTCTCCCCTCGTGGTATTTTCGCTCCAACGCCTGGGCCGCAACAATATATATATATAATATATATATATATATATAATATATATATATATATATATAATGCATATGTATATCTTATGTATATAGAGTATATATACATATATACATTATTATATAAATTATGTATATATATACATATATAGATATAATATATCTATATAATATATATATATATATAGGTATAGATGATATAATATACAGTGTATATAATATATATATATATATATATATATACATATATATATATATATATATTGTTGCGGGCCGGGGTCTGGGTGAGAAGACCACTAGGGGGGAACCTATCTCGGGTTTCCCATCAGACTCCACGGAATCACAGGCCGTCACACACGGATAATTCCGTGACGCGGCGGGTTGCTTACCGACCGTGAATGCCATAACTCAACCATGTGACTTAGGGTCCTCAGTCTAATTTATCCGGTTACCGAAAAAAACTAATCATGTGACTAATTACCCGGGGACACGCCTCGGTACGCATTGTCCAAACCGGATCACCTTACCGGATCAGATGCAGCCGAGCGACACTACAAGGACTACTGGCTAAAAGGAATGGATCGTTGGGAATAAAGTCCTGGCTAGGCTTGGATACAGACCATGCTGGATCAATGAAAGAAAAGACAAAAACGAGCTGGGAACATTTCTCCAAAAGGATTTATTTCAGGCTAGCGAGGAAAGATATGTAGCACAATTAATAGTTTATTGTTGTGTGTAAGTAGAGATAGGAAAAAGTGAGAGGTGCACAATAAAACAAGCAACTTACAAAAGCAGCCTCAGAGCAGAGTTATCCAAATATAATTCTTCTGCAATCTTAACTTAAGCGAGACAGGTGCCATCACACACACACACACACACACACACACACACACACACACACACACACACACACACACACACACACACACACACACACACACACGAAGAGAAGTTGTTGAGAATAAAAAGGAGAGGAGATGAGGCTCACGGTCTCGCAATACCTTGCATGATTGACCGCACCACGCCCCCAGTATGTTTTGGGGGATGCTCCGCTGGACGAACCCTCTTGAAGCTGGCGCGTCGTCTCTTGCTTGGCTATCCAGAGAAGGAGACGCACCGTCAGGCGTGAAGGAGGGACTTTGGGTGGAACAGTGGGAGTGGGTGGGCGGAGTCGAGAGCGAGTGGGCGGAGTGGCAGACAGGATCAAGTGGGTGGGTGGAGTCAGCGAGGAGGCGGTGAAGAAGGCGGAGTCAGCAGGCGAGTCGGTGAAGAAGGCGGAGTCGAGAGAAGAGCAGGACGAGCAGGAACCAGCAGGAGCGAGCAAACAGGAACGCAGACGGCCCGCGACCCGTCCTTTTTTAGACCCTGGGTGCGGGGCGGGGGGACGACCCGAAGTAATGTGTCGTCACCCAAATTGGGCCCTCTGATTGGGCCCCGGCAAGCACACGGCCCAGCCGTCATGACCGGAAGTGGTCTCACTGTACATCTGGCTAGCCATAGCTGAGCTGCGGAATCGTCTCGCTCCGAAACCCGTGATATGAATCGCCTTGCACCGAACTCCCGGGCGTGTCCAGAGATCCGGCCGAGGCTCGAGGGTCGCGTTGGCCCTGCATGCCCGCCCGGGCACCGCCGGCGGCCCACGCTTAGGCTGGTCAATGTGCTTGCTTTATCCGTATGCCATGCGGCCCGAGCGATCCGGGCCGTACAGCATGCCTCTGCTTGGTAGCAGCTGATATGAGGCGGAGATGTGCGAGGATGTCTGCCATCCATGGGACACATTTGTGGCCGTTGTGGTGAGCGAAGACTGATGGTAAGACGTTATTGTAACCCCATGCGCAGACCGGAATGAAGAGATGCACTATACATTCCTGTACAGTGCGCACGGGTCCGCTATTGTACATGTGGTTATTCATTACGGGCTGCGCCGTGTCCGCCATCGTGCTCGCAGTTATTTTATCACAGGCGGTGGTATGCACGGTGCCAATTCCCGATCCGCGCCATGAATTGAAGGAAAAGATTGCATTATTAGATGTAGATTCGGGTTGAAACGAGGATAGATATAAGTATTAGATGAGGATTTGGATTGAAAAGAGGATAATATAATTATTAGACTCAGAAATGGGTTGAAAAGACGCGCCGCGTGTGTCCTGTACGGCATTGGCGTTTGTGTTTTGTTCTTATATTCCCCTGGGCACGACCTTCCTGCACCTGTCCCTATGCATGTTGTTTGATGCTTGTGCTCTCCTGAAGCAGTGGGTGGAGATTATCGCTGTGCTAACGTGTTCCATGCCGTTAGTGGTGGTGGTGGTTTGCTTTTCTATCCCCCTGGGCACGGCACGTGCTGTCGATGCTTGTGCTGACTTTTGCGAAGACGCATTCTTACAGTGAGGTGCGTGGCGCGCTTTTACAGGCGGCTTGTTGCTTGGATTATCTCAGGAATAAGAGAAACAGAGTAGGAATGAAGTTCGAGATATAATCAGACCTAAATATAAGATCCACACAACACACTTTCCCGTTGACCCATTAAACAGCGAGGGAAGGGTCTATCTGAACATATTGTTGTGGATTTCCGCTCGTCCGGCGTGCGGGCGACCGCCTTTAGCTCAATTGCGGCCGCGCGCGCGCACCGAAGCGAGCAATGTAGTCGGCAGCTTTCGGATCAACGCCGAAACCCAAGCGACCGGGTGTTTTTAACCACACCATAAACCAGCCAACTCTTCTGTCCACGCGCTACAGGGTCCGATCGCCGAATTGTCGATGTAACCTTAATTATTCACGCAGACAGAAATGCCGGGATTACACCTCAACGGAGCCTGCACGAAAACAAGCCGCTTTAAGCAGCTTGTTTCCGTTGGCGATTGCGAAACGGTTTTATATCGCCAAGCCCCGTCGGACCAGATGTACGTTTTATCGGCTATTAATCAGCCAGCTATTTATTCGACGCAATTATGGCAGTCAATGGAGGAAGGGACGCAACGAGCAGGTGACATTCAAAAATGGGGAACATTTATTTGCACACGTAAAGCAATGCAATGAATGGGGGTAGGGGACAAGACACGAGTAAAAACCTACAGCGATATCTATTTATTATGTCATGCACTTACAACAATTCTACTTACGGACAAGGCGCCACAGACTTTCATGCAAAAACCCAGAAAGTAAGAAAGAACAGGGCTCGTAAGCCTTTAATGTTCCTCGGAACTGGGATGACCGAAGGAGCTCCGAGAGGCCGGGCAGGTTACGCTCGCCACCTTCGTGGTGACTCGATGGGTCCTTGTCGGCGGACCTCCGTATGTCTCTGTTCACCGGGGGTTGTCACCAAACGCGTCAGTTGCTTAAGCGGCTCGAGCAGCTTGGCGGGCGGCCCTCCTTGGTCGCTTTGGCCTTCCCCGCGGCCTGGTCGCCGGGCCTGGCCGACGACGCTTCAGAGGAGCGAACGGGCTTGCTCTTTTAGAGTTGATGCTCTTTAGAGCCCGCTCACTCCTCAGCGTCGCTCGACCGACTCGGGGCCCGATCGCTCGGACCGTTACCGTAGCTTGCTGGCGACTTCTCTCCGGCTGGCGACTTCTCCCGTCTCCAACTCAACTGCCGGCTTCTCCCGTCTCCACTGCTGACTCCAACGGCCCAGCCCAACTCTTCTCTCACTCCACTCGACTGCTCCACCGACCAACAACGACCAACACCGACCAACGCCGACCAACAACGCTCTCGGCGTTGAAACGCGCCTTTTTATAGCCCTAAGGGGAGGGGTCGCTCTGGGCTTCATCGCCCAAAATCAGCGCCCTCCCTCCTTTCACCTTTGAACCTTCACCCCCGGCTGGCTCCGCCCCGTTCGCCGTTCTGATCCGATTCTGCCGTAACGCGGCTTGTGTTGAGATCACTTTACAACGCGGCCGTGTTTGAAATCATTTGCCGCTGTCGAGGATGCCATCTGTTTGTTTGTGGAAATGTTGTTTGTTGGGGATGTTGTTGTTGGTTAAAAGATGGCGGTGCCATGGAGATGCTGGTGAGGAGATGTGGGCGTTGTGGAGAAGGTGGTGAGGAGATGATTGATTAAAATAAAGATAGAAAAGAATAAACACTACCTCAAGATTCACAGCCCGGCACATGATAATTCCGCGTATACAATCGGTGGGGAAATCTAACCTGGACACACTTATCGACATAACTGATCTTCGGGGAACCTGAATGGTGTTCTGTGAATTTTCCACAACCTGTAACAATATATTAAGGAAATAAACTGTCTGGGACCACTGTATGATGGATGCCATTGCCTTGGAGGGATGCGGTTCTCAGAACCGCAACAATGTATAATGCCTGGTGTTCGCTTAATGGTTAGAGTGGTGGATTTGGGATCCTAGAATCCTGAGTTCAAATCCACTCTCTGTTGAATTAATACCAGGTGGGGTTGACTGCTGTCATCCTTCCGAGGTCAGCCAAATGAGTGCCAGCTTGCTGGTATCCTGTGTCGGAGTGGTGACCTGTCCAGGATTGTAACCAATAGCTAAGGAGACTGCTTAGGCAGCACCAACGCTCTGCACAGAGTATGGTCCTAATGGATGGATATATAGTAAATATATATTATATATATATATATACATTATACATACATATACATATATATGGTAATGTGTCACGGTGTCCAGCCTTTTCTGTGATTTATATACAGTGCCCACACTTTGACCATCTTCCACCAGATTTTGCATTCATGCTGGGAGTACCCAAGTTCAGGTAAAGGTACAAAATGTTTTTTTTTAATCCCTTGCCCTTCCACAATGAAATATAATGTATCGTACATGTGCGTAGGTACGAAAATCATGAAAAAACAACAACTGGCTGCCCCAATCTCCACCAGATTTTGCATCCATGCTGGGTTCCAAGGGTCAGGTCATGGCCACAACTCACCTCCGTAAGGGCAACTCTCTATGGCATGTGTGCTTGCCCGTCGGAAAATCACTAAACTGACTCAAAAGGAAATGAGGCCATTTGGCCCATCATTGCCATGGTGCGCTCTCCAGTTAATTCTTGCTTCAGCTTTAAACATCAATCCTCTTGATGGTTTTACTAAAGTCTAAACAACCCGATCTTTTCGAGCGACCCAGCTTGTAGATTAATATACACAAGCTTGGAGAAAAGTGTGGTTGGGTAGGGGTTGAGGTCACATCATTCCGGGCATGCAACAATATTGCATTTGACAAAACGTTGTACATAAAAGGTATGATCGGATTGTGACGGAGGCTTCTTTCACGCCAATTGTCCTGAGTCCTGACCATAAATAATCTCAACAGGTCGCTCAGGAACCATCCAGCTATGTGAAGTCAAGAATCCAGATCTCAACAGCTCTGGTTTACAAGTAGCAGCACGAGCAATCAAAATATGATAAAGCCACGAAATGCCTGTAAATAATCAGGCAGAATGATCAAGGTCAAAATTAATTTTCACAACTCATATACAGTGCCGGATATACATCCTCAGGCATGACCCCTTGACTTATTTGATTGGGCCCTGCTTGACGACCGCGTGCTCCTTGCATGGTAATGAAAGCAGCATTTCATGGAGCACGGCTTGACGCAGCTTGCTGGCCTTTTGTCGTGTAAGTTAGCTTCCAATTGTTCGCGTTAGGTGTAATAATGGGGGAATATGGCCCCGGTGGTCCACAACAGCGTTCCAATTAACAAACTTTTGCAGACGCTGGGGGGAGCAACAGCACGAACACAAGGACAGAGATCATGGAAATGACGCTGCAAAGAAAGTTCGACGCAGGAGGAGACTGATCAGAAGCTATTGTGTTATATGGGGGCCAATGGGCACAATGATCTACACCACCGACCACACGCGCGCATCTTTAAAATGATTATTGATCTCTTACCCCAGCAAGCTGGAACTCGTTTTCCGACCTCGAGAGGATGACAGGCTGAGTCGACCCATCTGGTGTTTGAACTCAAGGACCCCAATATCCCAAGTCAACCGCTTTAACCACTAAGCCACCACCAGGTCCACACATACTGTACATACATGATGAGTATATAGATGCAATGTACCTACACAAATATACTGGATACATTACATAAAGCCCAATGACTGTTTCACTAATAGCCCTCAAAGTGCAGACAATTTTTCCTCTTATTCGTGTTTTAACTTGTCAAACAAAAATGTTTAAAGCCAGCTTGTCATTTTTTTCAACGTTTAAAATATTTTAATTTTATTTTGTTGCGTCTATGATATCTCTGTCTCCTTTATGGTTAGCTTGTGTTGATGTAAACATTTGCAAATTCCAAGACTCTTAGGGGTGGTGATGTGCAGTGCTCGCTCGTGGAGATCCGGATCCCTTTTCCCATTTGTATGCTCCAATCTGCTATTCATTATGCATCCTTCAGCCTTCTGGCATGCACAGGGGAGGCCAAAAAAATCCAATTAATGGCTCAAAGACAGGTGGCTATTAAAACATTTCCAACAAACACACAATAGAAACGTGTGCTCTGTGATGAGCATTCCTTACAATCCCCAGGACAATGCATCACAATTGCATGACAATCAAATGTTTGCTCGAACATTTCAATCATATCAAATCCAGTCCTTTTTCTGCCACACTATCAGCAAGAATACACACACACACACACACACACACACACACACACACACACACACACACACACACACACACACAAGTCTTGCCAGCCATCATTTTAAAGATGTAGTCAAAGAACAAAGGTAGATACAAACAGAGAACTCAGTGATAGCACAATCATTGCCTATTACAACATTCAAAGGTTTCATGCAAAGAACTGCGATGTCCTTTTGTTCTCAAGTGGTGTTTCTACTTGCCATTTAATCCCTTTTCATTATTCCGTGGGATATGTAAATCGACTAATGTGTACCTTATCTATCGAGTTAGTAGTTGCTCAAACATTAGTGTGAGATGGCCCAGGGTGCAGTCTTTTGATTCCAGAAGCAAAGGCATGCCCCTTTATCGACCTCCAAAGAACCAGCTAGACCCAAGGACAATGTTGAAGCAAACATTTCATCTTGTCAATGAAAAGCCATCCAGGATTGCATATTGATGGATTAAGCATGGTAGTTGCCTCTAAGCAACGTTATTCTTTGCTGTGCAATCAATAAAATGGAATCCTCTTGGCACCATGAGTTTGTGTTGGATCATGGATTGAGACAGGAACTTGTGCGAGTCTTTCCTCATTTGAGATTATATGTATATATATGTGTGTGTGTGTGTGTGTGTGTGTGTGTGTGTGTTATATGT
>CM068963.1:16915960-16926174 GCA_035128595.1 Eptatretus atami | reverse complement strand
GGGGGGAAGCTATCTCGGGTTCCCATCAGACTCCACGGAATCACAGGCCGTCACACACGGATAATTCCGTGACGCGGCGGGTTGCTTACCGACCGTGAATGCCAATAACTCAACCATGTGACTTAGGGTCCTCAGTCTAATTTATCCGGTTACCGAAAAAAACTAATCATGTGACCTAATTACCCGGGGACACGCCCTCGGTACGCATTGTCCAAACCGGATCACCTTACCGGATCAGATGCAGCCGAGCGACACTACCAAGGACGTACTGGCTAAAAGGAATGGATCGTTGGGAATAAAGTCCTGGCTAGGCTTGGATACAGACCATGCTGGATCAATGAAAGAAAAGACAAAAACGAGCTGGGAACATTTCTCCAAAAGGATTTATTTCAGGCTGGCGAGGAAAGATATGTAGCACAATTAATAGTTTATTGTTGTGTGTAAGTAGAGATAGGAAGAAAAGTGAGAGGTGCTCCATGATCTCCACCCAGAAGTCCCTCCTTCACGCCTGACGGTCAGCAAGACTTCCCTCTGGATAGCCAAGCAGAAGACGACGCGCCAGCTGTCAGGGGTTGTCAGCGGAGCATCCCCAAACATACTGGTGGTGGTCCGGGTCATCATGGCATAGGTAGTTGCGGAGACGCATCGTGAGCCTACTCCTCTCCTTTTATTCTCCAACAACTTTCTGTCGTGTAGTGTGTGTGGTTGTGTGTGTGTGTGTGTGTGTGTGTGTGTGTGTGTGTGTGTGTGTGTGTGTGGTTGATGTGTGTGGTGTGTGTGTGTGTGGTGATGGGCACCTGTCTTCGCTTAAGTTAAGATTCGCAGAAGAATTATAATTTGGAATAACTCTGCTCTAGTCTGCTTATGTAATTGCTGTTTATATTGTCGCACCTCTCACTGTTTCTCCTATCTCACTTCACCACAACAACTAATAATTGGAGGCAGCTTCGTGTGGTTCCTCGCTCAGCTGAAATAAAGTCCTTTGGATAAATGTTTGCCCAGAGCTCGTTTTTGTTTTTCACTTGATCCAGCATGGTCTGTATCCAAGCCTACAGGCGTTTTACCAGATCATTCTTTAAGCAATAGTCTTTAGTTCGCCGGCAGAACACTATTAGAAGTATCCGATTGGAAGTAGATCCTGGAATGCTAGTACGAAAAGACTGTAATAATAGCGTACGAGGGCGTGGTCCCGGAGTTTAGGTCACATGATTAGTTTTTTTCTAGGTAACGGGATTAATTAGAACTGAGAGGCCCTAGTCCACTGGTTGAGGGTTATTGGCATTCACGGTCGTCTAAGAACCCGCGCGTCACCGGAATTATCCGTGTGTGCCGCCTGTTGATTCCGTGGCAGTCTTGATGGAAACCGGGATAAGGCTTCCCCCCCTAGTGGTGCTTACCAGCCCCGGCCGAAGCAAATTATAGTATAGTTATATATAATATATGTATAATATATATATGATATTATATCATTCAATGTATATATAATATAACTACTGGTATATGTGATATCTATTAGTACATACATTGATGCGAGTTTGTAATAATGTATATATAGATAATATATTACTCTATATATAAATAGTATAATACACATATAGTCATAACAATAATATATAATAGTAATAATACTATAATAATATGAAAATGCATATATATTATATATATATATATGATATATAATATTATTTTATTATAGTTGCGGCCCCAGGGTTGGAGCGAGCAAATTACACGAGGGGAGAGCTTCACTCGCGGGTTTCACCAGACTCTCCGAGAATCGCAGGCGTCCATACGGATAATAAGGCTGACGTGGCGGGTCGCTACTCGACAGCTGGCTGGAATTCGGCAATAAATAACACGTGAATAGGTCCTCATCTAAAAGTATTAACAGTTACCTAAATACTCTACGTGAACCTAATTACCGGGGAACACCCCTCGGTACGCTCTTGTTGAACCGGTCACTTTACGGTAGAGTCAGCGTGAGTCGACACTTGCCAAGGAAGTACGCAGCTAGTAGAACGGATCGTTGGAAAAGGCCCGGTAAGGCTAGGATCGGACAATGCTGAATCAATGAAAGAAAAGACAAAAAACGAGCTGGAGACATTTCTAATAATAAGTGTGTTTACAATGGGTGAGGAAAGGTATATGGAACGATCAAGAGATTTATTGGGGGTGTGTCGCCGAGATAGGGGGAGGAGTGTGGTGCAGCAAAATAACAAGCAACTAATCATAAAAGCGGACAAGAGCAGACCTAACCTGAAAATAATAATAAGATCTTCTGCAGGCTTACTTACAACAGACAGGCGGCAGGGAACCACCAACACGCAAACACAGACAGAGAAAACCTGGATAAGAGGGATTGAGGCAGAAGAGGTGGTTGAGGCTTACGGTCTCATCAGGTACGTTTGTATAACTGATACAGCAGATAATACCCGGAACGCGCACCAATAGTTTGGCGGTAGTGCTCCTGGCGCGATTCACAGCCCCCCCCCCACCCGGCTGGCGCATCGTCTCTGCTCGATAGGGCAGCTCACGTTGAAGACTGTGACGTGAAGGAGGGGCTTGAGTTGGGAGGGTGAGAGTCAAATGTGTGGGCGCGAGAAGAGGAGGAGGACCCAGCGATTCGAATAGAAGGAGAGTCAAAGTGATGACGACAGAGCGGCAGTCGAGTCCAGTTGAGCGGAAGGCGGGCGGACAGCAGAGAGCAGAACGGGACCCCGCTGCGACCTTTATAGGCCCGCGCGGCGCGGCGGGGATGCCACGCCCAAACTCAGTGATGTTACGCAATTGGGCGCTTGATGCCCGACCCTGCGCACGCCGCGCGATGGCCGGATTCTGCAACATCTGATTTCTGGCAAGCTGACCAGCGCCAGCACGGATTTCCCGCTCCGACCTCACGACAGTGAACGAATCGTCACCCCGAACTCCCGAGCATGAATCACCCTAGCACGAACCCCTGGGCCATGCTGATGACCGCTGAGGCAGCGTCACGCCCGCACCAACCCGCGACCCAGGCCACTCGCAAACACGTGGCACGAAACGCACCCGGCTGAAAAAAAGTCCGTGTGCCGCCATGTGGCCGAGCTGATGCCAACATGCCTCCCACCGATCGCAGCCTTCGCTGGCCGTTGAGGAGGAGAAGGTAGATAGTTAGATGCGAGCAGACAGCAAGATGTGTCCATGCTGTCGCCGAACTGATCATGAATAACAAAGCTGTCACGAGAGCGGCGTCCGGGTCTGCTTCGGCGCGTTCGTACAGTGCGCTGGTGATCGCACTGTTACGGACGTGGCCAGCGTCGCGGTTGCCCATCTGCTATCGTGTGCACGGGGCAAGAACCACATCGACTATAATTAGTGCGCAGAAATGGGTTGAAAGGAGACGCGCCGACTGTGCCTTGCCCCATCGCATCCACGCAACGTGTCGTGTGTTGCCTTTCTATATCGGCCCGGTACGGTTCTGTGCAGCGTGAGGGCCGGTCCGCTGGGGTGTTTTCACTGTGTTGTGAAACAACATCGGTGGAAATTACAGCTGCGAGGTGTTTGGCGGCTGTGTTGTTGTACGGAGGTTGTGGGTGTACGATGCCATGTTGGTCATTGCTGAGCATTCACTCACAGCAAGGGCACAGTTTGAGCTCAGATTTAGTTAGGCATATCAGAACAAGAAAGTAGAAGGAATTACGTTAGAATGAAATAAGAAGAAATTGATGTAAGCAAACTAGCGACGAAGATATGCAACGCACACCCTGTTGTCCCCTAGACAAAGGAAGGACTATCTATACGTATATTATGGAATAACTGTCTTGGACCACTATCTGATGGATGCTGCGGTTCGAGAACCGCATTTATATGACATATACCAACCAACACACACACACACACACACACACACACCACACCACACACACCAAACACCACAACACACACACACAACACACACATAATACTTATATTCAAAGAGGAAAGACTCGCACAAGTTCCTGTCTCAACCATGATCACACACAAACTCATTGAGTGCCAAGACGATCATTTATTGTGCAGACAAAGAATAACGTTGCTTAAGGCAACTACCATGCTTAATCCACTCAATATGCAATCCCTGGATGAGCTTTTCATTTGACAAGATAATGTTTGCTTCAACATTGTCCTTGGGTCTAGCTGGTTCTATTGAGCGTCGATAAAGGGCATTTGCCTTTGCGTCTGGAACAAAGACTGCACCTGGGCCATTCTCACACTATGTTTGAAGCAACTACTATCGATAGATAGGTAAGCATTATGTCGATTATACAGCCACGGAATATGAAACAGGGATTAAATGGCAAGTAGAAACACACTTGGAACAAAAGAAATCGCAGTTTTATGCATGAAACCTTTGGAATGTGTAATGAGGCAATGATTGCTATCACTGAGTTCTCTGTTTGTAGTCATACTTTGTTCTTTGACTACACTTTAAAAGATGATGGTGGCAAGAACTTGTGTGTTGTTGATGTGTGTGTTTGTGTGTGTGTGTGTGTGTGTTGTGTGTGTGGTGTGTGTGTGTATTCTTGCTGATAGTGTGGAATAAAGACTGGATTTGATATGAATGAGAAATGTTCGAGAACAATTTGATTGTCATGACAATTGTGATGCATATGTCCTGAGGGATTGTAAGGAATGCGAATCACAGAGCACAGTATTCTTATTGTGTGTTTTGATTGAATGTTTTAATAGCCACACTGTCTTTGAAGCATTATTGGATTTTTTGCTCTCCGCTGTGGTACATGCCAGAGGCGAAGGATGCATAATGAAGAGATTGGACGCATACAATGGGAAAAGGGATCCGGATCTTCCACACACGAGCACTGCAATCACCACGACCCTAAGCAGTTTTGGAATTTGCAAATGTTTCATCAACACAGCTAAACGCATAAGGAGACAGCAGATATCATAGACGAGGCAAAATAAAATTAAAAATATTTTTAAACAGTTAACAAAATGACAACTGGCTTTAAACATTTTGATTTTGACAAGTTAAAAACGAATAAGAGAGAAAATTGTCTGGCACTTTGGGGCTATTAGTGAAACAGTCATTGGGCTTTAGTAATCGTATCCCAGTATATCTGTGTAGGATATATGTGCATCTATATACCTCATCATGTATGATACAGTATGTGTAGGCCTGGTTTTGGTGTAGTGGTTAAAGCGTGTTGAATCGTTGGGATATTGGGTCCTGAGTGTCAAAACACAAGACTGGGTCGATCAGCCTAGAATCCTCGCTAGGGTCGGAAACGCAGTTCAGTTGCGGGGTAGAGATCGACATAACAGTTGTTTGGGGATAGTGGTAGTGTCAACACACCACGACTTGTTACTGTGAATGTTTAGATGTTCGTGCTGGTTATCTTACGTCGCTTCTGGTTTCGGCGGCGTCACTAAAGTTTCTAGACAGCATTTTATTAGACAAGGTCAGAGGTAGCTGAGCAGAAGCGGAAATCTTTAGATTTCGTAAAGTATCATAGGTTGACTTCCTCTCTCTGTTGGTGTCGCTTTACGTTTTAGAGCACGATGGGAAACTCGGAAGAAGAGAAGAAGCTTATCCAATAAAGTGCAAGCATTAATCACCAACGTGATTCAGGAGGGTGGTGGATACGCTGATGTAGAATTTTGGTCAAAAAGTCGTCAAGAAGGTCCAAGGTACATGAGGTCCAAACATTCGATTTAATGATGGTTTGGTACCAGAATCATTTGTAAACTTCTGTATGCCGTCGTACCTATCTCTAGAGAAGCTTTTATTAGACAAGGCAGAGGTCAAGTTGACGATTCTGTAAGTACAGTCTATGACTGCTTGTTTGTGTGTTGCCCTCGGTCGACACCTTACCATATATACAGTTACTTAGCATCTGGCACAGGACTGCCCTGTGCCTACCTTCGGTGGGGAATTTAAAGTGGTGAATTTCCACGAAGTATAATTATTTCTGGAACACACTACACATGAAAAAGTGGAATATACTGTAACATTATTTGCCTCCTGACAACCTGTCGAGTTTGTGCTATAAATGACAAAAAAAGTTAAAATTACACATGATTATCTTCTTCTTTTTCTGGGACTACACTGTAACACTCAATAAAAAAATTTTAATGACATGTCTAGACTCGTGGAAGAGCAGAGACACAGAAGGACTAACATAACAAAGGGAGCAGCACGGAACGGGGAAATGCCATAGCAGGGCGGACAGAGTAGGTAGGGGAGCACGGAAAACAAGGATGTGCAGGTTATGATAGAGAGGTAGGGGAGAATAGCAAGGGATGAGAGGGAGAGTGAACAACCAACTTTTGTGGAGGGTGGGGTTGGTTTAACGGTGCACGAAAAGATAATGGCTTCTGGATGGGGAATGACTGTAGTGTGGAACAGTGGTCGTCGGATCTCAGGAGAGAATGAATTGAAGAGAGGTGAGGAATGGTATGGTCCAAACAGGTGGGAAAGAGGGGAGATAAATGAGTGGAGGTGAGACAGTGGTTCTGGAGATTTACAGGGGTTGAGACAACCACGTACGTACTGAAGATATTTGGGGAGAAAATCATGAGGGTAGAGCGTGTGCAAGAGCAGAAATAGGTGGAGAAGATCGATGGAGAACCCGACAGTAGTGGCGATGGTGAGTGATCGGCCCCCTTGACTCAGCCTTCATCACAAGAAGCGATTCCAATGCGATATTGAAGCCTTGGGTTTCCATGGGTAAGCCGAGCAAGATTGTGGAGAGGAGCCAACTCCGAGATGAGCGAGCAGTACCACCAAGCACAAGATGAAGCCTTGCAGGTGGAGAGGAGCTCAGGGTCGGCAGGAGGACTTTGGCATTATAAGGGGTGCCGAGTCGGCATATCTGGCTTTTGGAGCGCCCAACTTGAATTGGTGGCATTGCCCAAGGAGATTCTGCTTAGAGGATGAATCCACAGAGTTTGAGTACTGAACTACTTAGAGGATGGGTTGTTAGAAGTCAACTGGAAGGGTTATGTGGACACCGACTTGCCAGGAGATAAGAGAGTGATGAGTGGTGGAGATATCTCGAAGATTAAAGACACAGAAGTGTTATGTCAGTTGTGATTCTTGTAAGAGTAGGGTTGGGCATACAAATACTTTTTTGAAAAGGAAGTGTTTTGATGGCCAATTTTCACGGTGATCACCAGAATCCGTTTGAACTGTATTTGACAGTGGATGATTTGCAACGTTGGTTGGTAAAGATGCAAATTCAAATGGCGCCAAATTACCCACTTTTTCAGTAAAATTTGTATATATTATCGGACTACTGGGCATGTAATATTAGGCTGGGCAGACCATCGACTTTTATCTCTGTGTCCCAGTTGAAAGAGTGTTTTTATTAGGCCATTCTTTCACGTGATAACGAATCAGCCGTTGAATTTTGAGCCATTGAGATGATGTCTTAGCTAAGGACCAGTTGTAATATATTACATGCCCAGTATAGCATAATTACAAATTTTACTGAAAGTTTGGGTAAATGTTTGGATGGCCAATTTTGAGTTTTTTTGCTATTTACAACCCTAAGACATACATCCTGGGTCAACATTTCAACGGAATTCTGTGATCAGCAGTGAAAACATGGCTAAACAAAAACTACATTTCAAGGGACGAACAGAGAAAGTCGATGTGTGCCAACCCTACGTAAGAGTTTAAGAGAGGCAAGGGCTGCTGCCTGTCTGTCAGAAGGATTGAGGATGTATGAGCAGAGGGGTGGGTCATCAGCAAGAGAAAAGAGGATTTTTCTAGGTGAGAAAGATCGTCTGATGAAGATTATCTTGGCATGGTGGTGAAAGCAATACTGCCCTTGGTACATCCAGTATGCTGGTTGGTTAATGGCTAGAGTGGTGTCGCTTAGGATCCTAAGGTCCTAGATTCTAAACCTGGCTTGGCTGTAGAATTATACAGGATGGGTTGACTACAAGCTGTCTCCTTCAGAGGTTGGCAAAATGCAAAACCTGGCTTGTGGTGCTCCTGTGTTGGCAGTGGAAACCGCGTCCAGGATTGTGCCAACAGCAAGGAACTGCAACAGCCAGCACCATGCTCTGCAACAGACTATGGTCCCAATGGAGGATGAGGTACATACAAGCTATTGTTTACGGATCTGGAAATCATATTGCATTCAAACATACAGATCCAAAAGTCAGTTGTCATTCCTGTAAAGTACATGTGAAGACAGGTCCCTAACCTTTTGTCTAGTTGGGAGAATCAAAGGTGTTGCGTATGCAATGTTTTTATAGGTAGGTTATTAAAAAATCTTTTTTTACATCCGAACAACCATCCATCCCCCTCACGATCCACTACCACGCCGCTGTTATCGACCTGGATTGCGAGCAAGATTTGGCACAGTTCTTGCCGCTTCACAACGTTCTTTTCAACGTTGTAAACTCTTGGACGACACCTTTTCACACCGTTGAAGCTCTTGCTCGACGACCTTTTTAACGTTGCAATCTTGCTGACGAGTGCAAACAGTGGAGGGAGGTTGGGGTTTTCCCCCAACAATGCCGAGAACCGCGCCCAGAAGGGGCGGATTTCTGGAGCCCTGTCCATTCAGGTGGACGGTGACGTCTGTTCCACTGAGCCCCCGCCCGTTCGGGGAGGTCCATAAAAAGACACAGCATCCTCAGGTTGAGGGAGGTTCTTTGGAGGAGGAGTTGTTGGTGTTTGCAATCGGTGATGTTCTGAGCTGGGTCTCGAGTTCAGTTCACTTTCAGATCACTTAGAAGGAGTCAGGCTCTGCGTGGCGGCTTCAGAAGGGCGTTCCTGGGAGGTTTATTGGAGACGGGTGCATTCGTTAGCTGGAAGTACATGCGGGCGTTCGTGGAGTTTTGCTAGGTCCTGTCCGTGACCCTGACCCCGCCTGAGTGATCCGGACTACTCCTCTTCAAGTTCCTCCGCGGACACGAGCCCCCACGCGTGTGACTGTGGGCCGGCGCTGCACGCCATTGGTAGTTGCCGCACACGGAGCACCCCCATCCTCCAAACAGTTAGTAGTACCCACCAAACCGCGAACCCCAACTCGGTCTTCTCGCCTGCTGCGGGAGGTCTTACATAAAACACCTGGGTTTTATTTTCGTCTGTGTGTGTGTCTGCATGTGTGGCCTGTTCTCTTAAGATAGAACGCTTACAGTGTTTATTTCTTGTCATTGTGAATTCTTTCTTGGTATGTATTCCGCGATAAGTCGTTGCTCTGTGGTCCTTACTTATTGTAAACATAGAACCGGGCGCACATCAGTAGAGCGCATACCTTCGCCACGCTACCAGTTTTGCCCCCCCCCCAAGAAAACCATTGATTGTGAGGGTCTTTAATCCAATACACATCTGCGCATCTCATAATGGTTATGATGGCTTGACCGGATAAGAAATTCGCGGATAAGAAAATTGACCGTGTTATGACTAAAAACTGCCACATTTGGCAAATGTCGTGACCCCCCCTGACCTTTGACTCCCAACCGCTTAGCATAAGGTTATTACTTCATTTGATCATGTCACATATCACACAGATGGGGCATGAATTCTGAACATTTTGGCAAGTGCATGCAAATTGGATACAAATTGACCGCGCCTTATGGTAAAAAGACGATCTTGACCTTCATGACCTTGACCTTGACTTTGACCCGATTCGCTCCCAAAATCTAATCAAATGTCCATCGGATAATAACCATCCATCCCCACCAAATTTGCTTCGATTCAGTTCAATACTTTTGGAGTTATGCGATAACAACAAACAAATAAACCAATGTCAACCCGTTAGAGGTGATCCGCTTATCCTTGCCAAAAGAGTGACCACGTGTGACTTCTTTAGGTCACCATGAGGTGAACAGAGCTGCTAATCACCGGAGCGACTCCTTAGAATATGACCTACGAGAGATTCCGAGCAGAATCTTCTACAGAGGTAACATGAAAAAAATCAATGCGTTTCGCCTCATAACTATCACCAAATCACCTGCACGTAAAGTCATCAAGCATCTGATATATCTAGAAAGCACTCACGAGGTGTATCAATTTGAGTACTACACGATATGCCGTTCCTAAAACTTGAAAATCTTGACCTGCGTCAAAATGTTTGACGCTTAGGACTTAACCACGAAGTCAAGGGCAATCGCCACAAAAAGAATAGCTGAATGCCAGACCAGAACGATATTCCATGAGTTTGTGAAAGATCCGATCAAATTACTCAAAAATAAGGGTTTCGTCCGACTCATCTCTCTCG
>CM068963.1:16871498-16892783 GCA_035128595.1 Eptatretus atami | reverse complement strand
TTTTTTTGTCTCGAGTTCGCTTGTTGCTTGTTACTTCGGCTTGGCTTGTTTTATTTTTCCCAACGATCCGTTCTTACTAGCTGGTACGTTCCTTGGCAGTGTCACTTCAGCCTGCCAATCTGACCCGGTAAGGTGACCCGTTCAGACAAGGCGTTACCGGGCGTGTTCCCCGGTAATAGGTCACGGATTATCTTTAGGTAACCTGGTTTAACTTTAGATGGGGATCCTATGTCAGCGTGGTTGACTTTGATTTATTGCCTTCTCACGTCGCGTTAGCGACCCGCCACGTCACTAGTTATCCGTATGCGACGGCCGCGATTCCGGAGAGTCTTGTGGGAACCCGAGATAAGGCCCCTTTTTTTTTATTTCTTTTTCCCCCTCTGTTTTTCGCTCCAACCCTGGCCGCAACAATGATATATAAAAAATAATATATATTTTTATATATAATATATATATATATATGCATATGTATATCGGTATATACTGTATATATAGTATATATATACATATATACATTATATATTAAATATATGTATATTATACATAATAGATAAATATATCTATATATACATATATATACCATTATATATAGTATAAGATAGATATACTATATACAGCTGTATATAATATAGGTATTACATTATAATTTATTATAACAATATATATAATATTATATTTGTTGCGGGTCCGGGGTTTCTGGGTGAGAAGACCACTAGTTGGAGGGGGAAATGCTTCTCTATGGGGGTGTTTGCGTATCTCGGGTTCCCATTTTCAGACTCCCGGAATTCACAGCGTCATCTACACGGATATTTCTGTTATTGCGTGTGCTTACCGAACCGGTGATGCCAATAAACTCAACCATGTGACTTAGTGTGGTCCTCATCTTAATTTATCCGTGATTACCGAAAAAAAACGTAATCATCTGACCCTAATTACCCGGACACTCTGGCCTTTCGGTATCTCCATCGCATGTCCAAACCGGATCAATCTTCTACCGGATCAAGATGTGCAGCCGAGCTATCTATCTATCCTTAAGAAGTACTGCTAAAAAGGATTATTGATCGTTGAAAATCTGGCTAGTCTTTGGATATCTATACCAGTGCTTGCGACAATTGAAATAAATATCTATTAGAAACGTAGCTGGGAAACCATTCTCCAAAAGAGTATTATTCAGGCTGGCGAGGAAGATATATTTAGGCTATCAGATTGTAGAGTTTATTTGAGATGTGTGTAAGTAGCGATAGGAGAAAAGTGAGGTGCGACAAAAATTAAAAACCAAGCAACTTACACAAAAGCAGACTCAGAGCGAGATATCCAAATATAATCTTCTGCTAGATCTAACTTAAGCGGATGACAGGTGCCGATCACTCACACCCACACACACGCACACACACACACACACCACACACACACTACACCACACACACACACAACACACACACACCACACACCACACACACACACACGAAAGAAGTTGTTGAGAATAAAAAAGGAGAGGAGATTATTCTCACTTGTGTTTGGTCTCGCTATGATTTTTTACCTTGCTGATTGACCGACCACGCCACCGCAGTATTGGATGCCCGCTGTTTACGCACCCTCCTGGACAGCTGGCCTCTTGTCTTTTGCTTGGGCTATCCAGATGAAGGAGCTCGTACCGTCAGGCGTGATATGGTAGGGACTTTGGGTGGAATCAGTGGAGAGTGGGTGGGGGAGTCTGGAGAACGGCGAGTGGACGGTGTGTGGGGCCAGAGCGTGATGAGCAAGTGTGGTGGTAGTTCAGACTGAGGATGTGTTGTGTCGGTGAAGAAGGCGGATGTCAGCAGGCGGTAGGCGGTGAAGAGCGGAGTCGAGTGTGTGAAAGAGCAGGACGTGAGTCGAGGGAACTCCGAGCGTGTGGAGGCGAGCAAACAGTGGAACGCGACTCTGGGGCTCCGCGACCCGTTTCCTTTTTAGATTCGCGCTGGGTGGCGGGCGGGGGCGTACGACCCGAAGTAAATGTGTCGTGTCACCCCAAATTGGCCCTCTTGGATTTGGCCACCGGCCAGCACACGCGGATGGTACCCACCGTTCTGCGTAGACTCGAATGTGTGGTTCTCACTGACATCTGCAGCGCATAGCTGAGCTTGCGAATCGTCTTAACGCTCCGAACTCCCGTGATATGAATCGCCTGCACCGAATCCCGGGCCGATGTCAGGCGACGGCCGTAGCGGTCGCTTGGTCCCTGCAGCCCGCCCCGTGGCACCCCGCCGGCGCCCACGTCTTAAGCGCTGGTTCCAATTGTTGTGCCTTGCTTTTAATCCTGATTATGCCTATGCGGGCCCTAGCGATCCGGCCGTTTACAGCCTCCGCGATGCTCTGCTTCAGGGTTGTAGCAGCTGAATATTGAGCTGGAATGTGCGAGGATGTTCTGCGCATCCAGTGGGACACATTTTGCCTTGGGCGTGAGCGAAGATGCTGATGGGCTAATGACGTTATTGTACCCCATGCGCAGCCGAATGAATCAGTAGATGCACATACTGTCCTGTACAGTGCTGCACGTGGTCCGCTACTACATTTGTGATTATCATTACTGGGCTGACGCCGTGTCCCCCCATCGGTGCTCGCAGTTATGTATGTCACAGGCG
The DNA here is from genome assembly GCA_035128595.1 of Eptatretus atami. Taxonomy (NCBI): domain Eukaryota; kingdom Metazoa; phylum Chordata; class Myxini; order Myxiniformes; family Myxinidae; genus Eptatretus; species Eptatretus atami. Next base: position 16,890,159 of record CM068963.1, on the reverse strand, counting down.
TGGTATGCACTCGGTGTCCAATTCCATCCGCGCCTATGGAATGAAGAAAATAACGATTGCGTATTATTAGATGTAGTTCGGGTTGAAAAATGAGGTCATAGATTATAACGTGATTTTGAGATGAGGAGTTTGAGATTGAAAAACGGATACGTAATATTTTATTAGTACTCAGAAGATCGGGTTGAAAATATGAACGCGGCCGCGTGTCCTGTACGGCATTGGCGTTTAGTGTTTTGTTCTATATTTCCCTTGGGCACGATCCTTCCTGCACCGTCGCCATCATGTTTTTGATGCTTGGCTCTCCTGAACAGTGGGTGGAATATCGCTGTCTACACGTTTTCCATGCACTTTGGTGTGTGGTTTGCTTTTCTATCACCCCTGGCACGGGCACTCTCGATGCTTGTGTTGCTACTTTTTGCGAAGACGCATTCTTACAGTGAAAGGCGTGGCCGCGGCTTTAAAGCGTGGCTGTTGCTGGATTTATCTTCAGAATAGACGAAAAACAGAGTAGGGAATGATAGTCGAGTGATATGTAATCAGACCTAAATTTATAAGATCCACACACTTACACTTGTCCCGTTTGACCCATTAAACACGAGGAGAGGGAGTCGTCTATCTGAACATATTGTTGTGGTTTCCGCTCGTCCGGCAGTGCGGTGTGCACCGCCTTTACTCAATTGCGGCCGCTGCGCGCCCACCGACTCCGACACGGTACCAAAAAGCAATTGTTGTAGTCGGCCAAGCTTTCGGTATCAACGCCGAAACCATGCGACGAGGTGTTTTTAACCACACCTACAACCAGCCAACGCTTCTTGTCCACGCGCTACAGGGTTCGATCGCCGAATTGATCGAAGTACCTAATTATTTCACGCAGGACAAAATGCCGGGATTACACCTCAACGAGCCTGCCACGAAATACAAGCACGCTTTAAGCAGCTTGTTCCGTTGCGATTGCCGAACGGCTTTTACTATCGCCAAGCCCCGTCGACCAGATGTTTTACGTTTTACGGCTATTAATCAGCCAGCTATTTATTCGAACGCAATTATGGCCACAGTCAGATGGAGGAAGGGACGCAACGAGCAGGTGACATTCAAAAATGAAGGAACATTTATTGCACACGGTAAGCAATGGCAATGGAATGGGGTTAGGGACAAGACTACGATGTAAAAAAAACCTACAGCCGATATCTATATTATGTACATTGCACTTACCAACAATTCACTTACGGACAGGCGCCACAGACTTCGATGCAAAACCCCAGAAAGTTAAAAGAAGAACAGGGCTGCGTAAGCCTTTAATGTTGCCTACGGAAACTGGGATGAGCCGAAGGGCTCCGAGAGGCGGGCCTAAGGTTTACCTCGCACCTTGCGTGGTGACTCGATGGTCCCTTTTGTCGGCGACCCTCCGTATAGCTCTGTTCACCGGGGGGTGTCACCAAACGCTCAGTGCTTTAAGCGCTCAAGCAGCTTGTCGGGCCGCCCTTCCTTGGGCGCCTTGGCTTCCCCGCGCTGGTTTCGGACGGGCCTGGCCGACGACGCTTCAGTAGGAGCGAAGCGGGCCCTTGCTCTTTTTAGCAGGGTGATGCTCTTTTAAGGAGCCCGGTCTCACTCCTCAGCCGTCGCCGACCGATCGGCCCATTTCGCTCGGACCTTACGGTTTAGGCTTGCTGGCGACTTCTTCCGGCTTGGCACTTTCCCGTCATCCAACTCAACTGCCGGCTTCTCTCCGTCCCACTGTGACTCCAACGGCCAGCCCAACTTTCCTCTCAAACTCCACTCGACTGCCTCCACCGACCCAACAACGACCAACCAGCGACCACGCGCCAACAACGCTCTCGCGTTGAAACCGCCTTTTTTTGTAGTTATAGCCTAAAGGGGAGGTCGGCTCTGGCCTTCACGCCCAAAATCAGCGCCCTCCCCTCCCCTTTCACGCTTTTGAACCTTCACCCCCGGGTTGGCTTTTTACCCCCCTTTCGCCGTTCTGATTCCGATTCTGCCGTCCACACGCGGCGTGTGGTTGAGACACTTGTCACAACGCGCCGGTTTTGAAATCCACCTTTGCCGCTGTCGAGGATGCCATGGGTTTGTTTTGTGGATAATGTTGTTTGGTTGGGGATGTTGTGTTGGGTAAAAAGATGGCGGTTGCATGGAGATCTGGTGTGAGGAAGATGTGGCGTTTTGGAGAAGGTGCGGAGGAGTACTGATTGATTAAAATAAAGATAAAAAGGAATAAACACTACCTCAAGACTTCACAGGCCCTGCACATTAATAATTCCCTGTTATACAATCGGTGGGGAAATCTAACCTGGACACACTTTATCGACATAACTGAATCTTCGGAACCTTGAATGGTGTTCTGTGAATTTCCACAAACTCGAACCAGTATATTAAGGAATAACTGTCTGGGGACCAACGTGTATGATGATGCCATTGAGCCTTGGAGGATGCGTTCTCAAACCGCAACATGATATGCCTGGTGTTCGCTTAAATTTAGAGTGGTGGTTGGATCCTATGAATCCTTGGAGTTCAAATCCACACTCTCTGTTGGAATTTAATACCAGGTGGTTGATGCCTGTCATCCTTCCGAGGTCATCCAGCAAATGAGGGCCAGCTTGCTGTATCCTGTGTCGGTAGGAATCGATAATTACCTGTCCAGATTGTACCCAATACGCTAAGTTAGACTGCTTAGCGCACCAAACGCTCTGGCACGAGTAGTCCTAATTGTGATGGATATATGTAAAATTAGATATATATATATATATATATTATACATTATTACAACATATACCATATATGTGGTAGTGTGTCACGTCCCTCGGCGTTTTCCAGCCTTTCTGTGATTTAGTATTACCAGTGCCACACCCTTTGACCAATCTCCACCAATTTCTGCATTCAGCTTGGAGTACCCAAGTTCAGAAAGGTACAAATTGTTTTTTTTTAAATCCCTGCCCTCTCCCACATATTAGAAATTATATGTATCGTACATGTGCGTAGGCTACAAAATCATAGAAAAAACAACCAACTGGCTGCCCCAATCTCCACCAGATTTTGACCATGCTGGAGTTTACCACAGTCAGGTCTGGCCACAACTCAACCTCCGTTAAGGCAACCTCTTATGCAGTGTGCTTGCCCTCGGGAAAAAATCACTTTAAAACTGACCTCAAACAAGGAAATGAGCCCATTGGCCCATCATTTGCCTATGGTTTGCACTCTTCCCAGTTAATTCTTGCTTCAGCTTTAAACAATCATCCTCTTGATGGTTTACTAACGTTCTAAACAATCGCGATCTTTTTCGAGCGACCCAGCTGTAGATAATATACACAAGCTTGGAGCAAAGTGTGGTTGGGAATTAGGGGTTGGAGGTCAGCGATTCATCCCGGGCAGTGCAACAAATATTGCATTTGAACAAAGCTTTTGTACAATAAAAAGGTATGAATCGGATTGTGACGGAAGGCTTCTTTCACGCAACATTGTCCTGAGGTCGCTGACCATAAAATAATCTCAACAGGTCGCTATGGAAACCATCCAGCTATTTTTGAAGTCAAAGAACTCAGATCTCAACAGCTCTTGGTTACAAGTAGCAGCAACGAGCAATCAAAATATGGAATAAAGCCACGAAATGCCTGCTAGAATAAATCAGGCAACGAACAAGGTCAAAATTAATTTTTCACATCATATTTACCAGTGCGGATTATACATCCTCAGGCAGGACCCCTTGACCTTTATTATTGCGGCCCTGCTTGACGAACCGCGTGCTCCTTAGCATGGTAATGGAAAGCGCAGGCAGTCATGAGCACGGCTTGACGCAGCTTGCTGGCTTTTGTCTGTAGTTAGCTTCCATTGTGCGCGTTAGGTTGTAAATAATGGGGGAATATTGGCCCCGGTGGTCCACCACAGCTTCCATTACAAACTTTGTAGGGGGACGCCTGGGGGGAAAGGAAGATTAGCAACACAACGAACACAAGACAGAGGCATCATGAAAATGCACGTGCAAAGAAGGTTCGACGCAGGAGGGATCTGATCAGAAGCTATGTGGTATATATGGGCCAATTGGGGCACAATGATCTACACCACCGACCGACACGGCCGCCATCTGTTAAAAATGACCACCTATTGGTATGTGTGCTTTGGGGAGGGATTGATGCTCCATTGAGAAAAGAAGAGATGATTGATAAGGGGAGTGGAAAAAATGTTTGGTATCGCGATAGTAGAAAGAATATTGGGTTCACGAGCAGTAAGTGTTGGTTCACGAGCAGTCAAGTGACCACTATATTCGATTATGGTTGTCGCTTGTGGTAGTCGATCCAGTCGGAAAAATATGTTGTTTTTTTTTTTTTTTTTATTTTGAAATTTGTCTACCCTTTTTATTATCACTTTTTCCGTTGATAGTTTGTCTGTCCCTCTGTTTCGATCGAGTGCTCCGTTGATACAATGGTGGATTTCATGAAAAACTTGGTTGATAGGTTCATACCATGACCAAGCTTGGGTTGTGCAATATGAGAACCGTTGCTATGGACACCCCCGTTGCCTAGCACGGGACTTTGAAATTTTTGAAAAAAAATCATAAAAAAAAATTATTTTTTCGAAAATAAAAAATCGGGGCCACGAAGGCGACGTGGGCAGTACATCAGCCATATTGCAAAAATTTCCAGCCGGATTCTATGAAAACTGTCGAAGAAAGATTAGACTTGGAATGAAACCCTGGTCGAAACAATAAAAAGAACAACGAAGCGTTATATCTCAGACTATTAGTCAGATATACATGAAAACTGGTATGGTAGGTTCATTGGACTGTCTAGTTATATGTGAGAAAGAACCGTTGCTACGACCCCTCCGTGGCCTAGCAAACGGCCGAAAAACCTCTAATGATGGGGGTATTTTTAACCGAAAAAACAATCTGCAGATTAACCCTTGAAAGCTAGAATCATGATTTCTTGTGCTAATCCTCAGGTCATTCCCCATCGAACGGGCCCATCGCGTCAGTTTTATTGGGTAGTCGACTACCCCATGTCCGCTACGCCTGTCTGTTCTGCCCGAGCATTAGCTCCGTGGTTTTGATCTGATCTGGATAAAAATTTAGAGGTGCGAGTTTGTATATATCTACGTTTTGTGTTTCTAAGAATGGGCGCTGCTCCACCATCAAAAAAACATCGTTTTTAGTGTAGCCGGTTTCAAGTAACGAGTTTCTCCGAGGGCGGGTTTGTCGATCTGGCAGGGGGTTCGTATTTAGTTAAGCCCAATGGGCACCTGCATAAGCCCCATGGAGCTCGATTTTTCATTTTTCGTCCCGAAAGGTCAAGGACCAAGCGTCACGAACTTAGAAAGGTCAAAAAAAAATCAATAAATTGGACAAATCGAGCTCTAGGGTTTTCAACTGTTTCGAATGAAAAGTTGGTATGCAAGTAGTGCTCTTCGAGTACTAACAACTTTTGGTTCACGAAGCAAGTGACCACTATATTCGTTAGGGTGTTGTGTCTGTTGGTTCACGAGCGCCAGCCAGAGTGAACCACTATATCGTTATGTCTGTGTTTTCTATCTGTCCAGAGCATTAACTTGTGAACTTTGATCGAGTCTTGATGGAAAACTTGGTTATTGTCGATATCAATGTCCATTGTGTTTTCCTGGATGAGGAGTGGCTACCGCCCATTGCGGGCGGAGCCACGCCCAAAAAATAGCATTTTTAGGGGTAGTCGGACTAAAAAGATATCTTCGTCTAGGAATTGACGAAATGGAATGGTTCTTGGTATTTGAATTAGCAAAAATGAATTATCGAAAACTTGTCGTCCGATTTTTCATTCCGTCCCAAGTGTCAAGGTCACGAAGTCAAAAACTTAGAAATTGTTGAATTTTGACATAGAAAATCATACGACCGCCCAAACAAGAGACTAGGATTGACAATATGTTCATGCATTAATCTTGAGTCATTCCCCACCTAAAGTCTGAAACCATTTTGGCTCTATCTCGAACACCTTTGCCCGTGCGCCCCTTCAAGTTTGTTTTTACGCTGATTTCATTCAAAGTATGGGATAATCCAAGAGTGCGAATGCCATAAGCCGTGAGTGATGACGTGTATATTGTTCCTGGAATGTTCCAGAGGAACTTTGTTACCAAAGGGTCATCAACCCTTGACCTTTAAAGCCACAAAGTCAACATTTTCAAAGTTGTGGGGATCGAAACCGGTTTCGACCTTCTTCGATGAACTAAACTCCAATAAGCTATACACGTTACCCGTTTCCCTTATTTTCATTGTCCAACAACATTGTTGTGTGACCTTTTAAGGTTATTGTAAAGGTCAAAAATTTTTGAATGTTGTGACAACGACCACCGGGGTTTTCGACATTTTGCAAGCTAATAAACCTGTTCACGTCGGTACCACATCATGTGATCATTTTTATAACTTGTCAAAATTTATCACATTGCTTCATCCTTGGACTTCTGAAAACATCTACATCCGTCAAAATACTGCTCGTGAACCATCCGTGCATCTTCAGACTTATATATATATTAGATCCTCACAACCACAACAAACCAAAGGCTGAAAAGCCAAACATGAAATGACCTCACGGTCTTGTAAGAACAACGCAGCGGAAGGCCAGAGTTGGGATGCGAAGGTTCTCTCATTAATTAAACCAGGTGTGATTTTACACATTCCAGGGCACCAAAAGCCCGCAAGGAATTTCGAATTCAAATATGCAACTACCACGACGGCATTCCAAACTCTGGACCATCAGAACGTGCGTAGAGCCAAAGCGCACCCCCAAGTAGTTTACCTTGTCCGTGATAATGGTCTCCAAAAGACCACCACAATTATTGCTTCAATCCAGGGAGAGTTGCCACAGTCCCAACCACAAAACACCCTCCACTCGTTCGTACTGCATCAGATTTAAATTCGTATCCCAACCACCTTCTCAGCCGTGACCGGTTGACCGCAACGGTTTCATCTTTCGCTGTGCACCTGTTGCAGCCAACACCTCAATGGAGGGGATTGCCGCCAACGGCTCAGACACAGCGACGATACGAATCCATCGGGGTAAGGCTCCAGTTTTCGGAAAAGCCAGTGGAGAACCAAGGTCGGCATGCATCCAGTGCCCGATGGTGGTCGGTGACCCGAGGCTGTGCCCTAACAGCTTGTAATCCTCAAGAGTCACGACCAAGCTGTCCTCCACGGTCGACCCTTGACCCTCCGGGGCCTTTTGTGGCGTTCAAGCTGTGGCTGCAGACAATTTGTCAATTTGGGAAAATAAATTAGTGGTGCTGAAACTAAATTCCGGACAGGTGTTCCATTTTGCCGGAGTCAGGTGAATTCAGCCAAAGTCTCTTAACACGATGCAAAAGGATGCAATTTCAAAACATAGGGTTAAAACTCATCGTTCCTGCAAAACTGCACACCACACACACACAGCCGAGGGTTTCTCCAGCTAAGGCATTTAAGTTTACGTATCGAGCTTAAGGAAGCAGTAATTTCCCTGTAAATGTTTGCGCGCGGGGAGAGAAGATTTTAAAAGGTCATTGTGGACAAAAAAAGCTGATTGTAATAGATGAGTAATTGTGTTTTGTGTTTTTTGGTACTAGACGTTTACGTGGTTCATGGCTATATTCGGGTTGGTTGGACATCTCACACCTTGAAGTGACAGCATTAGCGTTTCAATTTAAAATGTTTATAGCTTTGCTTTTTAATTGATGTGTGTGTGTGGTGTTTTACATGTATAGTATATTGTATATGTAAATAAATGGCGACATTTACGAGAAGAAACAACCACTTTCAGGCAGCCACAGTGCCAGGCAGCTTATCGTAAAGTAAATGCGGGTAGGGTGTATTCGGAGGGATATTTATAAATCAAAAGGTGGTTGTTTGTTATTTGTGGTTAGGTTGTTGGTTGCGTGTGTAATGTTGTGGAGGAATTTTGAGATTTAAAAAAAAGGGGTGCGGAGCACAGAATTTGGTGTGTGGTTAGGGAGGGCAGAGATTGGGGGACAGAGTTGGGAGGGGTGGTTGAGACTTGATTGGTGTTGAGTATGTGGGGAGAGTGGGGAGTTGGTCACATTTTACATTATGCAGATTTCCATGGGTCCCAGATAGTCCTGTGGGTCCTCTGGGCCTTTGGGTGTTTGGTTGGTGTTGGCTTAATGTGTAGGGTGGTGGGCTTGGAAGATGCGTTAGAATTCTGAGTTCAAATCCCACTCCACTGTTGAATTACCAGGTGGGTCTGACTGCCTGTCAATCCTTCCGAGTCGGCAAAATGCCTAGCATTGCTGGTATCTTGTGTTCGAGTGGGTGACCCGTCCAGGATTTGTGTCCAATAGCCGGGACACTCTTTATTAGCAGCACCAACGCTCTGCACAAGAGTATGGTTCCCAATGTATGGATGGATGGCTGGTCTTCAGGGCCTTTGGGTCTTCGCGGTATTATTTTGTGTCTTGTGGGTCTTCAGGTCTTTTGGGTCATTTTGAGTCTTTGATATTGTGGACCTTCAGTGGTCTTTATGGACTTTGGGCGTATTTTGGTTCTTCAGGGTATTTAAATGTCTTCAGGATCTTTGGAGTCTTAAGGGTGTTTTGGCTTGGGGTCTTCAGCCTTGCGAGCTTTTGGGTCCTTGGGGTCTTTTGGTTCCCTCAGGGTCATTTGAGTCCTCTGTGCTTCAGCATCTTTAAGGTCTTTTGCTTCCTCTGGGTCTTTGAGGTCTTTGGGTCTTCAGAGTCTTCGCGGGACTTATGGGTTAGTTGGTGTTTGGGGGTCCATGGGTTTTTGGTTGTTTTGGGGTCCATTGGGGTTGTTTGATCTTCAGTTGTTTTAGCGTCTCAGTTTTCTTTTGGGTCCTTTCTGGTTCATTTAGTCCTCAGGGTATTTTGAGTCTTTTGGGTCCTCTGTACTTAGGTAAGTATTTCAGGTGGTACAATTTGTGGGGTGGGCATCAAGGTCAGCTGTCCAACCAATGGGTGAAAGAGCAACATACATACAAACATACTACATATTACATTTACACTTGCTCCATTATATACAGATGTGGTTACTGAGCATATGAGAGGTCTTTGCCTGTTTTTTTGGGGGGGGTTTTCCCCTTTTTTTTCCCCATATCCTTTAAGTTGTAGCTCCAATGTATTGTGTTGAGGTAAACATTAGTCTAGAATGAGTCCAGATGGAAGACAAGGTATGGAACGATGTGCTGTATTGAAGGGAGAAGGCGAGTACGTTATAAAATGAGGCAGGTGGTTTTGGAATGTGCAGGGAATGTAAATCAAACTTTGGAAGTGATAAAAGAGTAATCCATCCGATTGGAACCATACTTGTGCAGGGCTGTTGTTGCTGCCTAAGCAGTCTCCTGGTCTAGTTGGCACAATCCTGCGGACGGGTCGCCACTCCAACGCAGGATACCAGCATCTGGCACTGCATTTTGCCAACCTCGGAAGGATGACAGGTGAGTTAACCCCAACCTAGTATTAATTCACAGCCGAGTGGGATTTGAAACTCCAAGGAATCCTGAATTCCCCAAAAGCCCACCACCCTAACCATTAAACCACTGGAACACCATGTGGTGGTTGCTTTGGTATATATAAGCAGTAATGGGGATGTGGATGGAAAGGTACCCCCCAAATAGAGCTCATATGTGAAGTGGTCAAGGTCTTCGATTTTGCATACGCAATAATATGGATGGCTCCGTACTTGCTAGAAATGGCCAAACTAGAGAAGTTCATCGAACATCCTATACCCCACCGCAGTCTGAGAAAAAAGTTTGACATTGGTGCGGGTCTGCGAGGGGAAAATTTGATTGGCGGAGATTTGTTTTGGTTACATTAGAAAAAAAAAGAGGGAACAAAGAGTGGACATGAGCAGTGATCTTGGATTTAATAATTTCATTAGAAGGGTTAGCATTAAATGTAAAATGCCGTACTATTGGCCAAGTTAACTGCGAAACAAAAGGTTTTTTGAGAGGAGTGCCAAAAAGGCGATTTGTTTCACAGTGTTCAAGATATAACTTCAATTTAAACTAATAAAATAATGATTTTATCGTCGTAGAACAAAAAAAAAAATTGGAACGTTTACCACCGTTGATGCAGCGTCTTTGCACCACATTGTTTAACGCATTACATTAGTTATATGGCCTGGTGTTTGTCCTTTTATGACTCTACTTTTAAACTAGAAAGGGCACTCTTTTGACATTGTTGATGTTGCCAGATATGCCTCCTCTCCACATCATTGACTTTCATTATACATATTCTACCAAGTTTAGATTTAAACTCCCTGACCCACAATTCAAAAATATAATAGTAATCATTACTGCCCGACCATGGTCAATCAAGTTGATAATTAAAACATCCAAGTCTGAAGACGACGATGGTTCATGAGCGGTGTAATTTGACGATGGAGATTGTTTTTCAGAAGTCAAGGATGAGACAATGTGTTGATAATGTTTGACCACGTTATAAACAATGACAACATGATGCTGTACGAGTGACGGTTATTAGGCTGCCAAATATCGAAAACCCTTTCGTTCAACAACTTTAAAATTTGACCTTTTTGGGCATTAACCCAGTTTAAAAGGTCACAAAATGAATGATAGTGGAACCATTTTATAATGAATAAGAAATTGCGCATGAATAAGCGTTGGCTATATGGCTTATGGAGTTCAGTTCGTCGAAGAAGTCGAAGTAAAACCCCGGTTCGTATTCCCACAACTGGTTGAAAATTTGACGCTTTGTGAACTTTAAAGGTCAAGGTCAAGGATTATGACCTGTGGGCGCAAGAAAACTTTTCCTCTTGGAGGACATTCAGGAAACAAATTATAACGTCATTATAGGCTAGATGGGCATTTCGCACTCCTCGATTATCCAAATACTTTATGAAATCAGCGTATAAAGAACAAACTTGAGGGGCTGCCGACGGGCAAGGTTTATGTTCGAAGATAGAGCAAAATGGTTTCAAGACCTTTAGGTGGGGAATGACTCTCAAGGATTATGCATAAAAATATTGTTCATGTCCTTAGCTCTCAAAGTTTGGGGCGGTCATATGATTTTAGTCAAAATTCCGAAATTTCTAAAGTCGGTGACCTTGTGACCTGACCTTGGGCTAAATGAAATAATCGAGTTCCTGGGGCATTGCGGGTGCCCATTTGGCGTAACCAAAATACGAAACCTCTGCCAAGATTCGACAAGACCCCTCGGGAGAAGATGGATTTTTTTATGTCAAATCGCAATTTTCTGAAGTTCGTGACCTTGTGACCTTGACCTTGGGACGAAAATGAAAAAAATCGAGCTCCTGGGGCTATGCGAGGATGCCAGTTGGGCTAAGCAGAATACCGAAGACCCCTGACCAGATTCGACAAACCCCTAGGAGAAGATCGCACAATTGAAATTGGCTACCCCCTAAAAACACAATTCGCCCAATTTTCTAAAGTCGTGACTTGACCTTGACCTTGGGACGAAAATGAAAAAAATCGAGCTCGTGGGGCTATGCAGGGCCATTGGGCTTAACCAAATACCGAAAAAACCCCTGCCAGATGCACAAACCCTAGGAGAAAGCAAATGACAATGGCTACCCCTAAAACACAATTCGCATTTTTTTAAGTTCGTGTAACTTGTGGACCTTGACCTTGGGACGAAATGAAAAATCGAGGGCTTTGGTGGGGCTATGCAAGTGCCATTGGCCTAACCAATAATACGAAACCCCTCCTAGATTCGAAACAAAAACCCTCGGAGAAGAATTTTTTTATGCAAAATCGCAATTTTTAAGTTTCGTGACCTTGGACCTTGACCTTGGACGAAAATTGAAAAAATCAGAGCTCTGTGGGCTATGCAGGTGCCATTGGGCTAACAGAATACCGATTACCCTGTCAGGTCGACAAACCCCCTCGGAGAAGATGGCAAATTGGAAATCGGCTACGCCCCTAAAAACACATGTTTTTTGAGCGTGGCTCCGCCCATAATAGACGCATCCACGCCCATCTCAGGAAAACACAACTAATTCATATATAAGACCTCCCACCATAAAATTTAATCAGGATCGCGAAATCAAAAACCCACGGAGCTATGCTCGGGACAGACAACAGACAGCCAGACAGACAGTCTATGCAGACAGAACAGAACACGAACAATAACGAATAGAGTGCGCACTATTTTTTTCTGTGAAAATATTTTTTTGGGAACCCAATATTCTCTTGCATGACTACTTGAGGACCACAATTGTAAGTTTTTCTCATCGTTGATGAATCGGTTGAAGAGAAACTATATTAAAAGAATTTCGTTCCAATCGAATACTGCTGCGAACATTGGGACCTCTATAATTATTCGTGAACACGCCTGGTATTCCGCAAAGCTTGAGAGAACATGTGCCGCGAGAGTCTCCCCACGATCCGTCAAGCCGTTTCTGGAGAAGTGATTTTTTTTTTTAGATTTGAGGTAAATCCAATATGGCTGCCAAACCATCCTGACCTCTTAAATCATAGTTCGAAACTTTCATTTGTTTCCTCATGTAGAGGGCGGATTACCACCTTCTATATGCTGTTGCCTCGATTCTTTCAGCCTGTTTCTGAGAAATAATTTTTTTGAAGGTTTTGGTTATGTCTAAAATAATATGGCTGCCATAAACCACGTGTACTGGACGCATAATAAAAAATCCCCCCCTGTCCCGCCATACAATTTAGCGCCTTAGATGACCCTCAAAATTTTCATACATGATCGGATAAAGCATTCAACGTATGCAATATGACGTGCAATAAAACGAAGCCAACCTATCACATTAACAACACAACAAAAAATCACTACTCGTTCCCCTGGAGTACTTCATCACTACCAATTAGTTTAATTTTTTTTTCAGTGGAATGGTTTGGAGATACAGAGGTCAAAGTTTCTCCTCGTTTTCCCACATGGCTGCCAACCGAATACCTATGACGTTCATAATTATCACAAAACATTCCGCACGGCAAGTAGTTTGTCACCTGCCATGAAAAAATTCGTGTCCAATCGGAGAAGCAGTGCAGAGAAAATTAGCATGGACAACATAATGTTGGACAACACGAGCGCCGGTAACTTTCGAGGAGGAGTAGATAAAAAGTACGTTTCCTTGTTAGAAACGATTTCCAATTTTTAGTTTGACCCGTCAGACAGGCAGGGACAGTGGGTGTTCCGCGTACACAGACAGTCCCTTTATACAGTCTGCGATAGGACAAACTCAACCAAAGTACTGTTAAACTGCAGCTTTGTGGTCCAAAATATAACATTCGTGCAACAGTGGGGTGAGTACGAATGGTTGTACATAAGCTTTTGGCACCATTATCTGTGCAGGCTAAACCATGGCCAACGTAAAACTTTAAAACATAATCAACTTTTCTCAACTTATCAATTTTTATCAACTTTTATCAATTGTCAATTTATCAACTTAAAGCTGATAAGGAATCGAGCATGACGAATCTCTTTTGTTCTGAGGAAGGGCAACGCTCGAAATGCCAACTGCACCCCTTTGCCATGGCGTTACACATCTGTATTCTCCAGTTTTGTAATCCATCAGTAACTTGTCTATCGACACAGACAACATCTTCCGACATTAGACGGGATATTCATTCGATCAAAAGCATGATTGTGATCTTTAACAAGCTCTTTCCTGTTCTCGATACAATACATATCGACCAATTGCCAAAGGTTTTTTGTAGAGCATTATACAAAGCAGTTGTGAAAGCAATCGGTGTGATTCTATTATAACCCATAGACCCCAAACCTGGGTCATGAAATCAGGCGATAAACGTGTTGTAAGGAAGGAGAAATGCAGGAATCAATTAGGCAGTGGGAAACATTTACAAACACTTAATAAGACGAAACCGGAGTGGGAAACATCTAGACCGAGGCAGAATCAATACATAACTCACAGTCGGATTGAACATCATGACACGCACTCTTCTGAATCAGGGTCGAACAACAATAACACCAACAGGTAATGTAAATATTGAACTGGGAGTTTAGGCCGATGAGGGCACAAATCATCTCAGTGATGCTGTCCATTCAAGATGAACTGGTATCAGCTGAGTGTTCACTCAAGGACGGATCAGTGAGTGTCACTCAGAGGACTGATCAGTGAGTCATGTCCCTCAAGCGATCTGATCATGGAGTGTCGTTCAATGAACTGATTCAGTGATGTGACATTCAACTTGAAACTGATCGAGTCGTGTAGTGTCACTCAAGGTACTGATCCAACTGTGAAGTGTCACTCAAGGGTACTGAGTCATGTGGTGTCACTCAAGGGCTGATCAGTGAGTGTCATTCAAGTGAACTGATCGTGAGTGGACATTGCAATGATACTTCAGTGCTAGTGTCATTCCAATGAGGCTTGTCATCATGTGAGTTCATTCTTCAGAGGACTGAATCACTGAGTGACTATTTGTCAATGAAACTGATCTATGCAGCGACATTCATATGAAGCTGTAATCAGTGAGCATTAAATTCAATGATATCTGGATCAGCTGTAGTGTCACTCTAATTACTGATGTTCAGGTGGATGTGTCATTCAATAGACTATACCAGTGCAGTGTACGTTCAGATTGTGTAGACTTGAGTGTGCGTGAATTCAATGAAACTGTGATCAGTGGTATTTGTACATTCATTACTGATCAGTGTAGTGACCATTTCAATGAACTGTATTCACTGTGTAGTGACGTTCCAATGAACTGATCACGTGTTGAGTTTCGTATTCAATGTAAGCTGATCAGTGTGTGAACCCTTTCATGAATCTGATTCATGTGCAGTGCGACATTCAATGAGCTGCACCAGTGAGTGACATTCAATGAAACTGTATTCATGACGACATTCATAGGAACTATCCAGTGAGTGATAATTCAGTGATGAGACTGAGTGGCAGTGCATGACATTCAATGGTCGCTATCAGTGTAGCGAATTCAGATGATACTCTTTTATCAGTGAGCGACATTTCAATGAACTGATCAGTGACGACCATTCAATGACTGATCATTGAGTGACATTCAATAACTGTTATCAGTGAGGTGGTATTCGGATCACTTCATAGTTTTCTGAATTCATTGCATTGAGCGACGTGTATCATGATACTGATCAGTGCTGACAGTCAAATATGAACTGATCAGGTGGAGTTGGCAATTCAATAACTGTGTAACAATTGCCGAGCGAGAGGTAAACTTAAAGAGGTGGGAGCACCGGTAGAGTGCAAAAAGCCTTCCGCCGCCAATACTGCCTAGGTCACTCATAGGGAACCTGATATCCTTATTCATTCAATTGACATCAACAGTGCTCACGGAGATAGTTTGCAACTTTCCCCTTTTAGTTTTATTACTTTTACACTACTCACTTCATTCTCAGAGATCTTTAGATTCTTGAGACAGAAATTGATTTTCTACGTGGGTATGTATCTCTATCTCTTAAGTGTGCAATCAGCCGCAATTATAATTTTGCATTGTTTTTTGTTTGGAGAGATCACTTGATAACATTAGAAATGCAAAAAAGTAAAATTATGTAAATTTGTTGAAAAAAAAGTTGCAAAATTTTTTTTTTGGTTCTAACAATTTTTGGGGTGGGGGGGGTGAAATCATTAAACTGTAGAATGCAAAAAAAAAAAGCAAATATTTTTTCAAAATGTGCCGAACCCACCATTAGCGGCCATATTGATTTTGGACCAGTCCAAAATCTAATGCATTGATCCTTTTGGACCATTACCTAATCCCCCACCAAGTTTCGTCGAAATCCGTCGAGGAGTTTTTTCGCGTATTACTGGGTGTTCAACAAGACAAACAAAACAAACAACAACAAAGAGAAGGGTGAAAACAGTAGTAACCTCCGTCTTCGATGGCGGAGGTTAACTTAGAGGTGGGAGCACTCGCGTTAGAGTGCAAGAAACCTCCGCCGCCAATCCTCTGGATCACTTACAGTGAACCTGCATATTCCTATTCATGTGTGTAGTTGTCAAAACGGATCGAGATCTCTACTGAACCACGATTTGAATAAACTAAACTAGACGACGCGCATGTTAGAAATGCCCAAAAAATAAAATCGAAATTTTTTTGCAAAAAAAAGTTTGCAAAATTTGTTTTTTTTCCCCTCTAACAAATTTTTTGAGGGGTTGGAAATCACTGTAAAACATGTAGAAAGCCAAAAAAAAAAATAATATGTCAAATTATTTTTTCAAATAAATCGACAATTTTTTGAAAAAAAGTATGCAAAATTTTCTATAGTTTTTTGTGTGGACAAGTCAAAATCTGAGATAAGCCACGAAGTGCTTGGACCATACCATAAGACCTCTCTCACCAAGTTCGTCGAAAATCGTCCAGGAGTTTTTCCTAATACTGTTCACAGATACAAATACAAACAAAGATCAGGAGTATAAACAGTATACCTCCATCCATCTTCCGATGGCAGAAGGTTAATAACAAGATTACATTGCAGCGGGACTTCATCAGACGTGATTGAAGAGACACGGACTTGATACATTGAATAGGAGTTATACATGGAGATCTGATGGAGATGTTGCGATAATAGAAGGGTTTGTGACAAGGATCCAGTGCAGTGGAGTTTTTTCAGCTCTGAGTGGACAGGGGGTGGACCAAGGACATAGCTGTGAGGGTAAAGAATATGGAGTGAGAGATAGTTCATTAAGCCGAAGCGTCTTCAGTCGAGAGTGCCTACATGACTGAATTGTCTTCCCGGTAGAATGTGTATCAGTCGCATGTGACTCGGGGGTTGAGCTGGATATAAGTTCTATGTTGGATTAGATCTGGGTGGTACTAGTACACAATGGAGACAGAGGGTATGTTGGTTTAGGCTTTTGTGGATGTTAGGGACGATACTGGGGTTGGTGCAGCGTACGCCACGATGGCCGAATGGCCTCCTTCTGCGCCAAAGTTCCATGTGTATGTCATGGAGGGACTTGAATGCACATCGTCTTCATGGTACAGCATGACTGCCCAAGCCGGTAAAACGATATGAAAGTGGCCCAATATGTTGATCCCAAAATCTCCTTCCTATTCGTCCAAATCCTTCGATCCTTCTGATCAGGGTGTGAGTTTGAAGATCCTTGTCTGGCTCACCAAGCTCAAAAACTCTACCCATACCAAGCCAACCATTTGCTCCCTCCTGTTCTTATTCCTCTTCCACATTCATGTGTTTCACCCCTGTCTCTGTTGGGTAGTCGATAAAGTCGAAAAAAAAAGTTTTTTTTTTTTGTTGATCTACCCTATTTCACTTTTTCCATCATATGTTGTCATTCTGTATGTCTGTTCTGTCGATCCAGTGCTCCGTTAATACAATGGCGATTTTCGATGAAAACTTGGTTAGGTTCATACCATGACCTAGTTCGTGTGCAAAATGAGAAACCGTTGTTATGGACACCACCGTTGCCTAGAACGGGACTTTTGAAATTTTTGAAAATCATTAAACAAATTATTTTTTCGAAAATCAAAAATCCGGGCCATGAGCGAACTGTGCGGCATACATCAGCCATATGTCAAAAATTTCCAGCCGGATCCTTATGAAAACTGTTCGCGAGAAGATAGACTTTGAATGAACCCTGGTCTAAAACAATAAAGAGAAACGAAGTTCGTGTTATATCTCAGAGACTCATGAAGTCAGATATACATTGAAACTGGTTATGCGTAGGTTCATGTATTCCTAGTTATGTGTGAGGAAAGAACCGTTTGCTATGGACCCCTCCGTGCCTTAGCAACGGCCGAAAAACCTCTAAATGTGGGGGTATTTTAACGAAAAAAAACAATCTGCAGCATTAACCCTTGAAAGCTAGAAATCATGAATTTTCTTGTGCTTAATCTATCAGGTCATTTCCCCATCGAACGGCCATCGCCATCAGGTTCTAATTGGTAGGCGACTACCCATGTCCGCCTACCGGCTTTCTGTCTGTCTGTTACTTTATAAAATCGAAGATTTTTCAAACTTGGGCGGTCGACTTTATTAATTCATCTGTTGTTTTGTCTGTTTGTCAAATTGCCTACAGTCACAATTCTAAATCGATCATCATGAAAACTTTACCAAGTTGTGGAGGTAGTCACAGACTGAGAAAGCCCATTGATTGTTGAGGTCAAAGGTCATCTCGATGTCAAATTTCTAAAATCGTCATTTTTCATCTGACTGATTTGAAGGTTTTGAAGAGGATTTGCATATTTGACACTGACTGGTAAACCAAACTATTTTTTGAGTCAAAAGGTCAAAGGGTTCAAACTCAAGTCAGACGCAGGGCCAAAAATGGATACATGATATGTCAAAAAGGTTGGTGGACGGATTCAGCATGAAACTTGGGGACAGTGCGTGTGTGGCAACGACGAATTGATTCGATTTTGGTTGAAAAATCCGAATCCGGATCTGGATAGAGAATAATTTAATTTATAAAGTGATTCTTCACCCATTATGATGATGGGCCAAAAACCAATATAGTACTGTTATAGCATGAAATTCAAAATGTATTGGGCCCGATATCTATGTTCTCGTGGATCAGGCATTGCGGGGTGGAGGTATGTGCTCCACCGAGTGCCCTTCTAGTTATTCGGATTGCTGTCATCAACTTCCCCTTCACTCTTGCTTATCGTCATCCTCACCATTTCTGCTCCTCCACCCCTCCTCTTGCTGGAGTCTGCAATGCACATCTTCCAAATTCCCATCCCATTCCATATACTGTATTCTCTCCTCGTCGTTCCCTTCATTT
>CM068963.1:16853682-16864101 GCA_035128595.1 Eptatretus atami | reverse complement strand
AGAGAGAGATACACAGTGTATGACTCACCATTGACGTCACAATTCTTATTTTTTTTTTTTGCATGATTGCGTCACAATTCTTTCTTCTTCTTCTTTTTTTTTTTTGCACGTACAGCCACGCACGTACGGCACGCACGTACGGGCACACACGTACGGGCACGCACCTACGGGCACACGAGGCGAATGAACGGCCTGTGTGGTTGTTGTTTCTGGATGCAGTTTGAATTTATTTTATTTTTGCACGTACGGGCCCCCTCGTATGGGCGTCACTAGTCTTCTATAATTCCAGCAATCTCTGTGTGTCTGTGTGTGTGTCTGTGTGTCTGTGACGCGCTGTTTCTCGAACCACTGCGTCCGATCTAATTGAAACTTGCCAGGTATATTGCTGGGGCCCTGTGGATGTGCCTTTTTCAAGGTTTGATATTAATCGGAAAGCGTTTCCCAAGTTACCGCCATTTTTTGCCAACCATATCAGGACACGGTGCTATGACATCACGATTGACGTCACAATTCTTCTTCTTTTTTTTTTTTTTTGCACGTACGGCCAGCACGTATGGGCACGCACGTACGGGCTGCGAAAGCAAGGAACGGCCTGTGTAGTTGTTGTTTCTGGCACGCGGTTTGAAAGTTTTTTTTTTTTTGGCACGTACGGGCACGACACGTAACGGCCATGCACGTCCGGGCACGCACGTAGATACATCATCCATCAGATCCTTCAGAAATCTGTTGGTTGCAAAATCTGTGATGGGTGTACGTGGCATCACTACAAAGCAAACTACAAAATCTGTGATGGGTGTACGGGATTATGCGCACTACGGGCCCGCACTAGTCTATCTGTTGGTTCACGAGCACCAGCCAGAGTGACCACTGATTGGTTCACGAGCACCAGCCAGAGTGACGCACTATTGGTTCACGAGTCAGTAAGTGACCACTATATTCGTTATGGTGTGTGTCTGTCTGTCTGTCTGTCCTGAGGCATAGCTTCCGTGGGTTTTGATCCGATCTTGGATAAAATTAGGGTGTGAGGTTTGCATCGTGATCTAGTTGTGTTTTCCTGAGAATGGGCATGCTGCTCCATTATGGGTGGAGCACCCCAAAAAACATGTGTTTTTAGGGGGTAGATGTTTCAAGTTACATCTTCTCCAAGGGATTTGTCGAATCTGGCAGGGGTTTCGTATTTTGGTTAGCCCAATGGCACCTGCATAGCCCCATGGAGCTCGATTTTTTCATTTTCGTCCAAGGTCAAGGTCACAAGGTCACGAACTTAGAAATGTCAAAAAAATCAATAATTGGGCATCGAGCTACTAGGGTTTTCAACTGTTTCGAATGAAAGTTTGTATGCAGTAGTGCTCTTCGAGTACTACAAACTTTCATCATTTACGTTTTTCCGGATTCCCGCAGTTTGCCCGTGGCGTCCCCTCAAAGGTCAAAAATATTAAAAAGGCGAACCATGTACATTGCCGTGAACCATCGCATCTCCAGACTTGTATTCGTTATGGTGTGTGTGTGTCTGTTGGGTAGTCGATCTTGTCGAAAAAAATATTTTTTTTTTTTTCTACCCTTATTAATCAGTATTTCCGTCGATATGTTGGGTTAGTCCATCCAGCGAATTTGTTAAATTTTTTTTTATTTTTGAAATTTGTTCTACCTTATTATCAGTTTATCCGTCGATATGTTTGTCTGTCTGTCTGTCCTCTGTTCGGTCCAGTGCTCCGTTAATACAATGGCGATTTACGATGAAACTTGGTTGGTAGTGTCATACCATGACCTAGTTGTGTGCATATGAGAACCGTTGCTATGGACACCACTGTTGCCTAGCACGGGACTGTTGAATTTTTTGAAAAATCATAAAAAATTTTTTTTCGAAAATCAAAATCGGCACGAGCGACTGTGGGCAGTACATTCAGCCATATTGTCAAAAATTTCAGCCGGATCCTATGAAACTGTCGGAGAAGATAGACTTTGAATGAACCCTGGTCGAAAAACAATAAAAAAAAGAAGTTCGTTATTTCTCAGAGACTATGAGTCAGATATACATGAAACTGGTATGATAGGTTCATGGTATGCCCTAGTTATGTGTGAGAAAGAACCGTTGCTATGGACCCTCCGTTGCCTAGCAACGGCGAAAAACCTCTAAATGTGGGGGTATTTAACGAAAAAACAATCTGCAGCATTAACCCTTGAAGCTAGAATCATGAATTTTCTTGTGCTTAATCTCAGGTCATTCCCCATCGATGGGCCCATCGCGTCAGGTTCTATTGGGTAGGCGACTACCCATGTCCGCCTACCGGCTTGTTTTGTCTGTCTGTCTGTATGTCTGTTCGGTCCAGTGGCTCCGTTAATACAATGGGCGATTTCGATGAAACTTGGTTGGTAGGTTCAACCATGACCTAGTTGTGTGCAAATGAGAACCGTTGCTATGGACGCCATGCATCGGACATTTGAATTTTCAAAAAATCTCAAAAATTTAATTTTTTTTTAAATCTAAAATCGAGCCACGGCGCGACTGTGGGCAGTACATTCAGCCATATTGTCAAAAATTTCAGGCCTGGATCCTAATGAAAACTGTCGGAGAAGATACGACTTTGAATGAACCTGGTCGAAAACAATAAAAAAAACGAAAGTTCGTTATATGTCAGAGACTATGAGTCCGATATACATAAACTGGTATGGTAGGTTCATGGTATACTCCTAGTTATGTGTGAGAAGACCGTTGCTATGGACCCTCCGTTGCCTAGCAACGGCCGAAAAACCTCTAAATGTGGGGGTATTTTAACGAAAAAACAATCTGCAGCATTAACTTGAAGCTAGAATCATGAATTTTCTTGTGCTTAATCCTCAGGTCATTCCCATCGAAGGGCCCATCGCGTCAGGTTCTATCTCTTATAGTTTCCAAATGGCAAGCCCTGAAACTGAAAAATCACAGCCAAATGGTCTCCAGATGAGCTTTCTTAAACGATAGGTAGGATGCCGAAACGTTTTCTTGCATAATCTTTAGCGATTGCGCAAAAAAATTTCTTCAAAATTAAGAATGTCCCTCAAACTTTTCAAATGGCAACCTCTGAACTTGGGTGCCCAAAAATTTTTTTTTTACCGAAGTCCCAAAAACATGTTTTTCACCTTTTGGATGACTTAGAAGCTTTTTCAAATTATTTAATGCATAATCTTTGTTCTATCTCCTATAGTTTGCCCATGGTGACCATTTGAAGTTTGCTGCATCGCTGATTTCTCAGTCGAAAAAAGGCATGACAGATATCTCAGCAAGCATGACAGATAGCACCTACTGAAACTTCATAGGGCTATAGAACCACATTGAGTACTGCAACTTTTGTACGTTTTTGTCATTTTCTACTGGGAAAGGCTGCCGAGGTCATAGAGTACACTACTCATAGAGTACACTGTCTGTCTGTCTGTCTGTCTGCGACCGCTGTTTCTCGACAACACTGGTCGATCTAATTGAAACTTGCCAGGTAATTGCTGGGGACCTGAGTAATGTGCCTTTTCAAGGTTTGATATTAATCGGACAAGTGGTTCCCAAGTTATGGCCATTTATTTACCAAACAAATGACAGGACACGGTGCTATGATGTCACGATTGACGTCACAATTCTTCATTCTTTTTTTCACGTACGGCCACGCACGTGCGGGGACGCACGTACCGGCACGTACTAGTAATAATAATAATAATAATAATAATAATAACTTGCCAGCAGTGTTGCCGTGAGTAAGAAACTGGGGTCCAAATGGTCTTGAAGCCCATCATGGGTGATTGGAATATTGATTTGAATGTTTGATGACAACTCTATAATATCATCTTGCACGTCTCCTTCACGGGCAATCATTGTCACGCTATGGAAATAATTGTCTGGAAATTCCAATCAACTGCCTTGATGGTTTCGTTGATCATACATTTCATAATTATTCGCCTCTTCTTCTTCTTTACTTTCACGTGCAGCACAAGGCCACGAGGAGCATCGTTGGCTGGGGGCGTGGCCGTGTGGTCAATGCAACGCGCTCTGTCAGTTCGTGCAGGAATTTATAATTTGCCCAGGATGCCGGCGAGAGGTCGCCTACTCTTCGCGAAGGACACCGTGGGATATTTGACGTCCACTAACTAACACTGGCAGGTGAGACGCTCCGTTTAACGCCCATCCGAGGGACAAACACACATTGCTGCTTCCTTCGCCCCGCATGCTTGGGAAGCACCAGGATGACGGTTTGTAGTTGGGTCGGGATTCAAACCCAGGCTAGACGGCACAGAGACGAGTGTGCACAACTCCATGGGTCTATCGGCAATCCTGTCGGCCCAATTATTCGCCGTTCCCACCATCTCCGATTTTGAAAATTCCTCCTAGAATAAAAAGTTATGACGTCAAAATATCTCCGCTAATGGCAATCGCCTAAAAAATTATCTCCGAAACTAGGCAAGCTTTTTGAATTCTGTTTGCAGGAATCGAACAGGCATTAGCAGAGATGAATTACCGCACATATGATACAATCACTATGACGTCATATCAATTTTTATGACGTCATTCCTATTTTTTGACATTTTTTGTTTCACAACCTGGAGTTTTCATCGGATCTTCGTGAAACTTGCCATGTATATGCAGAAAGCCACGTGCAGGCAGTAACCATCTCCGATTTTGGAAATTCTTCCGAGAAAAAAAGTGTGACGTAATAATATCGCCGCTAATGGAATCGCCTAACCATTATCTCCGAAACTAGGCAAGCTGTTTGAATTTTGTTTGCGGGAATCAAGCCGTGCATTAGCACAGAATATTATATTTATCGCAAACCTGATACATCAACAATGACGTATATTCGTTTTTTATGACGTCATCATTAAGAGGACGAGGATCTTAGCTCATTTGAGCTTGTTTATCAATAAGCGGGGGAAACACGGGTTTAGGCGACTGGACACCAACGCAGTCAAACATAGACATTTTCCCTCCAAAAAATAATTACAACCCACATCCATCATTCCACCTCGTGCCAACAAAAGTAGCCTACAGGTCAAATATGAACCACCGGAGTACTCATTTAGTCCGTGTATCCACCATTATAAAACGAGACTCCCCGTCTCACTCCGCAGTCATAGAAAAAATGGCGACGGCCCCCGGCTCGGGGTACAGGTGCAGCATCGTCGTGCTTGCAAAAAAGGCAGATGGTTTGAGAATGCAGGGGGTTGCTCAAAACGAGATTAACAGCATAAAAGACAATAAATCAATTAAGTCCGTGAGTAGACGTGCCTCACACACTCTCATATATCACTCTGACAGGTCCTTCTCGGTGAGGGGGGCTTGGGAATTGAGCCGAAGCTTTCACTGTGGCCTTGGTGACACCAACGTGGATTGCTGAACTTGTACTGTCACTTCGTTCAGTGACTGCCTTGCCCTTTGTGGGTTTTGGGAGTGTCGCTCCATCTGTGAATCGGGCCTTTTAAAAGGTAGGCCACTGCTTCAGCTCGATCGCTTTAAAAAGACTCGATGTGGATAATGTCCGACTTCTAGATGCTTTTTAACCAAAAATGACAAAGAACGTGGCACGTGGCGAAATTTGGTTGTTCACAAACTAATGTGACTTCATCCTTTTGAAGACCCTTTGAATAATTGCAACTCCAAAGGCGACAGCTCGGTGTCACCCCTGATATGAGCTAGATGTTGCAGCGTCCTCGACTACATCCTGCTCATTTCTTCAGGATGGAACGTGGAATAAGAGGAGGAGGAAGAAGAGGAGGAGGAGAAAGAAGAGGAGGAAAAGAAAGAACCACTCCTTTCACGTCTTCAGATGCACCAGGGTTGCCGAGGCAGCTTTTCCTTGGCGAGGAGACACAATCCTGGATGGGTCGCCACTCCGATGCAGGACGCTCGAATGACTCGTTATTCCCAGTAAGATGGTACAGTACTCATTGGCAAACATGAAAATAATGACAGGAGGAGTCAACGCACCTGCTTGGATATTTTAACGGTGCGACGGTGTTCAAACTCAGGACCCTAAACTCTTAAACCAACCTGCTCGAACGAGTGTTTTTGTCTGTATTTGGTCTATTCTTCCCACAAACCATTTGAGAGCTTGGAAAGAAGCTTCAACCAGGAAGGGTGTGGGGTTGGGGAGGGGGGGGGGATATGTGACTATGCTCAGATCTGGTCAATCTTAATAAATAAGATTTATCGTATGTCTGTCTGTCTGTCTGTCTGTTCACGTTTTTTGAAAGGACTGCTGGACCGACAACCACCAAGTTTAGCACACAGCCCAAGTCCGATCCAGGGATTGTCCTAAGGGTATTTTTCATCCATGACCTGAGCCTTTAAATATCACTTTTCTGGCTTTTTTATTTATATGCAATCTCGTTGGTTAAGAGATATCACGTGACATATAACACCACCAAAGGCCAGCGCACCTAATTAGTCAAGCTGTGTCTTCCAGCCATTGGTTCACTGCACAGCTGGCCTAACTCCACGCACAATTGGAACCGAACTAAATAAATAATACGTTCACCATTTTCGTGCTGCGGTAACCAAACTTATCTGCTACGGTAATGCTTCAGTCACATTTGGCTCGGCGGCCGTAGGGTCTAAAAAATCTACGCCACATAGCAATTATAGGCCGGCTGCAGTATTTCCACGGTCACACAATGTAGCAGTCACATATGTTTTTTTTTTGGGTAGCCGCACGGGGTATTTAGAAATTGTGGAGACCGAAAACGTGGGGGGGCCGTACGGTCTTTGATTTGATGTCGCACGGTGACCTTAGGGCGTCCCTGCGGCGGCCATATAATTTTCAAGGCAGACGCAAGGTAGCCTCAAGGTGCCCGCAAGGCGACCGCAGGGGGCCCAAAGGCGAACGTGGAAATAGTGCGGCCGCCGTAATTTTTTGGGGGTTGGCAAAATTCATTTTCATTGATAAGAGCCTACGGAAAACGCACGAATAACCAAGCCACCGACCGTACGCCCTACGTACGGTCGACGGGAACACATCTACTCATGGCTACGGCTTGTCGAATTGCTACGGCCAACCTAGAAAATGAAAAAGTTTATAACTCCGCGCTTAATTCCACGGAGACCCTACGGCCTGTAAAAGATAGCCATATGGGTAGGCCCACTCTGAGGCCACCTCAGAAACTCTGCGGCCGCCGCGCACGTTTCTGTCAATTCAGGGGGGGGGGGTACGGCCGCCGTATCCTAGCCGCAGAGCAAATGTCTCATGCTTAAGTGGTGTACAAACAGTCCGTTCCTATTCACAATGGCCACGCCATGCCCTCCCTTGAAGATATCTACTATACTAAAAAAATAGAATATGTATGTATGTATGTGGTGTTTGTTTGTTTTGTTCGTCCTTTATAGGCAGCCGAACCGTTGGATGGAATGAGATGAAACTTGGCATGAGTGATCCTTGGGACATGAGAACGGACATGGGGGGGGGGGGTCAAGTTCAAGGTCAAAGGTCACGGGGTCAAGGTCACCGGGTAACTTCAATTTCATCCGATCGGACGGGACCAATGCCATTCGAGAGATAATCAAATTAAATGACACAGTTCATTGACGACATTCACTTCCGACTTCCGTTTTTCGAGTTATGACGTCATAAATTGACTAAAACTCAATTTTTCATGTTTGTTGTCCTTTATAGACGGCCAAACCGTTGGATAGAATGAGATGAAACTTGGCATATGTAATCTTTGGAACGGAATAAGGGGATCAAGGTCAAGGTCAAGGCAAAGGTCACAGGGTCAAGGTCACCGGATAACGTCAATTTCTCAATTTCATCCGATCGAGACGGGACCAACGCCATTCAACAGATAACTGTACGCCCCCATGGGCGGGTACTTTGCTAGTATCAACTATAAATGGATGAGGTGTCCGTGTGTGTGTGTGTGTGTGTGTGTGGCATACTTTTTGTCTATTAATTACGTACAGTACGTCTATCATTAATTACGCACAATTGGAATTTACTTTTTGACCCTTCAGACTGCTGAGACCCCTTCAAACTTTGAAGACCCTTTAAAACTCCCAAGAACCTTAAGACCACTGAAGATCCTGAAGACCAAAAGTCCCAAAAAGTTCCTAGAGACCCAAACTTCCCAAAACGTCCCGAGGACCAAAAGTTTAAAAACTTCATGAGGACCCAAAAGTCCCCAAAAAGTCCGTGAGAACCCAAAAGTCCCGAGGATTCAAAAGTCCCAAATGTTTCTGAGGACCCAAAAGTCCCAAAAAGCTCCTGAGGACCCAAAGGACCCAAAAGTTCCTGAGGACTCAGTGTTCTCAAGGACCCAAAAGTTCTGAGGACCCAAAGTTCCCAAGGACCAAAAAGTCCCTGAGATCCAAAAGCTCTCAAGACCCAAAAATCCTGAAGGACTCAAAAGTCCCAGACGACCAAAAGTCCCAAGGACACAGAAGACCAAATGTCCCAGAGGACCAAAGACCCTAAGACTCTGTAGATCCTGTAGACCTTCAAAGACTCTACTATACACAAAAAATCCGATAAATTCCCATGTTTAAACGCATGCCGTGTTAAGGTATATAAAGCAGCTTAATACCTCTCCACCACGGCATGGCATTCTAATCTAAAAATAAGATTCATCGGATGTCTGTCTGTCTGTTTGCAAAGACCGCTGGGTCAACAACCACCACATTTGGCACACAGACCAAGTCGACCCGGGGTTGGCCAAAGTGTATTTTCATCCAAAACCTCAGCCTTTAAAGACCCCCAAGAACCAAAAGACCTTTTTTTACATGCTTGAGAATTATAATACATGCTTGAGAGAAACTTTCTACATGCTTGGAGATAAGACCCCGAAGACCCTTAAGACCCCCCCCCACAAAAAAACCTTAAGACTTCAAAGAGCCTTAAGAACTATAAGCCCCAAAGACTCTTTAAGACCTCAAAGACCCCGAACACCCCAATGACCTGTAAGAACCTTAAGACCTTCAAGACCATCAAGACTCCAAGACCCTGAAGATACCTTTACCCACTGGTGTTCCTTCAGACCCCTTTACCCACTGATGTTCTGTCTCTCCTGCCCCTTCACAATTCCCAACAACCCTCACCGCATCAGTTCTCCTGTCCCCGATCCACCTGACCCATTCTCAGCCCTGCCGGCTATCCTGCTCTCCCCACTTCTCAGTACCCCACCCCTCACCCAGGCAACGCCGGTAACCCTGCTAGTTTGGAAAAAAATGGAACGGGGGGGGGGAGAGAGAGAGAGAGAGAGAGAGAGAGAGAGAGAGAGAGAGAGAGAGAGAGAGAGAGAGAGAGAGAGAGAGAGAGAGAGAGAGAGAGAGCCCAGAGCCCAGAGAGCTCTGCGGGAACAGTTCACCATAAGCTGGTGGTCTATTGAAATCTAGGCCTTGGCTCGTATGACTATGACTATGATGCATGGTCACTAATACACATGCACCACCGTGCAGCTCGAAGCGGGTTCAGATCCGAAGGTGTGTCGAGGTCTGTCCAAACCATTGTTTCTGTTCACAACACAACCAAACATTATATAAACTGAGATTGAACTCTTTGTTCTTCTCCACATTATTTCCCTCATCTTGACCAAGACGAAATAGCCCCTAGAACAAACTCGGAAATTTTGTTTTCACGCAGAAACGCTGAGGTTCAAATTAATCTTGGCCTTCGCCCTTTTGGTCGTCTTATTGTGTGCGTAATTTATACATAAGCAGATTTAATGCCATTTCAATTTCCCCGTGTTGATTGATTGGCTGAAGCATTATTACTGTGCATGATAATTTTTAAATGATGGATTGAAGATTTTAATTATTTGTGCAAGACTATTAGCTGAAGCATTGTTACTGTGCAAAGTGAATTTAAATGGTGGAATGACTTTAAAGTTGTTTCTTTTGTTGAACTGGTACTTCTTTTGGTTCCTTGCCTAATTCATTCCCGCACGAATTGTTGAGTCGATCACATCCACGTGATTAATCAGTTTGCTACGTTGAACTTAATGATTGTAATTGAAATTGCTGCTCGGCTATTCTTGCAACATGGATTACAGCAAGACCTTGTTCGTACCCCCTCCCCACTATCTCCCTCGCCCCCATCTATTATTCATAAATGGAGTCACTCACTAGCGGTGCATTTCCACAAACGCTTTCAAAGCAAGATTGACTCCAAGCGTCGATAGTTCCACGAATTATGTGGAATATCTGATGATTTCTAAATCACCTTGCATCAGCTGTTTGTAATGCAACATAGCAAACGCAAAACCCAGTTCATAGCTAACCCTAAATCCAGTTTATAGATAACACTAAACCCAGTTTATAGCTAACCCTAAACGCAGTTTATAGATAACACTAAACCCAGTCTATAGATATCTATAAACTGGGTTTAGGGTTACTATAAACTGGGTTTAGGGTTAACACTAAACGCAGTTTATAGACAACACGAAACGCAGTTTATAGCTAACCCCAAATCC
>CM068963.1:16808276-16827514 GCA_035128595.1 Eptatretus atami | reverse complement strand
ATCCCTGCAGCGTGTGTGGGAACAGAATTTCCTTTGTTCCCATTCTAAAAAAGGTCCCATGTGGGTCGTTTAGCCGTTTTTTTGTCCGCCATATTGGATTTTCTTGGGACGCAAAAGTAAGGGGTAGGGGTAAATATAAAGGATCTTTTCGCATAGAAAGAATTAGTTACGGTACAAATTAGGTATCATTGGAAAGGTATGACCTGCACTATCACAAAGAACCCTCAATTATTCAATTAGGGCATCGATGACGTCATCAGGGGTCAAAAGGTCACGTTAAAGGGCCACTAAGTCAAATTTCACGCCCATCCTCTTGTCATCCACCCTGCACCTAAGTGAATGAATCTTTTGGATTCTACTTTGCTTGAAGGAAAGTGTACATGTATCGGCAGTTTTTAAACTAAAACAAATTATTTAACTTCAGTACAACATCATTAACCCTTTCCGCAAAAAATACGAAAATATTGAAAAAAATGAATTTTTTGTAATAAGTTTTCCTGTGAAATTGCAGTTTGACACATTTGTTTTCGCTGCCTTTTTGTTATGGTAAAAGGCTTTACATGCTCCAATGATCCTGAAATACAGTCTATGTATCATTCTCTTGGTATTTTCACTTCCACTCCTTACTAATTGATATGGAATATGCATTATATAGAGATCGTGTGTTAACGAGTTACTATAATACGCAGGCCCACAACTAATTAATGTTGAAACATTATTACGACTGCAAAAGTCTCAATGTTCATATTTTAATCTAGTCTTCGTTATCACTGAGAAAGTTCTTCATAGTCACTATCTTGGCTGGACTGTTCTTCCTCAATGTCATCATCACACTGTTCCATCTCTTCTGTAGTCTTCTCAACTAAGTCTATCAAGGTAGGGGAAGTACTGGGCCGCAAGACCACACTGGCTCCAAAACACCTCATCATTTCTTTCCCAACTTGTTCAGGATCATATGGCTTTGGAGACCAGAAGATTGGAATATCTGCTCGCTTGTAGATAGCAAGGCGATGGTTCACTCGACCAATGTGTGGGATAAGTTGTCTCGGCAAGGTGGCAACCGGGAGAGGTCAATCTTAGATTTGGTTGTCAGTTGCTCATCTCCCCAACCATCTTCCTCAACATGATTCCACGTACAGTGTCATAGATTTCTGTCTGGAGTAGCCGTATATCAGACATGTGAATGCCTCAATATCATCAATCGTTTCTGGCTTTACAGACCATTCATCCACCAAGTTTTCTGAAAGGAGATGAGTACAATTATATGAATTGCCACACAAAAGTTAAAAGAAACTGTGATAGTCAGGGGATTTCATAGATAATAAACAAATACCTGAAAGCTTCATGATAAATTGGGATGACGTTGTAACTTCTGAGGGGTCCGATCTTGCCCTTTCCCTTGAAGGAACTTGTTACGTCTTCCCCGGTGAACACGTACAGGCCCAGGACCATCTTACAGTTGTCGGCACCCATGGATTCTGCAATTTGACTTATGTTGACAATCTGACGATGTTTACCAGTTCCGATGTCAAGAAAGATGGTAAGACCTGTTGTGTTAGCATAAAACAGGAGGATGACAAATATATCAGTGTCTGGTGTCCTGACTACAGCTGACTTTGTAACCCAGTTTGCTGCTACTTCAGGTACAGCACAATCCTTGTGTCTGTTTCCTCCTGATTTGATGTCAACTCATGAATTTCTTGTGCTGTAACCTGAAATGAATAATGTGGAATTTATCATACATACTGATTTAAGCAGTAGGGAAAGGGTTTACAATAAATTGATATCAGCTTGTGCTGTACACCAGGTTGTAGGTTATGCTCGCCTGTCCCCAGAAAACATTTTGTGAAAGCAATGCACTCATTGATTTCGTGTCTTTGAAGTCGGGTCTTCAGCTTATCACTTCTGAAATCTGGATTTGGAAATCCACAGCGTTCAAGTTCTTGGACGTATAGGTGGCAGAGTGTTCCAAGTTGCACGACCTCCTTCTGCCAATTACCCTCTCACGTATAAAATCCAGAACTACATTAAATGAGCTTTGATGAGCTTTAAGCTTTTCAATCTTGCTCGTTTTTCAACACTTCTGTGGCTGATCACGTAAATAATAACACGTGTCTCAGTTTGAATGAACTATGACAGGATTTATGGAAACGAGCCTCTCTTGCAAACAAATCGTCGCCTGCCACCTTGCGATGTAAACGATTGTCTCCTATTTCTATGGCTTGGGATTCAATACGAGTCCAAGCTGCTTCCTTTCCCTTGAAAGATGCAAACGGACACAACGTTCAGTCCTTCGGAAACTTTCGTCTCAAGCATTTCACAGAAAATACATTCTGGTGGAAAAATGTTCTTGGAAGAGGTTGATGGTTACGAGGGGATCGAATTGTTGAGGGTTCATCGTCTGGTACGACACATTTCAAACGATCCTGATGTTTGTAAAGGCTTGATAGCATCCCCGGTGATAGCCTGTCATTTCTAGGTCCACACCATCAAGATTGTCTGGAATTAACCTACACACAGCTTCCATACGAGCGGGTGAATCATGAGACTGAAGGAGCCGTTTTCACGAAGATTATGTAACATCTCAAGCTTTTCCTGGGAGGACCCCTTATATTTGTGTAGTGGTATAAATTCACCATGCTGTATGCCACTCACATGTAAAATACATACAGGAGGAAGGCAATCTGCAGTTCCTCTAAATTGCAACCATGATCAGTTCGGCGTTCTTTTGCCTTGACATGATGAAGCCACCACCACCAGTTAACTACTACTAAGCGGTGCACTACCACCACTGGAGCACTACATAATAGTGTTACCTGAAAAAAAGACAATTATCCACCACCAATAAACTACAGCTACAAGCAGGTATGCATGCCAGCAGATATTCAATACAACCACTAAAACATATAATCAAAATCACAGTTGTCTGCATGTCCTGTAACCAAAAAAGACAACACTGTCAGCTGACGAAATTTAACACCACCGCTAAAGTGTAAGGTAGTTACAATGTCCTCACCTGTAACAAAAAAAGAATGTTAATAACCATAGCCATAAACTATAAATAAACAGTGAAATTAATCATTCGTATGCGAAGGACACACTCACACAGTAAACTCAATACAGAACCGCATTTTCTCAATATTTTCGGTATTTTTGTGTAAAGGGTTAATGATGTTGTACTGAAGTTAAATAATTTGTTTTAGTTTTAAAAAACTGCCTATACATATACACTTACCTTCAAGCAAAGTAGAATCCAAAAGATTCATCCACTTAGGTGCAGGGTGGATGAAAAGAGGGATGGGCGTGAATTTGACTTATGGCCCTTTAACGTGACCTTTTGACCCCTGTTGACGTCATCGATGCCCTAATTGAATAATTGACGGGTCCTGTTGATAGTGCAGGTCATACCCTTTCCAATTGATACCTAATTTGTTACCTGTAACTAATTTCTTTCTATGCGAAAAGGTCCTTTATATTACCCTACCCCTTACTTTTGCATCCCAAGAAATCCAAGATGGCGGACAAAAAAAACGGCTAAACGACCCACATGGGACATTTTTTGGAATGGGAACAAAGGAAATTCTGTTCCCACACACCTCAGGGATTGTAAAAATGCAGGTTAAAAAAAATGTATCATGGGGGTGCATGGGACCCCTATCTTCCTCCTCAAACTAAGGTATCATGTAAACCTGTACTAACATGTTCCATGGTCGGGTTGTCGGTGACTAAACCGTCTCCTCACCAAGGTTTTTTGGTGAGGAGGGTGTTTGGATATGGACACCCAGCAGGATTGAAAACAAAACCTGTCAAAGGGTGGAGGAGCTCCTTGTGAGCCAACGGCCATCCATATCTAGTGCCTAACTGTGTCTGCGGACGTCCTCCTGCAGTTGGGTTACTTCTTATTAGGAGGTTGGTAGCAGGATTTGCCCTCCGGCCACCGTAAAACCCTTTATTCCGCAAAACACAAAAACGCAAAGAAATCTGAAAACCCACTCCGGGAGTACCTTCTGTGCAGCTTCCTTCGCAGGGCAGCTCACCGGATGACGGGATTGTGGCAAGGCCTTCGGGACCCTCAATCTTTGATAATAGGAGGGAAACCACGAGGGTAACATTCCCGGTCAGATTGCGGGAGAGTGTGTGGAGTGGTGCTGAGGTGTCATCCACCAGATGGCGGTCTCCTTGGTTAACCTGAGGCAGTCCTTTGGGTAGGGTGCCTGCAATGTCCTATCCCTAAGAGAGGATGATCACCTGTCTCTGTTATCATCTGAGCTCAAGCGTTTGACATCGGTATGCAGCACTCTCTGAGGTTCGGAGACCGGATTGCGGTGAAAGATCATTGGTGGTGTTACACCTACTATTGGTCTGGTCGCTCTGATGGT
Source organism: Eptatretus atami (assembly GCA_035128595.1). Classification (NCBI taxonomy): domain Eukaryota; kingdom Metazoa; phylum Chordata; class Myxini; order Myxiniformes; family Myxinidae; genus Eptatretus; species Eptatretus atami. The sequence continues at coordinate 16,823,135 of CM068963.1, read as the reverse complement.
TACCATTCCCAAGGAGTTGATGCAGCTGTGTCCAATAAGCTGACTCCAATGATCAATTGAGGTAACATCGGTCAACGAGCCGTATTATGAGACTAAGGATTCGTCACTCCTTAGGTGTCATTTCCCTGGTCTCTGTTTTATGCTCCGACTGAGGCGAGTGATCTCACCATGAAGGATGCATTCTACGCCACGCTTGAGTCTGTGGCTGATCAGTGCCCAGAACGAGATACACTCAGTCTTGGGGGATTTCAATGCGTCGACTGGAACTGATAGAGATGGTTATGAGACGTGTGTTGGTCCCCATGGGTCAGGAACTATAAACCAGAATAGCACTAAGTTCCTTGACTTTGCAAAGAAAGTCATGGACTTAGGTGGCCGGTTCTGGTTTCAGCGCCCACAAGCTCATCGCTGGACTTGGTATTCCAACGCTGGTGGTGTGGCAAAGGAGATTGACCATGTCCTCGTTGATGGTCGCTGGAGGATATCCAGAATAGACAGGGCAAACAAGGACAAACTAACATTTTTTCCAGTCAAGGTTTTCCTCAGTGGATTCATCATCCTGAACCCATACCATTTGATATTAGCTTGGGGGCCACCCAGAATTTTGCCTCAAATTCAAGATGATCTCTCTCTTACGTATGCCAGCGTGCTCTTAACGTATACAAACTTACCCATAACGTATTCGACGTGTGCCAGCGTTTTATGCCAAATTTTGCATATGTCAGGCATACGCTGGCTAAATCGTCAAGGTGTGACAGGGCCTTTACCGGGGCGATAAAACATGCCCAAACAAACGTTTTCTCTTTAACTGTGTTCCACATGAAACGAGTCAGGAGCATTTAAAAGTAAAACCCATGCTATCTACCTGGTAAAGGCCTGCATGCATGCATGCCTCCCCTCCCCCCATACGCGTTCCTCCAACCTCCTCATGGTCCATGCTGAGTATGTATGTGCACCCGTGATGTACTCATCCTTTCACTTGCACACATGCACGGATTTTCCCAAACACGCACTGCACCCTGGCACGTCCCACATGACTTCGGCGCCGCAGCATGTCCGCTCCCCACGTGCCAAAGCACATGGTTTGCGAGATGGCCATGTGACCTCCAGCACAGCACCACGGACTGGGTGGGAGTTCTGTTCACATGCCCAGGAAATGCACGTACTGCACACACATAACCACGCATGCTGGCAGGCAAGTGCACACCCCCCACAGAGAGTCCCTTTACAAATCCTAATCTACCCATTTGTACCACGTCCGTGTATGGTTTATGTACCTCTTCATGCTTGCACATGCAACGACCTTTGCACCACTCACTCAGAATCAGATACATACATGCTTCACTTTGGGGAAGCTGTTTTGAATTAAAAACGAAACCATCAGTCCTTAATAGAGGGGTGAGGGGAGGGGTTAGGGGAGAGCGGGAGAGTTGGAGGAGAGAGGGAGAGGGGTGGTGGGAGAGAGAAGGAGAGGGATGTGAGGGACAGGAAGGGGAGAGAGAGGGAGAGGAGAGGATTGAAGAGAGAAGGGGAAAGAGAGAGAGAGAGGTGGGAGAGTGAGAGGGGGGATTCTGGCAAACGGGATGCCCATTTCAATGTCCATCCGAGAGATGGCACACACATTGATGAATCAGTCTGTGAAACACCGGGATGACAATTTATAGCTGGGTCAGGATTTGAACCCAGGCTAGACAGCTTCGAGTGAGCATGCATACCTCTCACATATCCTGCCATGATGTGGCGATTCATTGCTTTGTTACCACGAAAAACATTTTTTCCCCATTTTCATTCTCTAATTTATTTTGCCTTCCTAACTTTGGACATGGCCCCATGGAGAACCAAGCCGTGGCATCGCCAATGAAGATCAAAACTGGTAGAGCACTCACCAAATGGCTTAAGCAATCAAGCCAGTACTCCAACGAAACGGTTGAAGAAACTTCAAAATAAACAAAACGCTTGTTTCATTTTTTTATTTTTATATGTATCTATGTACGTCAAAGTGACGGCTTGTATAATGAAAGCAGATCAAACAAAAATGGGAAACATAAAATAAAACTGTACTCAAGCAAGCACTTCAACGAAGTTGTTAATAAGGAACCGCTGGCTTGGCAAATGATAGCAAGCTGATTGGGAGTGAGACATACCCACAAAAAACAAAACCACTGTTTTCTTATTATTTTCAGATTTCACTCCAGATTTAGACAGTTATTTAGTCCACGTGATCCGATCCTCAAAACTGAAATAATATTCCAATCCTCCAAACTGAAATTATATTTCTATTATATACTTAATTTTTATCCGTGAGAGTAGATTGTGGAAATCTCAACAAACAATCTGTGAAATCCCTACTACTTCCTAATTTGAAAACCATAGCACTCACAAAAGCGATGTACACAGCGATTTGTCGGTATAAATATGAGACATTCGATAATGTGAGTGAGGAAAGTGAAAGAAAATTTTGAGCGCTTTATCATTAAGAAACCGTTTCGGTGTTGCAACCTGTTATGCAACACCCTGCCTGTGAAGCACCTGATGTACAGTTTGTAGTTTAGGTCGGGAATCAAACCCAGACGAGACAGCTTAAAGGTAAGTGTGCTATCTTTTTACCATCTTCACACACACCACACACCACACACACACACACACACACACACACACACACACACACACACACACACAACACACACACACCTTAGTTGGGTACATAATTCGATATTGAGACATAAAAGACACATTTGCCATTTCCAAGACGACTGTGAGAATCTCATTCATAATCTCTCTTGACGACACTCTAACTTGAAGTCAAGCCTCCATATCAAAATCTCTGTGTTGTTGCTTATCGGCGGTCTTATTATACGACAACCAATCCTCCCACAATTTCCACAACAAAATACAGTGCACAAATTTACCATTCCAACTCTTATATTAACAAAGGTAAATAAAATGATGCAGTCCACGTGTAGTTTTCGCTTTATTTGCTTGGACACCAAGATGGCGGATCTCAAATTGGTGACATCACATGCACAACTATTGAAGGGGAGTTATGAAACGTCATGAAACAACATATCGTTTGTTAATTAGACACAAGACGTTCATTATTTAGGGTTCTCACTTACCTTCCCAGCAAGGATCAGGGTGTTCGCTAGCTTTTTTTCGAAGTGGGAGTCGAATTCGAAACTGAGATGGAAGTTGGTGCTGCGCCATATTGCCGACAAGATGGCCAAAATAACGCGTATGGACAATGTGTGGCACACAATTGCAAGTCGGTTCACAGAATTCAGCAGGTTGTCAGATGTATTTTCCTGTTTATCATTGCCAAAGTTCTCAAGTTTTATTTTATCCTTTCATGACACTCATAAAGATTTTTCTGAAAATTGATCGATCGGGTCAGGAGCCACACATAAGTCGATAAAGAGCCACAGGTTGCAGACCCCCAGCAAGTCTCGGCCGTCCTGTTAGCCCTGTATTTGGAATAATCAATGGTAAAAGTTGACATGCCAAAAACTCTCGCAGTTTGCGTGTCATGAAGGTAATGGGAAAGCTGAATTATCTGCCCTTCTCCTCGAGTGGACGGATGCTTGAGTGGTTAACACAGTGGCTGAGGAAATTCAACTCTCTTTATGGAATTGTGATATGCCGAAGTCCTGCTAACGGGTGAAGACATGGATGTTCCTGATGACATGGATGACAACGACAACGAAGAGGAGACATGGATGTTCCTGGGTCTTTCTGTGGTTGTGCTGTGTGATTAGAATATTATCATCAATATACATGTAGCAGAAGTGTGCAGCTTTCATTGATAATTGATTTTTTTTTCCCCTTGGAGGTTGAAGTGAAATTCCCAGAACACCTGATCAATGAAGCCTTAAAAGGTTTGTGTTGGCATTACCTTTGAACTCAGCATTTGAAGGCCAAACAGCATTTGAAGGAACTCAAACAGGCCAAAAGTCGTGGTGACTGCTGTCTTTGGGATATCGTCTGGATTCACGGGATCCATGGTATGCACGGACGAGGTCAACCTTGGCGAAGATTGTATCACCATGGAGAGTCGCAGTAAAACTCCTGAATGTGTGGAATGGCGTTAACGGTCTGGAACAGTCATTGTGTTTCATGACTGGTAATCCCCACAAGGACACCAATCCCCAGGTGCATTTTTGGGTACCATGTGCAGTGGTAAAGACCAACTGCTGGACGATGGTCTGATGATCCCCATTGTAACCTATAGTCAAACTCCCTGCGGTGATACATTATTTCTGAAAAGGGCACGTAGGTGTGGATGGAAGACACTTGATATTCAGCGATGAAACGATTTATTTTCCATGAACGCTAAGCTGTGTGGAGGCATCCAACAGACGTTTGACATCTACGAGGAGACTGAAATGATGCAAAAAATCTGCACCACGATAGACTATCAGGTGTAAGCAATAGTAAACACCCACAGAAACGAGTGACATAAACCCAAATCAACCTGGAGGAGACATTCTCCAAAAGTAGCAACAACACTGTTGTTAACGCCATGTAATGAATATTCCTGTCGACTTTTTTCCGTTCCATGGCACAATGCTCACCTTTCTCTGTCCCTGTATCCACAAGAAAACAAAGTCTGCTAGCATGATCCACAAGGAAGAGAAGGCGACTGACGTATGACCGAGGTGAAGTCGTCGCCATTAGTTGTGGGCCTTGTCGTTTCCATGTGGCTTGTACTGCACAGTGCTCTACACTGACGAGCATTTGCACCGCAGGTCATGTGGTTCCACCACCAATCTGGAGTGTTCACGGAAGGTGAAGGCGAAAATGGTAGCGTGAGTGCGGCATTTCTCTCTGTCCTTAGAAGGGGTACACGAAGATGGCATGACTGGTGATGCGCAGCATTGAGCTCCAGGACGAGCTTGTTAAGGTCCGCCATTTCAGATTGTACTTGTGCGATGTGCTGTGATGGAGGTGTCACGTGAGCCACAGTTGGTGCAACGGTGTCCATTAAATGAACAGCCAGATCCGCAGCGGCAGGTAGTGCCTGCTGTGTGTTCGCTGCAAGTATCATGGTGGTAAACGTTGCAAGAACAACTCACGAAGGAAACGGTGTCGAACGTGGCGTGATGATTACCAAGAAGCTGCTGCATATGACACAGTAATTGTGTGTGTGTGTCATATCTCCTAAACCCCCGGCTGTAAGAAGTTGTTGAAAGCGGCAGTGATCGGAGGGAGTCGGACACTTTATGGGTGCTGTGTTCAAAGTCATGTTCCTTGGAGGTTGTAGTGATATATCTCTCACCTCCATCGCATACTCTGGTGACGAGTAGCCAACGTTGTATTTGAACCGCGTCAACTCGTCGTGATGTTTCACGTGTCGAAGTGCCTGTTGTGTTTGTGTCACCATTTCTCTCAGAGATGGCTGAATGGATCTTCATTAACTTTCAGAGGCAAATCAGTATATGCCTGGGAGTGTTTTAGGAAATATATCTATATATTGAAAGTTTTCAAAAAGAAAGTTGGATTTTTTTTTTAATCACCATACAGCACTAAACCTTTGTAGCTAGTATGTGAAAGGTCGTATTAAATGATCCCCGACCCCATTTTTTAGTGGGTGTGGGGAAGTGTTTTAGGCCCCCACAGAAAAAATTGACCGGGCACGGCTGAGTACCCCTGCCGGTAATCTATAAAACAGAGATACACCTTTTCATATTCCCTGCTTTTTCATGAATCCAGCTCAGATTTGAGACTCGATCTCCAGTACCTTTCCTCTTCTGAAACCTTTATTGCTTTATGAAGTCTTCTCTCCTGTTTGAATGATCTTTAGTAATATCGAGTTGGCATGTGAAATCAAGGCAATGGTTCTGTTATTTGAATATTCCCTTGCAACCCCTTTCTTTGACATGGTATGTAGATTGACTGCTTCCACCTTTGGGCCATGCAATTTCGCTCCAGAGCTGTGTAAAGATAGCTGTTAAATTTGAATTGCCTCCTCCCCAAACTACCTTAAAGAGTTTTATTGGAATTTAATTGACACCAGGTGCTTTTGCATTTGGCAGCTCTTTCAAGGCTCTACGCACCTCGCATTGTATTGCTGTTGGTTTTATGCCCATGTTCTCTTTTCTTCGAAGACTGCCATCATGTTTGCTATCTCTATTGTATAGAGTTTTGGTAAAGTCCAAAACTCTATACAAAAGAGACTGAAGGTGGATGAAGGTTACATTTTTCACTCGTTTGTTACTTGCGAAATCAAAGATTCGCAAGTACCAGATATCGGTTGTTCTGGTCTGTTATCAGTCTCCTACCAGTTTCACTGGAGTGGACGATAGGTTTGCTCTCCGTCCAACCGTCTGTTGTCTGTCCGACCCGTCTGTGGCTTTTCTGATTTTTTGTTTTCCCCATACCCTTTCACATATTCAGCTGAAACTTGGTACATGGATTTATTATGATAAGTTGCAGAACAAGTTTGAGTTTCAGGGCGTTTCATCAATTTTTCAGAGTTATACCCTTTAGACTTAAAAAAAAAATCATTATACATGGGTCAGTGTTCAGCTGGTGTGACTCGACTCAACTGCTTTACACCCATTGCTGGACAGCTGGCCTGATTCCACCCCCCCCCCCCCAAAAAAAAATCATTGTGCTGCCATTGCATGAAGCAGCATTGATCAGCAGGCCTCATGCCTTAGGCCTGGGTGTTAGTTAGTCCATGGCCATTGAAATTGGAACGATCCCAGGTATATAAATACGATATATTATCCGGATGCTATAAGTTGTGCCACTGGTGTCAACGATTGACCCTTTTGCTTTTCAATGAGGGCATTTCTCATTGCTACAATAATACAGGGAAGTGTGACATCAAAATACCACTAAATTCCACATTTACCACATTCTAGCTCTATGATGTATCATTTACCAGTTGTTATTGCCAAATCTTTCTTCGATGTCATCCCAATTGTTGTGCACACCAGGTATTTCATGAAAGATGTCATCCTGATTTCCACCTCGAGTTCATACGTGTGCGGTCTAACAGCACCTTCTACATCATGATTTTGACTATCGTCTTAATGTGAGGATTGTTTATCAGAAAATTATTCTCAAAATGACTTTCTGGAGAGTCTGAAGCGAGTGTGTGCGGCCATTATTTTCTGTGTATGCCTGGTGTTGGTTTGATGTTAGGTTGGCAGGTTTGGAATCCAAAGGTCCTGAGTTCAAATCCCGCTCGGCCATTGAATTAATACCAGGTGGGCCGATTCAGCCTGTTATCCTTCCGGAGGTCGGCAAAATGAGTACCAGTTTGCTGGGATGATTGAGCGTTCGAGTATCCTGCGTCAGAGTGGCGACCCATTCCAGATTGTGCCCAATAGCCCAGGAGACTGCTTTGGCAGCACGACGCTCTGCACAGAGTATGGTCCCAATGGATGGAATGGATTCTTTGTGTGCTGAGACAGTACTGGTGATGACATCACACAGGACACAATGACCATGGAGGTTTTCTGTAATTTTTGGATGGTACCAGCCAGGTTGGCTTTTCTAACTTTAACATCTCATAAAATGATTAGAATTATAAGCCACGTTCAGTTCTTTGGTCAATGGTACCATCCAGGGGAAGTAATGCTATGCATGATTTTTGACAAGTTATGTGTTCCTTGGTATTTGAAAATGTATGAGAGCATTCTATAACTCTTGGCCTTCTCTGTTAGCAACCCTTATCCAACCTACCCTAACGTGTGGAAAATAACCATAGTTGTGGGACCTAAAATCACATTGGTCAATTTTCAAATCGGCTTCAGTTGCCCGCAAGCACCTTAAAATATCAACTTTTTAATATCTTTTATTACATTAAATTAATCTGTTGTCGCCTGCATTTAAATAGTGTGTTTTATTTCAATAATCAAGGGCCAACGTCAACAGTTTTGTTTTTTTAGAAACTACATGGATCAAAAGTATCGATTGGTGCTGTGAGCCTCATTTTTGTCACACTTTGTTTTATTAGCAATACATATTATTGTCACAACTTTTCAAAAGTTGTATAAACAGGTACATGCTGGTATACCCAGAAATGTTCTTTATAATTATAATTCAAATGGCGATCAAAATTAAAAAGTTACAACATTCCAATATCTTGGCTGATGTTTGTGTTGCAAATATTTCGTATTGTAATAATTTTTTAATTATAATGAATAAAAGAAGATTATGAAATTTGCTTCAAGGTTCAACAAGAGCAGCACTGCCTTCGTACTATGGAGTATGAATTACTGGTACACTAGTGCACAGCTCGAGTTATCTCCATCTTCCTCATCGAGTCGGTCGTCTTCGGAAGTTACGTCCTCTGACAGCTCAGAGGCCTGCTTGCTCTCACAGTTCCTCAGTTTTCACGTGTTTCTGCATTTGAGTCCACTAGTAACACAGCATAGTTTGGTTTCTTGCAACATCTGGAACAAGTGCATGTCAGGAGATTGACGACAGCTTGTGGAGCAGTTGTCCATCCACCCAATGTACAACCAGCTGTTGTCTTACATTGAAATGCTCCAATTTCCAACCATGCTCAATCAGACTTCTATTCAACTACCCGGTAATTAGCACGCAATACATGCTTTCTCAAACAGTCTTTACAAATGGCAATTGGTGACTCGCTATCTCACCTTTCTTTACACAAAAAGGCGATATTCAAGTCAGAACATTTGTTATTTCAGATTTCGCTGCATACATCAGACAAGTGAGCTCCTCAAGTTTGCCCATAAGCTCATCGGTGACATCCCACATTTCATCCAACTCTGCACAGGCAGATTGGACCTTTCTGCAGAGTAACATTGTCAGGCACAACAAGAAGCTCTCCTTTCTTGTCAGGAAAAACATGAATCGTCTCCCCCAAATCTAATTGCAGCTTCTGACGAAGATGTTTCTTTGTTCCTTCTGTAAAGCCATGTGCTCCTTTGGATTTCACAAGTGCTTCCAACTTTTCTGTTCGTTTTGTCATTTTAACCATTATTTTGTTTCGCAATGATGTCATCACGTATGTACTGGAGTTCGTACGATTCTTCCTTCAAGACGTTGTTAGGCTTCAAGCTCCTGATCACTCCCTGTCTTCATGGCGTCGACGTCTGCATCTTTTGTGGATCTTGTGTAATTTCTATCGCAAGAAAAATGATGGTGTGATTCTGCAGCTACTCTGTCCTCGCTGGTGACAGCTAAGATTTTTGAGTGACATTTTTGAATTGCACATTTTTGAAGCTTTGTATCAGCCCTCAGCTTTTCTGCTTTAACTAATGTCTCACGTGTACTTGTTCCTTTGTGTCACTTCACTTTCCCATGGAATATGCATTCTTGTTCGTATATCTGTGATTCGGATGATGTCCTCCTGCTCGGCCGCTTGATGTGGAACATTCGGATTCAATTTCATCATCAGAGATTAGGTGGGCTTTTCGTTTCAAGGCCTCCAGATCTCTCTTCATGGTTGAATATGCTTCTGCATTTTCTGCGATGGGCATCTCGGTGTTTCTTAATCTGTGACAGAATTGGCAATGTCCACAATCGGAGCGTGATTTCTGATTTGGCAACTTCCGTCCAACAAGGCCTTCCAAGAGTCAATATTTTGTGGACTTGTTGAACTGTCATCCTGGTCTATGTGAAGCGATTCCTTGTGGATAATGCATTGTCTCTCGGCCATTTCTTTGCTCTGTTGGTTTATCACCACCATCTGAAATGAAAACAATGAAAATTGCATTCAGTTACCATGGTTGCTAAAGACATGACATTACCACTAACAACAATTTCTAATCTGTGAGTATAACGTCACAATAAAAATCTGTCTAACTTTTTGGAATTTGCTCTGACATCAACAATGTAAAACTACTGTGATTTGTTTGCCGGACATCGTTACAGTAACTGTCTATGATCATCCGATGGATTGGTCAATATGTCCATTATTTCATTTTCACCACCAGCAACGATTCCTCCCCAGTTGACGAAGACAGCCATTTAGTATTAATCATGTTGAAAATGAAGAGAAACAGGTGTATTTTGTACCACATACATGTACATATGCATTTTTGAAGTTGCGTCCTAGTTAGTGTTTCTGTAACAAACTGTTGATGTTGGCCCTTGATATTGAAATATAACGCACTATTATATGCAGAAGATAACAGATTTATTTCATGTAATAAAAGACATTTTAAAAAAGTTTATATTTTAGGGTGCTTGTGAAGAACTGAAGCTGATTTGAAAATTGACCAATGTGATTTTCGATCCCAAAACTGTAGTTTTTTCACACGTTCGGGTCGGGTTGGTACAAGATTGCTGGCATAGAGAAGGCCGACAGTTATAGAATGCTGTCGTACTGTACATTTTCATATCTGGGGACATTACACCTTGTCAAAAATCATACATAGCATTACTCCTCCTGGATGGGACTGACCGCTCCTCCTGGTTCGTAGCCTATTACTTACAAATCAATATCATCACATCCAAAAAAAAAGAAATTCTGATTCTGTGGACCTTTATGTGATTCTTCACCATTGAGAGATGAGGCCAAACACGATATATAGCACAACATTTCAAAAGGTTATGGACAGATTATGACAAAACTTGGTGGATGAGTTGGTTAGTGACAAGAACAACCCGATTAGATTTCTGTTTCAGGTCCGGATTCAGATCCGACCTATCGGTGGGATACAAAACGTAAACTGTTGAGCCTGGCGGAGGTATGTGCTCTACCGAGCTCTGTTCTAGATATGTTTTCAAGGTCGAATCTGATCGGAGTTTTTGATGTTTTTTCTCTTTTTTTTCCACCTTTCTCAATTTGACTCTTAGTTTTTCCGCAAGAGTTCATTGATCTGTCCCACAGTCTGTATTGACAGAATATTGGTAGATTGCACAGCACTTCTCCATCTTCTGTTGATTAGAATGAAGTCGATCTGATTTCCGTCTTGCCATCAAGTGAAGTCCAAGTGTACAGTCTACGCTTGGGTTGTTGAACCATGTGTTTACAATTACGATATCATCTCCACACAGATTTTGGACACCAAGTCAGTGCTTTTCCTGCAATCCCTGCACGCCTGCAACTTCCCAAAATGCTCCACATTTTCTTCATCTGCTGCAGAGTTGGAGCATATATCTGAATGACGGTGGTGTTCACCGGAGTCCTTTCAGCCTCACTGATATTAACGTATCATTGATTGGGTTGTATCATAGTACTGACCCTGCCATCTTCTTATTTCGAATCACTGCCAGTCCATTTCTTGTACAGGTTTTGTGACCAGAAAAGAAAGCACGAGGGAGTATTAAGCAACTCCCACTATCCTTTCCTGGAGGATGTGGATTCTCTCGTCAAATAAGCATCCAGGAAAGCAGATCGATGGATGGAAGGATTGCTACCCTTGAGGGTAGGGTGGGGGTGCACAGATCATTGTGCACTGGTTTCTCGATTAAAATCCCCATCAAATTTTAGTGGGACATGTAAGTTTAGTTTAGGACTGGAGAATGTTATGAGAATGTTTTAATGGTCAGAATGAAGTTGGTACATGAAGGATAACCAAACTGATGCACCAAATCAGTGAAATTGGATACAGCACAGGCATGGTGGCCAAATGGCTCCCTTCTAAAGTTTGCACACATATTGTTGAGGTATTTTGATCCAACTCCAGCCGTAACCGCTAGAGGAGGCAAATGAGTCATTGCTTGGGATCACAGAGCCAGGGGACTCCTCCACGAGAGTTCACGTGGGTTTTCACCGAGGTGACCCTGTTTTAATTGACCCTCGAGAAGATCTTGAACAAAATGCAGCAGATGTTAAGACATGGATAACTTGTTTAATTGGTCTTTTGTACCATTCTTTTCATAAATAGGGTTATATTTGAAGATCACCATTGATGGAGTCTTTTGGGCTGCTCTAAACCAATATCGAGATAAGGAAAGAGGGACCATATACCCAAGCCATGTACAGTCTGGAGTTTATTAATATCAGTCCAAATTGGCATGTTGTTACAGATACCATGGCATCTTTTAATCCTGATGCATATTCCAGACAGGATTTTTATTTTTATTTTTATACATTGTCGAGGCCGTATAAGAGCAACACACAGAATGTACAACAAGGGAAGCAGAAGACAAGAGGCAGGGAGAGAGAGGACAAAAAAGTGGGGAACAGAGACATGAGATCTATGGAAAGGAGAGGGAATCGGTGGGGTACACCGTACACGGGGTAAACAAGATGGACACCACAGGGACTTTCAGGTCCTTACACGACAGGGATAGCCAGATTAAGGTGCCTCAGATGGAGGGTGTGCCGCACAATTCACTATCCTCTGCTTGCCAAACACAACACCGTGATGGTCGGATTCCATTCCAGCAGACATTTAGAGTTCATGGCCTTTCACACAATTAAGACTTTTTAATCAGACATTTTGGGTGCTTAATGCAATGCTGAAGAAAAGTGTTAAGTGGGAAACTCCCACAAACAGACATTCATTAGGGACGACACTGGGTCTAGCTTCTTGCCCATCATGGTGGAGGTTTCTGACTGCTGATCTTGCAGTTGCCTCTGCAGCACCATTGTTGGATATGTTTCCAGAGCTTTTGCAGGTTGACATCATAGAATCAGAAAAAAAGTAGAAGCCATGGAACAGGGAAAGTGCTGTGGGAATTCCCCTGGCAAGCCTCATGATGTTTGTGATGGCCAGCATTCAGCCGATGCTGCAGCGTTCGGGTGACAGAGCGAGATTCAGGTTTTTCTCACCAATTTCAAAGCCTCTTCATGGTGGCGCAATTTAGCCGCTTGTTTGTCCGTAAAGTCCCGCCACCCACACCCCCATCCACCCCAATGCTTCCTTTCCCTCTTCTACTTCACCCCCATGCACCCTGACTCCCCTTTTCTCACCCTCCCTCATTCTCACTAATCTTCTGGCTTCATCCTTTCTTTCTCGTCGTCTTCTCATCCGCTTCTTATGAGAGCATGGTGCCCTCACCACCCCCGCTGAATTTTATAAAGAAAATTTATTTTTTTCCTACTTCTAAATGTTGAAAGAGTTACATCAACTCTTTTTTTGCTGAGATGTGTATCCACCTGTGCCTACCACAGTCTATGTAAGCCATAATTTACAAACAGTTTTCAGTGTCTTTGGTAAAAGTACATTTCATTCATTGTGCACAAGTCCATTTGACAGTATGTATTGTCACGGTCCTTGAGTGGCAGTTTGTAACATCGCGAGAGTGGAGTTCTTTTAAATGTCTACTTGTACTACCAATAAGGTCCAATGGATATCTGTTCTTTTAACCTCCCAAATGTTTAATTCAGAACCTAATTGCACCATATATGCAAACAACGAAAATCACTGAATATAAACTAATCTTTTTTATCGGTGTAAAACACAACAGAAGCTGAAGACATGGAATAATAAATCTGTAATAATAAATATTGGCCACGCACTAACTGTGTGTGTGTGTGTGTGTGTGTGTGTGTGTGTGTGTGTGTGTGTGTGTGTTGTGTGTGTGTGTGTGTGTGTGTGTGTGTGTGGTGCGTGTGTGTGTGTGTGTGTGTTCATAAAGCATAATTTTTTTCTCTGCTAACTCCTCTCCCCCCACCCCTCTCTCTCTCACTTCTCCCTGTCCAATCCTCGCTCTGCTCCCCCCCCCCACCTAATACAGAGCAGCACCCCCACACATTCTCTCTCTGTCTCTCTCTTCTCTCTCTCTGTCTCTCTCTCTCTTCCTCTCTCTCTCTCTCTCTCTCTCTCTCTCTCTCCTCTCTCTCTCTCTCTCTCTTCTCTCTCTCTCTCTCTCTCTCCTTTCTCTGGACATGTCCGGGCGGTGTCTTAGTCCAGACAGTGTTTGTCCCCACACGTGTCTTGGCAGTGTTTATCTCTGGGTAGTATTTGGCTCCGGACGTGTCTAGGCGGTGTTTATGTCACACAGGAGTTTGTCTCCAGACTATCCAGATGGAGTTTTTCTCCGGACATGTCCGGATGAGAGTTTGTCTCTGAACGTATCTGGATGGTAGTTTGTCTCCAGACATGTCCCAATGGGAGTTTGTCTCCAATGTGTCCGGACAGGAGTTTGCCTCCATATGCATCTGGGCAGTTTTGTCTCTGAACGTGTCCGGGCCATGTTTACGTCCAGACGGGGTTTGTCTATCGACGTGTCCGGCCGGTGTTTGTCTCCGAACGTGTCCAAGCAGTGTTTTTGACTGGACAGGAGTTTGTTCCGGACATGTCTGGTGGTGTTTGTTTCCGACAGCTTGGCTCCTGACGTGTCCAGGCGGGTGTTGTCTCCGAATGTGTCCGGGCAGTTTGTCTCCGGACATGCTGAGGCTGGTGTTGTCTCTGGATGGTATTTATAATCTGACTGGTAGAAAATAGATTTCAGACATTATTTTGTTTCCATCTTCACTGTTTTCTCTGCAGAATCATTTTGATGAGACGGAATGAATCGTAATTAACGCTCCACTGCACGTCTGCCTTCCGTTCCTCTCACTGAATGCTGCCTTCCCTTCCCCCATCCTCTTCACTCTCCCTCCATCCTCGCTCTCCCTCCCTCCTCGCCCCCCCCCCCCCTCCTCGCTCCCCTCCCTCCTCAGTATTCCCATCAGCAAAGCAATGGGTGGTATTTGCTAGTAATAAATGTGTTCGTCAGTGTGTGTGTTAGTGTGTGTCTACTCCATAACTCCAAAACTATGAAACCTAGCAGCCTGAAACTTTGCATGCACACTGAGGGCACTCCAAGGGAGCGCATGAGTGAAAATTGTGTGTTTGGGTTAATTTAAACACCCTTTTGAAGATTATAATTAACAGCCTTGTGTAATTATCCTTTACCATGGCGCATCCTCCGTTACCTCGCTCTCGTTCACAGCGGTCTTAATCCGCCTTTTTTTTTTGGCCTTGACTTGGAACAGGCCGC
>CM068963.1:16778238-16808251 GCA_035128595.1 Eptatretus atami | reverse complement strand
ACAGTGAAGATGGAAACAAAATAATGTCTGAAATCTATTTTCTACCAGTCAGATTATAAATACCATCCAGAGACAAACACAGCCTCAGCATGTCCGGAGACAAACTGCCCGGACACATTCGGAGACAAACACCGCCTGAACGCGTCAGGAGCCAAGCTGTCCGGAAACAAACACCTCCCAGACATGTCCGGAGACAAACTCCTGTCCAGTCAAAAACACTGCTTGGACACGTTCGGAGACAAACCCCCGGAGCAACACCGGATCCGGATGTCGATAGACAAACCCCGTCTGGACGTAAACATGGCCGGACACGTTCAGAGACAAACACTGCCCAGATGCATATGGAGGCAACTCCTGTCCGGAACATTGGAGACAAACTCCCATTGGGACATGTCTGGAGACAAACTACCATCCAGATACGTTCAGAGACAAACTCTCATCCGGACATGTCCGGAGAAAAATCCCATCTGGAACGTCTGGAGACACAACTCCTGTCTGGACATAAACACCGCCTAGACACGTCCGGAGCCAAATACTACCCAGAGATAAACCGCCAAGACCGTGTGGGGACAAACACTGTCTGGACTAATCACGCCCGGACATGTCCGGAGAAGAGAGAGAGAGAGAGAGAGAGAGAGAGAGAGAGAGAGAGAGAGAGAGAGAGAGAGAGAGAAGAGAGAGAGAGAGAAGATGTGTGGGGGGTGCTGCTCTGTATTAGGTGGGGGGGGGGGGCAGAGGAGGATTGGACAGGGAGAGTGAGAGAGAGGGGGTGGGGGGAGAGAGTTAGCAGAGAAAAAAATTATGCTTTATGAACACACACACACACACACACACACACACACCACACCACACACACACACACCACCACACACACACACACACACACACACACACACACACACACACACACCACACACACCACACACACAGTTAGTGGCGTGGCCAATATTTATTATTACAGATTTATTATTCCATGTCCTTCAGCTTCTGTTGTGTTTTACACCGATAAAAAAGATTAGTTTATATTCAGTGATTTTCGTTGTTTGCATATATGGTGCAATTAGGTTCTGAATTAAACCATTTGGGAGGTTAAAAGAACAGATATCCATTGGACCTTATTGGCAGTACAAGTGGACATTTAAAAGAACTCCACTCTCGCGATGTTACAAACTGCCACTCGAGGACCGTGACAATACATACTGTACAAATGGACTTGTGCACAATGAATGAAATGTACTTTTACCAAAGACACTGAAAACTGTTTGTAAATTATGGCTTACATAGACTGTGGTAGGCACAGGTGGATACACATCTCAGCAAAAAAAGAGTTGATGTAACTCTTTCAACATTTAGAAGTAGGAAAAAAAAAATCAGTTCTTTATAAAATTCAGCGGGGGTGGTGAGGGCACCATGCTCTCATAAGAAGCGGATGAGAAGACGACGAGAAAGAAAGGATGAAGCCAGAAGATTAGTGAGAATGAGGGAGGGTGAGAAGAGGGGAGTCAGGGTGCAATGGGGGTGAAGTAGAAGAGGGAAAGGAAGCATTGGGGTGGATGGGGGTGTGGGTGGCGGGACTTTACGGACAAACAAAGCGGCTAAATTGCGCCACCATGAAGAGGCTTTGAAATTGGTGAGAAAACCTGAATCTCGCTCTGTCACCCGAACGCTGCAGCATCGGCTGGAATGCTGGCCATCACAAACATCATGAGGCTTGCCAGGGGAATTCCCACAGCACTTTCCCTGTTCCATGGCTTCTACTTTTTTTTCTGATTCTATGATGTCAACCTGCAAAAGCTCTGGAAACATATCCAACAATGGTGCTGCAGAGGCAACTGCAAGATCAACAGTCAGAAACCTCCACCATGATGGGCAAGAAGCTAGACCCAGTGTCGTCCCATAATGAATGTCTGTTTGTGGGGAGTTTCCCACTTAACACTTTTCTTCAGCATTGCATTAAGCACCCAAAATGTCTGATTAAAAAGTCTTAATTGTGTGAAAGGCCATGAACTCTAAATGTCTGCTGGAATGAAATCCGACCATCACGGTGTTGTGTTTGGCAAGCAGAGGATAGTGAATTGTGCGGCACACCCTCCATCTGAAGGCACCTTAATCTGGCTATCCCTGTCGTGTAAGGATCTGAAAGTCCCTGTGGTGTCCATCTTGTTTACCCCGTGTACGGTGTACCCCACCCCATTCCCTCTCCTTTCCATAGATCTCATGTCTCTGTTCCCCACTATTTTGTCCTTCTCTCTCCTGCCCCTCTTGTCTTCTGCTTCCCTTGTTGTACATTCTGTGTGTTAGCTCTTATACGAGCCTCGACAATGTATAAAAATAAAAATAAAAATCCTGTCTGGAATATGCATCAGGATTTAAAAGATGCCATGGTATCTGTAACAACATGCCAATTTGGACTGATATTTAGATAAACTCCAGACTGTACATGGCTTGGGTATATGGTCCCTCTTTCCTTATCTCGATATTGGTTTAGAGCAGCCCCAAAAGACTCCATCAATGGTGATATTCAAATATAACCCTATTATGAAAAGAATGGTACAAAAGACCAATTAAACAAGTTAGCCATGTTTTAACATCTGCTGCATTTTGTTCAAGATCTTCTCTGAGGGTCAATTAAACAAGGGTCACGCTCGGTGAAAACCCACGTGAACTCTCGTGGAGGAGTCCCCTGGCTCTGTGATCCCAAGCAATGACTCATTTGCCTCCTCTAGCGGTTACGGCTGGAGTTGGATCAATAACCTCAACAATATGTGTGCAAACTTTAGAAGGGAGCCATTTGGTCCACCATGCCTGTGCTGTATCCAATTTCACTGATTTGGTGCATCAGTTTGGTTATCCTTCATGTACCAACTTCATTCTGACCATTAAAACATTCTCATAACATTCTCCAGTCCCTAAACTAAACTTACATGTCCCACTAAAATTTGATGGTGAATTTAATCAGAGAACCAGTGCACAATGATCTGTGCACCCCCACCCTACCCTCAAGGGTAGCAATCCTTCCATCCATCGATCTGCTTTCCTGGATGCTTATTTGACGAGAGAATCCACATCCTCCAGGAAAGGATAGTGGGAGTTGCTTAATACTCCCTAGTGCTTTCTTTTCTGGTCACAAAACCTGTACAAGAAATGGACTGGCAGTGATTCGAAATAAGAAGATGGCAGGGTCAGTACTATGATACAACCCAATCAATGATACGTTAATATCAGTGAGGCTGAAAGACGTCTGGTGAACCACCGTCATTCAGATATATGCTCCAACTTCTGCAGCAGATGAAGAAAATGTGGCGCATTTTGGGAAGTTGTAGGAGCTGCAGGGATTGCAGGAAAGCACTGACTTGGTGTCCAAAATCTGTGTGGAGAATGATCTCGTAATTGTAAACACATGGTTCAACAACCCAAGCGTAGACTGTACGCTTGATGGGCAAGACTTCACTTGATGGGCAAGACGGAAATCAGATCGACTTCATTCTAATCAACAGAAGATGGAGAAGTGCTTGCAATCTACCAATATTCTGTCAAGTACAGACTGTGGGACAGATCATGAACTCCTGGCGGAAAAACTAAGAGTCAAATTGAGAAAGAGAAAAAAAAAAAGAGAAAAAAACATCAAAAACTCCGATCAGATTCGACCTTGAAAACATATCTAGAACAGAGCTCGGTAGAGCACATACCTCCGCCAGGCTCAACAGTTTACGTTTTGTATCCCACTGATAGGTCGGATCTGAATCCGGACCTGAACAGAAATCTAATCGGGTTGTTCTTGTCACCTAACCAACTCATCCACCAAGTTTTGTCATAATCTGTCCATAACCTTTTGAAATGTTGTGCTATATATCGTGTTTGGCCTCATCTCTCAATGGTGGAGAATCACATAAAGGTCCACAGAATCAGAATTTCTTTTTTTTTTGGATGTGATGATATTGATTTGTAAGTAATAGGCTACGAACCAGGAGGAGCGGTCAGTACCATCCAGGAGGAGTAATGCTATGTATGATTTTTGACAAGGTGTAATGTCCCCAGATAATGAAAATGTACAGTATGACAGCATTCTATAACTGTCGGCCTTCTCTATGCCAGCAACCTTGATCCAACCCGACCCGAACGTGTGGAAAAACTACAGTTTTGGGATCGAAAATCACATTGGTCAATTTTCAAATCACCTTCAGTTCTTCACAAGCACCCTAAAATATCAACTTTTTTAAAATGTCTTTTATTACATGAAATAAATCTGTTATCTTCTGCATATAAATAGTGCGTTATATTTCAATATCAAGGGCCAACATCAACAGTTTGTTACAGAACACTAAACTAGGACGCAACTTCAAAAATGCATATGTACGTGTATGTGGTACAAACATACACCTGTTTCTCTTCATTTTCAACATGATTAATACTAAATGGCTGTCTTCGTCAACTGGTGGAGGAATCGTTGCTGGTGGTGAAAATGAAATAATGGACATATTGACCAATCCATCGGATGATCATAGACAGTTACTGTAACTATGTCCAGCAAACAAATCACAGTAGTTTTACATTGTTGATGTCGGAGCAAATTCCAAAAAGTTAGACAGATTTTTATTGTGACGTTATACTCACAGATTGTCTAATGATTTGTTTGCTCTGTCAATTGTTGTTAGTGGTAATGTCATGTCTTTAGCAACCATGGTAACTGAATGCAATTTTATTGTTTTCATTTCAGATGGTGGTGATAAACCAACAGAGCAAAGAAATGGCCGAGAGACAATGCATTATCCACAAGGAATTGCTTCACATAGACCAGGATGACAGTTCAACAAGTCCACAAAATATTGACTCTTGGAAGGCCTTGTTGGACGGAAGTTGCCAAAATCAGAAATCACGCTCCGATTGTGGACATTGCCAATTCTGTCACAGATTAAGAAACACCGAGTACTGCCCATCGCAGAAAATGCAGAAGCATATTCAACCATGAAGAGAGATCTGGAGGCCTTGAAACGAAAAGCCCACCTAATCTCTGATGATGAAATTGAATCCGAATGTTCCACATCCAAGTGGCCGAGCAGGAGGACATCATCCGAATCTCAGATATACGAACAAGAATGCATATTCCATGGGAAAGTGAAGTGACACAAAGGAACAAGTACACGTGAGACATTAGTCAAAGCAGAAGAGCTGAGGGCTGATACAAAGCTTCAAAAATGTGCAATTCAAAAATGTCACTCAAAAATCTTAGCTGTCACCAGCGAGGACAGAGTAGCTGCAGAATCACACCATCATTTTTCTTGCGATAGAAATTACACAAGATCCACAAAAGATGCAGACGTCGACGCCATGAAGACAGGGAGTGATCAAGAGCTTGAAGCCTAACAACGTCTTGAAGGAAGAATCGTACGAACTCCAGTACATACGTGATGACATCATTGCGAACAAAATAATGGTTAAAATGACAAAACGAACAGAAAAGTTGGAAGCACTTGTGAAATCCAAAGGAGCACATGGCTTAACAGAAGGAACAAAGAAACATCTTCGTCAGAAGCTGCAATTAGATTTGGGGGAGACGATTCATGTTTTTCCTGACAAGAAAGGGAAGCTTCTTGTTGTGCCTGACAATGTTACTCTGCAGAAAGGTCCAATCTGCCTGTGCAGAGTTGGATGAAATGTGGGATGTCACCGATGAGCTTATGGGCAAACTTGAGGAGCTCACTTGTCTGATGTATGCAGCGAAATCTGAAATAACAAATGTTCATGACTTGAGATATCGCCTTTTTGTGTAAAGAAAGGTGAGATAGCGAGTCACCAATTGCCATATTGTAAAGACTGTTTGAGAAAGCATGTATTGCGTGCTAATTACCAGGTAGTTGAATAGAAGTCTGATTGAGCATGGTTGGAAATTGGAGCATTTCAATGCAAGCCAACAGCTGGTTGTACATTGGGTGGATGGACAACCTGCTCCACAAGCTGTCGTCAATCTCCTGACATGCACTTGTTCCAGATGTTGCAAGAAATCAAACTATGCCTGTGTTACTAGTGGACTCAAATTCACAAACACGTGAAAACTGAGGAACTGTGAGAGCAAGCAGGCCTCTGAGCTGTCAGAGGACGTAACTTCCGAAGACGACCGACTCGATGAGGAAGATGGAGAGTAACTCGAGCTGTGCACTAGTGTACCAGTAATTCATACTCCATAGTACGAAGGCAGTGCTGCTCTTGTTGAACCTTGAAGCAAATTTCATAATCCTTCTTTTATTTATTATAATTAAAAAAATTATTACAATACGAAATATTTGCAACACAAACATCAGCCAAGATATTGGAATGTTGTAACTTTTAATTTTGATCGCCATTTGAATTATAATTATAAAGAACATTTCTGGGTATACCAGCATGTACCTGTTTATACAACTTTTGAAAAGTTGTGACAATAATATGTATTGCTAATAAAACCAAAGTGTGACAAAAATGAGGCTCACAGCACCAATCGGGTACTTTTGATCCATGTAGTTTCTAAAAACAAAAACTGTTGACGTTGGCCCTTGATATTGAAATAAAACACACTATTTAAATGCAGGCGACAACAGATTAATTTAATGTAATAAAAGATATTAAAAAGTTGATATTTTAAGGTGCTTGCGGGCAACTGAAGCCGATTTGAAAATTGACCAATGTGATTTTAGGTCCCACAACTATGGTTATTTTCCACACGTTAGGGTAAGGTTGGATAAGGGTTGCTAACAGAGAAGGCCAAGAGTTATAGAATGCTCTCATACATTTTCAATACCAAGGAACACATAACTTGTCAAAAATCATGCATAGCATTACTTCCCCTGGATGGTACCATTGACCAAAGAACTGAACGTGGCTTATAATTCTAATCATTTTATGAGATGTTAAAGTTAGAAAAAGCCAACCTGGCTGGTACCGTCCCAAAAATTACAGAAAACCTCCATGGTCATTGTGTCCTGTGTGGTCATCACCAGTACTGTCTCAGCACACAAAGAATCCATTCCATCCATTGGGACCATACTCTGTGCAGAGCGTCGTGCTGCCAAAGCAGTCTCCTGGGCTATTGGGCACAATCTGGAATGGGTCGCCACTCTGACGCAGGATACTCGAACAGCTCAATCATCCCAGCAAACTGGTACTCATTTTGCCGACCTCGGAAGGATAACAGGCTGAATCTGGCCCACCTGGTATTAATTCAATGGCCGAGCGGGATTTGAACTCAGGACCTTTGGATTCCAAACCTGCCAACCTAACCATCAAACCAACACCAGGCATACACAGAAAATAATGGCCGCACAACTCGCTTCAGACTCTCCAGAAAGTCATTTTGACGAATAATTTTCTGATAAACAATCCTCACATTAAGACGATAGTCAAAATCATGATGTAGAAGGTGCTGTTAGACCGCACACGTATGAACTCGAGGTGGAAATCAGGGATGACATCATTCATGAAATACCTGGTGTGCACAACAATTGGGATGACATCGAAGAAAGATTTGGCAATAACAACTGGTAAATGATACATCATAGAGCTAGAATGTGGTAAATGTGGAATTTAGTGGTATTTTGATGTCACACTTCCCTGTAATTGTTGTAGTAATGAGAAATGCCCTCATTGAAAAGCAAAAGGGTCAATCGTTGACACCAGTGGCACAACTTATTAGCATACCGGATAATATATCGTATTTATATACCTGGGATCGTTCCAATTTCAATGGGCCATGGACTAACTAACACCCAGGCCTAAGGCATGAGGCCTGCTGATCAATGCTGCTTCATGCAATGGCAGCATATAATTTTTTTTTTGGGGGGGGGGGGTGGAATCAGGCCAGCTGTCCAGCCAATGGGTGTAAAGCAGTTGAGTCGAGTCACACCAGCTGAACACTGACCCATGTATAATGATTTTTTTTTTAAGTCTAAAAGGGTATAACTCTGAAAAATTGATGAAACGCCCTGAAACTCAAACTTGTTCTGCAACTTATCATAATAAATCCATGTACCAAGTTTCAGCTGAATATGTGAAAGGGTATGGGGAAAACAAAAAATCAGAAAAGCCACAGACGGGTCGGACAGACAGACGGATGGACGGAGAGCAAACCTATCGTCCACTCCAGTGAAACTGGTAGGAGACTGATAACAGACCAGAACAACCGATATCTGGTACTTGCGAATCTTTGATTTCGCAAGTAACAAACGAGTGAAAAATGTAACCTTCATCCACCTTCAGTCTCTTTTGTATAGAGTTTTGGACTTTACCAAAACTCTATACAATAGAGATAGCAACATGATGGCAGTCTTCGAAGAAAGAGAACATGGGCATAAAACCAACAGCAATACAATGCGAGGTGCGTAGAGCCTTGAAAGAGCTGCCAAATGCAAAAGCACCTGGTGTCAATTAAATTCCAATAAAACTCTTTAAGGTAGTTTGGGGAGGAGGCAATTCAAATTTTAACAGCTATCTTTACACAGCTCTGGAGCGAAATTGCATGGCCCAAAAGGTGGAAGCAGTCAATCTACATACCATTGTCAAAGAAAGGGGTTGCAAGGGAATATTCAAATAACAGAACCATTGCCTTGATTTCACATGCCAACTCGATATTACTAAAGATCATTCAAAACAGGAGAGAAGACTTCATAAAGCAATAAAGGTTTCAGAAGAGGAAAAGGTACTGGAGATCGAGTCTCAAATCTGAGCTGGATCATGAAAAAAGCAAGGGAATATGAAAAGGTGTATCTCTGTTTTATAGATTACCGGCAGGGGTACTCAGCCGTGCCCGGTCAATTTTTTTCTGTGGGGGCCTAAAACACTTCCCCACACCCACTAAAAAATGGGGTCGGGGATCATTTAATACGACCTTTCACATACTAGCTACAAAGGTTTAGTGCTGTATGGTGATTAAAAAAAAAATCCAACTTTCTTTTTGAAAACTTTCAATATATAGATATATTTCCTAAAACACTCCCAGGCATATACTGATTTGCCTCTGAAAGTTTGATGAAGATCCATTCAGCCATCTCTGAGAGAAATGGTGACACACAAACACACATGCACTTCGACACGTGAAACATCACGACCGAGTTGACGCGGTTCAAATACAACGTTGGCTACTCGTCACCAGAGTATGCGATGGAGGTGAGATATATATCACTACAACCTCCAAGGAACATGACTTTGAACACAGCACCCATAAAGTGTCCGACTCCCTCCGATCACTGCCGCTTTCAACAACTTCTTACAGCCGGGGGTTTAGGAGATATGACACACACACACAATTACTGTGTCATATGCAGCAGCTTCTTGGTAATCATCACGCCACGTTCGACCAGCCGTTCCTTCGTGAGTTGTTCTTGCAACGTTTACCACCATGATACTTGCAGCGAACACACAGCAGGCACTACCTGCCGCTGCGGATCTGGCTGTTCATTTAATGGACACCGTTGCACCAACTGTGGCTCACGTGACACCTCCATCACAGCACATCGCGCAAGTACAATCTGAAATGGCGGACCTTAACAAGCTCGTCCTGGAGCTCAATGCTGCGCATCACCAGTCATGCCCATCTTCGTGTACCCCTTCTAAGGACAGAGAGAAATGCCGCACCTCACGCTACCATTCGCCTTCACCTTCCGTGAACACTCCAGATTGGTGGTGGAACCACATGACCTGCGGTGCAAATGCTCGTCAGTGTAGAGCACTGTGCAGTACAAGCCACATGGAAACGACAAGGCCCACAACTAATGGCGACGACTTCACCTCGGTCATACGTCAGTCGCCTTCTCTTCCTTGTGGATCATGCTAGCAGACTTTGTTTTCTTGTGGATACAGGGACAGAGAAAGGTGAGCATTGTGCCATGGAACGGAAAAAAGTCGACAGGAATATTCATTACATGGCGTTAACAACAGTGTTGTTGCTACTTTTGGAGAATGTCTCCTCCAGGTTGATTTGGGTTTATGTCACTCGTTTCTGTGGGTGTTTACTATTGCTTACACCTGATAGTCTATCGTGGGTGCAGATTTTTTGCATCATTTCAGTCTCCTCGTAGATGTCAAACGTCTGTTGGATGCCTCCACACAGCTTAGCGTTCATGGAAAATAATCCACTGTTTCATCGCTGAATATCAAGTGTCTTCCATCCACACCTACGTGCCCTTTTCAGAAATAATGTATCACCGCCAGGAGTTTGACTATAGGTTACAATGGGGGATCATCAGACCATCGTCCAGCAGTTGGTCTTTACCACTGCACATGGTACCCAAAAATGCACCTGGGGATTGGTGTCCTTGTGGGGATTACCAGTCATGAAACAACATGACTGTTCCAGACCGTTAACGCCATTCCACACATTCAGGAGTTTACTGCGACTCTCCATGGTGATACAATCTTCGCCAAGGTTGACCTCGTCCGTGCATACCATCGGATTCCCGTGAATCCAGACGATATCCCAAAGACAGCAGTCACCACGACTTTTGGCCTGTTTGAGTTCCTTCAAATGCTGTTTGGCCTTCAAATGCTGAGTTCAAAGGTAATGCCACACAAACCTTTTAAGGCTTCATTGATCAGGTGTTCTGGGAATTTCACTTCAACCTCCAAGGGGGAAAAAAAAATCAATTATCAATGAAAGCTGCACACTTCTGCTACATGTATATTGATGATAATATTCTAATCACCAGCACAACCACAGAAAGACGCCAGGAACATCCATGTCTCCTCTTCGTTGTCGTTGTCATCCATGTCATCAGGAACATCCATGTCTTCACCCGTTAGCAGGACTTCGGCATCATCATCAATTCCATAAAGAGAGTTGAATTTCCTCAGCCACTGTGTTAACCACTCAAGCATCCGTCCACTCAAGGAGAAGGTGCAGATAATTCAGCCTTTCCCATTACCTTCATGACAACGCAAACTGCGAGAGTTTTTGGGCCATGTCAACTTTTACCATCGATTTATTCCAAATACAGGGCTAACAGGACGGCCGAGACTTGCTGGGGGTCTGCAACCTGCGGCTCTTTATCGACTTATGTGTGGCTCCTGACCCCGATCGATCAATTTTCAGAAAAATCTTTATGAGTGTCATGAAAGGATAAAATAAAACTTGAGAACTTTGGCAATGATAAACAGGAAAATACATCTGACAACCTGCGAATTCTGTGAACACGACTTGCACATTGTGTGCCACACATTGTCCGCTACGCGGTTATTTTGGCCATCTTGTCGGCAATATGGCGCAGCACCAACTTCCATCCTCAGTTTCGAATTCGACTCCCACTTCGAAAAAAAGCTAGCGACACCCTGATCCTTGCTGGGAAGGTAAGTGAGAACCCTAATAATGAACGTCTTGTGTCTAAATAACAAACGATATGTTGTTTCAATGACGTTTCATAACTCCCCCTTCAATAGTTGTGCATGTGATGTCACCACATTTGCGATCTGCCATCTTGGTGTCCAAGCAAATAAAGCGAAACTACACGTGGACTGCATCATTTTATTTACCTTTGTTAATATAAGAGTTGGAATGGTAAATTTGTGCACTGTATTTTGTTGTGGAAATTGTGGGAGGATTGGTTGTCGTATAATAAGGACCGCCGACAAGCAACAACACAGAGATTTGATATGGATGCTTGACTTCAAGTTATGAGTGTCGTTCAAGAGAGATTATGAATGAGATTCTCACAGTCGTCTTGGAAATGGCAAATGTGTTTTTTATGTCTCAATATCGAATTATGTACCGCAACTAAGGTGTGTGTGTGTGTGTGTGTGTGTGTGTGTGTGTGTGTGTGTGTGTGTGTGTGTGTGTGTGTGTGTGTGTGTGTGTGTGTGTGTGGTGAGATGTACAAAATAGCACACTTACCTTTAAGCTGTCTCGTCTGGGTTTGATTCCAACCTAACAACAAACTGTACATCAGGTGCTTCACAGGCAGGGTGTTGCATAACAGGTTGCACCGACCCTCGGGTGGACGTTAAGCCGGGTGTCCCGTCTTCTAACATTATTTGTTTCGTTGGTCCTTCTTGAAGAATTGGGGAAAGAAGAAAATGCTTTGGGGCCAAACAAACATCCGAGAGTACTG
Organism: Eptatretus atami; assembly: GCA_035128595.1. Lineage (NCBI taxonomy): Eukaryota > Metazoa > Chordata > Myxini > Myxiniformes > Myxinidae > Eptatretus > Eptatretus atami. The sequence continues at coordinate 16,796,183 of CM068963.1, read as the reverse complement.
ATACATGGAGAAAGGGGGAAGGGAGCATCCTTAGAATGTGTTAAGAATAGCTTGATCCGTGTGCTCGAGTAGGTTAGAGTTACAACTGTATTAAGGATCTGTCAGAAACACGTTGTATGCAATGTGTGCACCAATGAAGGCGGTGATTGTAATCTTAGAGAATAGGGTAAGGACTACTGTGTAAACCTTCTGTCCGAGTGAGGCCAGGTGGAAGATTTGTGGGCACAAAGGCACATGGAGAGCGCTTCAAACTTTAAATAGAAACATCATGGGCCGTTTCACCAAGGACTGTAGGCCAGGACAGAGGAGGGAGTTGTGGAGCCCTGGAGAGGGGCACAATAGTCCAAAATTATGAGCCGTCCACTGGCAGTGAGCGGCCAATTGCCAATTACAGGACACGTGCTTGAAGGGGGGTCTGAAGGGTAAAAAAAAAAAAACCATGTCCACACATCTACATTGTGAGAGATGGGAACAAGGAGAACAGAAAGGTTCCAGAAATCATATCAGCTCTCTCTTTCTCTCTGTCTGCTTGGTCACTGACACGGATGGTTTGAGAAACTACAAAGGCATCTCCTCATTATCATCTCCTCGTTGACATCCTGTGTGATACCCGCCTGCATGACAACACCATCGTGGTGCGCCAAGAGCAGATAGTGCCTGCTCAAGTCACCACCTGCCACTGTTTTCTGTTTTCTTTTTTATATATACATGACTGAGACTCGTGGAAGAGCAAGAGCAGAATGGAAGGGAACAAAATAGAAAGGGGGAAACACCAATGACAGAGTAGAAGTGAGAATGAGGGGAGGGGGAGAAGGACACGTGGGAGTGAACAAGCTGCACACAAGCTGAATGAAACACAAGAAGAAGAGGAAGGGGAAAGTGGGGATGAAACAGAAAAGAAACAAACCAACTGACAACTAGCAAATGAAAGAGGTGAGGAAGACGGGGGAAAAAATCATAATAACCTGAATAAAAGGAGTGTTTGAAAATGGGATAATTTGGGGTAAATAAGATCATGAGTAGGGATGGGGATGACCTGAGGTAGTGGTGAACAGCTGTCTTGAAGCCCTGGACGGAAGAATGGGACTGAACAGACTGGGGAATTTGGTTTCGCAGACAAGAAAAAAAGAGGAACAAATGAGTGGAATTGAGCAGGGAGCAGTAAGCCAGGATTTTAGGAGTTTAATAAGAAGAGGGTTACTGGTAGACCATGTGTTCCCTGCAGAAACCTGGGAAAGACAGAGCCAAGAGAGGGCAGAGGGTACAAGACCAAAAAGATGGCGGTATAATTCCGGGATTTCGGCAAAATTAGTGGGGTTTAGTTCCATTTGTGCGTACAAGTTTGCATGCCCCATTTTGCCCTATGTATGTCTGTAGACCGCCAGATATGTTCCATTTATTTATAGTGTCTTGTCTTTCCTTATCCCCCGTATTCATTTTAAATAGGCCATCATTTGTAAGTGACGTTTTCCCGCCTTTTTCCCTTCCCACGCGAGCAGCCACCAGTCTCAGGTTTTATTTTGAACTCGCAGTTCACACACCCCCTGGGTAGGTCGAGCTTGCACATTACTTGCTAAATAAAGTATAATCTGTTTTGCAAGAAGACAATAGATGTTTGTGTGGTGTGTGCTTTAAATGTTCTAGAATCTAGATGGTCGAAAGGGTACATTCCAATAGTAGTTAGTGTCTAAGGGGTCGAATCTCTCAAGCAAGTAAAAAGGGTCTAAAAAGGTCTAAGTTGTCTAAAGCTCAAAATGGTCAAGAGTCCAAGCTGTCTTATCTGTCTGAAGGGTGTAAGGGGTCGAAAATGGTGTTAAGGTTGAAAGTTTCTCGGGGTCTAAAGGATATAAAAGGTCTGAAGGGTGAAGGTATCGAATGATGTCTAAAGGGTCGAATGGGTCTTAAAGGTAAAAGGAGTCTTGGGGGTCTTAGCGATCTCAAGGAACTTGGGCTCTTTGAGGGTCTTACAGGTCTTAGGGTTCTGAGGGGTCTAAAAAGCCTTAAAAGGGTCTTGGGGGGTCTTTCGGGATCTACAAAGGTCTAAGGGGTCTCAGCAATCTAAAGGGTCGAAAAGTTTAAAAGGTACATTCCAATAGTACGTAATTAATAGACGTACGTGCATTCAGGGTGCAACAGACGTTCAAACATTACGTAACTAAGAGACTTAGAATCACAGCTTCACCGTGTTTTCGGTAAAAAAATATATATTTATATATATGTAAACATAAATAACATACACTACCGGTCAAGTTTAGAACAACCCCATTTTTCCAGTTTTTACTGAAATTTAAGCTGTTTAATGTTTCGATGTACTCTGAAATTAAAGCATAGAACAAATAAACAATTGCAGATAAAAAAAGAAATCATGGAATCGTTTTGTTGACAAAATTCAATCTAAATTTTTGACTCATCAAAGTAGCCACCTTTTGCAGATATAACATCCGAACATACTGGTGGCATTCTTTCTACAATGGAAATCAAATATTGTTCGGAAAGTTCTTCCAACACTGTTGCAGAAGTTCCACAAATGTTTTGCACTTGTAGGTTGCTTTGCTTTCACCCTTCTGTCCAAACCAGCTTGATGGGGTTTAAGTCTGGAGACTGTGCTGGCCATTCCATGATTTGAAACCTACTGTCTTGTTATTTTGTTCTTAAGTGGTTCTGACATCGCCTGTGAGGTATGTTTTGGGTCGTTATCTTGCTGTCGGATGAACCCCTGACCAACTAGGCATAGACCAGAGGGTATTGCTTGGCGCTGCAAAATGCTGTGTTAGCCCTTGTGGTTCAGGGTGCCAGTCACTCTGTGCAAGTCGCCGACTCTGGATCCAGCAAAAGGGCCCCAGATCAGTCACAGCTTCTCCTCCATGTTTGACAGTTGGTGTCACACACTGAGGAACCATCCTTTCGCCTACTCGACGGCGAAAAAACGCGTACAAAACCCCCTTTCTCTCAGCTACTTTTCCAAGTATTTTGGCTTATTTTAGAAATTTTGCAGCCATTTAGGTGACAACTAGCTGAACCCAGTCACAGACGGGGCACAAAATTGGTCCTTCAGTATTAATTTTGATTATCTGTCGAATGGCGTTGGTCCTCTCGATCGGACGAAATTGAGAAATTGAAGTTACCCGGTGACCTTGACCCCTTGACCCCGTGACCTTTGACCTTGAACTCGACCCCCTATGTCCATTCTCATGTCCCAAGGATCACTCATGCCAAGTTTCATCTCATTCCATCCAACGGTTCGGCCGCCTAAAAGGACAAACAAACACACACACAAACATATCTATCTTTTTGTATAGTAGACTAGCAAAGTACCCGCCCATGGCGGGTACAGTTATCTGTTGAATGGCGTTGGTCCCGTCTCGATCGGATGAAATTGAGAAATTGACGTTATCCGGTGACTTGACCCCGTGACCTTTGATCGCACTCTTATAGTCGAGATCCAATGTACATATATGCACAGTTCTCAATCTCATTCTATAGGCTCGTCAAAAAAAGATGAAAAACATGACAAAGAGTCATATGACGTCAAAACCAAAGGAAGTCGAAGTGAATGTCGTCAATCAACTGTGTCATTTAATTTTGATTATCTGTCGAATGGCGTTGGACCCGTCTCGATCGGATGAAATTGAAAATTGAAGTTACCCGGTGACCTTGACCCTTGACCCCGTGACCTTTGACCTTGATTGACCCCCATGTCCGTTCTCATGTCCAATGATCACTCATGCCAAGTTCATCTCATTCCATCCAACGGTTCGGCCGCCTATAAAGGACGAACAAACAAACACACATACATACAACATATTCCTATATTTTTAGTATAGTAGATTGTTATCTTGCACGCACGATATACGTAAACATGCCCCAGTCAACATTGCTCCTAAGGAGTACTGCACATGCTTGCTGAACATTTTGGGGCAGATTATGTAATTTTGAAAGTCCCGTATTGCACCCTGGTATTCACCATGCAGGGAGAGGGATCAATGTATGTACCTTCAATCGGAAGGATGTTAAGCCAGGTGTCACGCCTGCCAGCACATTGGTGGAGGTCAAAGTTCCTCCACCCACGGTGTCCCTCGCAAAGGGTGGGCGAGTTATCGCCAGCATCCTGAACAAATTGCAGCTTCCTGTCACCCTCAGCTGAACGTCATGCCTGGATAGCCGGTTCAAGAAAGGCTTTGAACAAAAATGTTCCCTGGCTGATCCCACAAAAAGGTGGGAATAATTGGGGCCCTTAAGGAAGTAGTACGAGTAGTAGTATTAGTTTGCAGGCTAATAGGGATTTACAGTTATTAAGGAGCTCAAAAGATCCACCAAATTATTTGGAATGAGGGATGGGGGTGGAATGTCAACCGATTTGGCTGTTCAATTTTGCAAAACATGAACTGGAATTAGACTTATGATCCGAGTGTTGCTTCGTCGTCATATCATGAATACGGACAACGTAATGCACGTCACAAATGGAAGACGAGCTGGTGTGTATTGATAACATATTAAAGTTATAAGAATCAATCTCATGAGAGAGGTAGTTCCACACACAGTTTGTGACGACGGTGTTAATATGCAATTTTATTGTCCAAAGTCGACAATAACACAGATTGTTAAATCAGAAAATGCCCCGAGGACAAGAAGCAAATGAGCAACTGCCAACCTCGTTAATGTATAACTTTCACTTTCAGGGAAATTGCAATTGCATTGATTGGCTTGAGAGCCTAATGTATGATGCACAAGACAATCCACTTTTGTAGCAAAACAATAAATGGGAAAATCGGATCTGAGCGCTTTGGGGGTGAGGGGGAGGGGAAGAAGAAGGGAAAAGAGGAGGGGGATGTTAACCGATTTGTACTCATCTTAATTAATCTATAACATTGGATTCTTTATTTTCTTCCTTTCATCTGTAATAAATGTTTTGAAGCATGGATCCTTCTGAACCAAATGTGTGGGCATTCCATGACTGTTAAGAGTGTACTGTTTGAAACAGACCATCTCCAAGCCAGAGTGCTCTTTATGGTATGTATGTATCATGTGGACCATAAAGTGTGTTTATGGTATGTATGTATCATGTGGACCATAAAGTGTGTTTATGGTATGGTATGTACTTTATGGTGATGATCATGGATCAATTATAACGGCGAAACAAACAGAGTATATTTTTGTTATTATTTATTTTATAATTGTTCGCCGGTTAAAAAAGAAAAGGACGATTTGCGATTTCTTATAGCCAGTTTGGTAGTTGAATTCGGGTTCAGTGCTGTGACGTTTTCATTTTCTACCTACCGATTATGCTGGGAGCTAAGCAGTTCGTTCAGGGTGTGGACTTTGTGGTCAAGCCATAAAAGTGGTGTCAACTTCCAAAAATGCAGAATCATTTGGTTGACCACCCAACAAGTGGATATGTTTTTTTGTTTTTTTTCATGGAAAGGATTGTATGATCATACCTTTATGCACTAAGGCATAATTTATTTTAACCAAAGCAAACAAAACGAGACGCACGCTGATTTAACTGTGAGCAGTTATGCCGAGCCCGTCGACGATCCTTCAAGTATTAAGAAATAACCAAATCACTCCATATTGATCGGTGAAGCACTTTCAGAGAAAATTAAAAAAAGACATTGCTTTGACCAAATGTGGCTGTCAGACCTTGTAACATATTGTTGCAGACCAGGTCGGGGCAAAAGACCACGGGGGGGGGGGGGGGGGGGGGGAAGCTACCTCCTGTTCCCACAAGACTCTCCAGAATCACAGGCCGTCCGTGACGCGGCGGGTCACTACTCAATCATGAAACGCCAACTCATAACTCAACCACGTGACTTAGGGTCCTCCATCGAATGGAACCGGTTACCTAAAATGGTCACGTGACTAATTACTGGGGGACACGCCCTCGGTGCACCTTGTTCAAACCGTATCACCCTACCGGATCAGATGCAGCCGAGCGTAACTGCCAAGGACGTACCGGCTAGAAAAACAGATCATTGGGGGATAAGGTCCCGGCTAGGCTGGATAGGATACAGACAATGCTGGACCAATGAGGGAAAACGAAAACGAGCTGGGAACATTTCTATACAAAGCATTTATTTACAATCAGGTGAGGAAAGGTATGTGGCACAGTGAATGGGTTTATTATTATGTATAGCAGGGATAGAAAGGAATTCATGGGGTGCGACTAAAGGCAAGCAATTCACAAAAGCAGACACAGAGCAGACTTATCCCGTTATATTTCTAGAATCTTAACTTATGCTACGACATGCGCCATACACACACACAACACACACACACACACACACACACACACACACACACAACCACACACACCCACACAACACACACACACACACCCGAGGAAGTTAGACAGCCAGAAGAGAGGAGAGCAGATGAGGACCAACGGCCTCGTAATACTGGCGCGGTCGGCCGACTACGCAACTCAGTATGCTTTGGGGGACGCTCCGCTTGAGCAATCCCACCTTAAGAGTCGGCACGTTACCTCCTGCTTAATCACTTTGCTGGGGCTCGTGGAAACGTGTGCTCCACACTGGTCCAGAAGAACGTCTGTCACACACCAACCCCGAGTGTAGATGCAGCGACAGCAGATGATGAGTGCAGTGAGGAGAGGGCGGAGCAGAGGCGAAGGAGGGGGCGAGGCAGGCAGGCGGACGAAGTGTGAGGCAGGCAGGCAAGGAAGTGCAGGAGAGAGAGGGCGGATGGCTTCGCGATCTGCCTTTTATAAGCCCCGGGCGAAGGGTGGGGTGACGAACCGAAGCGACGTGCCGTCATCCGAATCGTGCTCTCCTATTGGGTCCCGGCCCCACCCTGCCAGGCTCCTGGGGCCGGAAGCAGTCTCATTCACACATCCGGCACGACACGGCCCGGAGCCTTGCACCGAACTCCCGGGCCGTGTTCTGGCGACTGGACAAAGGTCGTGTAAGTCCCGCATGCCTGTTCGGGGCACCCCCGGTGAGCTGCGGTTGGTGCTGTTAATGTGCTTGGCCCGTCCCCGCGCCACATGGCTCCAGCGGCCTGGGCCGTGCAGCACGCCTCGCCTCTGCTTGGTGGCGAACTGTATCAATGCGGAGGTGTGAGGAGGTGCAGGATGACCTTTCCCATGTGCAGGAGATGTTGGTGGTCGAGGTGGTGACCTTTTGGTGAACGAAGGTTGAGAAAGGTGAGACACCATTGTAAATTGGCACGCAGATTTGAATGAAAGGGCGCGCCATGCGCGCGCTTGTTCATGTGGTAATTCTCTCATAGGGCTGCGTGGGTGTCTGTTATCGTGTATGTGTGCTTGCTTCAATTTGTATCATGGATAAAAGGAAAAGGTTGGATGGAAATCAGGATTGAAAAGAAGATAGAAATATAATTATTAAACCTAGCTTTTCGACCCACGCAAAGCACTTCGTCCCGTTAACCCATTAGACATGAGGGGAGGGTCTGACTGCACGAAGACCAATGAAATAACTACCTGGGGATCACTATGTTGGGTGCCATTGCCTTAGAGGCATGCGGTTCTGCAGAACCGCAACAATATGATGTAATTTTTGTTCAACTTTATTTCCCATGGGTAGTCAATCACATATTGGAAGTTTCACATTGCTCGGATAAGGTTTATTTTTCTCTCCAAAATGGCTGCCACACTACATGACCGGTTATGTCATCTTTTTAAAACTGAATTTCCCATGGGTAGCCGATCACGTGTAAAGTTTGACTTTGATCAGTCAAACTTTTTTTGATCCAATATAGATGCCAGACAATGTGACCGATGATGACATTTTTATCAAACTTTTTTTCCCGTGCGTAGTTGATCGTATATGTAAAGTTTCACATCATTCGGTTAAGTGGTTTCAGAGAAGAAGAGTTTTAAAGGTTATTCTTCAATACAACATGGCTGCCAAACCATATGACCTATGATGCCATTGTTATATATTTTTTTCTCACATGGGTAAATCAATCACATATTTGAGGTGTCGCATCAATGGGTGAAATGGTTTCAGAGATGTCCAAAGTTTTTCCCTTAATCCAATATGGCTGCCAAATCATGTGATGTATGACACCATACTATAGCTTTATTCCAGTTATCTAGTCGATCATATATTTGAAATTTCCCATCGATAGCTTTAGCGGTTTCAGAGAAATTTCTTTTAAAGTTTTTCGTTCAATCCAATACAGCTGTCAGACCATGTGACTGATGACGTTTTAGTTTAAAAACTATATTCCTCATGGGTAGTTGATCATGCATATGAAGTTTTACATCGATTTGTTAAGCAATTCTGGAGAAGAATATTTTGAAGGTTTTTTTTTCAATCCAATATAGCTGCCAGACCATGTCACTGATGACGTCATAACTTTTAAACAACTCAAATTGGGAAGCTCACACATACGAAGTTTAAAATTTTTCGGATAAGGATTTTGGTTCGTCCAATTATAGCTGCCACACCACTTCGCCGATGACGTCATCGTTATCAAACTATTCCCCATGGGGAGTTGATGACATATCAAGTTTCAATTTTTTTTTTTTCCCCATTCAGCAGTTTCAGAGAAGTAATTGTCAAAGTTTTTCCTTTAATCCAATATGGGTGCCACACCACATGAACTATGACATCAGTCGTCATCGAGAATTATCCATGGGCAGTCACTCCCATGTTGAAAGTTTGGCATTGATTGGTCAAGCGGTTGCAGAAGAAGCAAATTTACAAGTGATTAAAAGTAAAAAATAAAAAAAGTGAAAACGGCATGCAACATGGGGAGGTATAATAACAACATGAACAGAAACAATGCGGTACCAGCCTGTAAGGCTTGGTCCCCTAACTAGGATAATGGAGGCAAAGCCACGTGGCTTTGAAAACTCACAGAACACAGGGTACATACCATAAAGAGCATATTTTTCGTACAGAGTGTGGAGGCTCGTGGAGGAGCTACAGGAGAAAGAAGGGATCGGGGGTGGGGGCAACAGCAGGGCTGAGGGACAAAATAGAGGGAGACTGTGGGGAAGAATGAGGGTAAGGGGAGAACACATGAGGTGAACAACATGAATGCAGCTGCAAGCTCTCAATCACAGAAGTGGAGGAAAAAGTGGAAACCTGTAAAGAGGTGAGCTTGATAAGGATTATGTAGGATTAACAGGGGTGCAATTGCAGATACGGAAGGGGGATGATCACATGCTTTCCAGTTTTTCCTTCCACTTCTGTGAGATCACAAGAAATTGGGGTTCCCCACTAGTTTAAAACCCTTGAGGGAAGAGTGGGGTTGAATAATCTCAAGAAGACTTCCACAAAGGAAGAAAAGAGGGGGGGGGCAGAGTAGAGGTGTGCGGTTCGCCTGGATTTTGGGAGTTCAACCAGGATGGGGTTTCTGGAAGAATGTGCTGTCAGTTTAGGAGAGCTGAGAGAGCAGAGGTAACTAAACTGGAGGAGAGGCGGTTAAAAATAGAAATAAATAAAACCGACATGCCTGTGATGTGAGGAACAGGAGCTATGCTTCACCCTCATCATGGGAGATGCCCATAACGTTGAGAGCTTTAGATTCAACAGAATCCAGGAGAGACAGACATGATGCTGGGACGCCAACCCATAGGTGAGAGAAGTATTCCAATGAGCTACATCCAAATGTCTAGTAGGCTCTAGACTCCAGTATTTAACACCATACTCGATTGTAGTGTTTGTGCCCTGAATGAATAATAAATTGCCCCTCACATCACCACCCGCAAAAATTGTTTCTCTCACAGTACAAAACACGAGTGATGACCAAACAGCCCTTCTAAATTGTTTATACCCTTAAGTGGATTTCACTCACCCCATTACCCTGAGATGAAGGTGGGAATGAACAGGAAAGCAGCATGTGAAACTTACAGTTGGAAGTGAACGATTCAAGTATATTTGCCTTGCAGCATCACGAAGCAGACGTACAGGAACTGTCAACTAGACAAATCAGTTCTGGAATAATCTAATTATGTATATACAGTATACATATATAAGTCATATATATATATACATTTTAGCCTGTGTTTGTTTGTCTCTCCTTCATGCAAGCACAAACTGTTTGACCTGGAGCTACCAAATTTGGCACGGGAACCTCTTTTGGGATGAAGAATGTAAACACAGAGTCAGTCAGCCTGTCTGTTTGTCTGTCCTTTATGCAAGCGCAAACCATTTGACCGAGAGCTACCAAGAAAAGAGTGCGTAGTGTGCAGGATCTGCAACAACACTGCATTTGACTGTACCTGCAACATGAACAAGTGTTCAATTTGGCGCAATTTTCCTGAAGATCGGCCCCGTCATTTTCTGCCACATCAGGTCCCGTCATGTGCGTAATGGTTGTGACAGGAAGTTAATGTGGCGATGTTTTTTTTGCAGTTTTCGAAAATCCCAACAACTTTCTCATGCTATCAAAGAAACGGGCAAGTTTGAGCAGATATACATCAGCAGCCAGAACAAAAAAAAACCAAAAGAAGCCCGGAAGCAGCTCACAAGAAAGACAATCACACCTTGAAGCTGACCGTGAATGACATGCAACAGCCAGAGCAAGAGAAAACCTCCAGGGAAGACAATCATGTCTTGAAGCTGTCCGAGAAAGTGTACCAGCTACCAGAGCAACAGAAACATTGCAAGAAAGACAATCTTCTCAGAAAAAAACCAAAAACAAACAATTAATCAAATTCATCCTTTTGTCTAAAACTTTATTTCATTTAAACTGGGGAAATAATATGAAACTTATCCCGGGCAACGCCAGGTCCCTCAGCTCGTATATTTATATTCGTTCTCATATTAAACGTTCCGAATGTACTGTAGTTGGGATGTCCCATTGAACTCGGTGACCCGCTCTAAGAACAATGTAACTGAGACAATTAAAACAAGTGCGAGCCACATGATATCACGATTCACAATTTATTTTTTTTTAAAGAAGCTCATTATCTCCAAAGGTACACAAAACCATTCATTACCTCTCAATACTGAAAGTACTGTGTGCACAAAGCTGCCAGCAGTTACCTGGCAAATCCATTTCAAGACCCAGGTGACCCTTTGAATATCCATGCCTGTACTAGACGACCTCAAAGTTTACCCATGCCAGGACAGAGTCAAGCTGCACGGAAGCTCCGAGGCCACGCTATAAAGCCATAACCTTGAGACAGACCAACTGTCATGCTGTTCACATATATGGCATCGTTATTAAATAACAAATTTCCTGGGTAGAGTACATGTACGACGCGTTCTTTAGGCAACAGAACCATGTTGGGGTAGACGTCATTCGAGTGCACTTTAAAGGGTGTTCCACTGGATGACGGGCATCATGTAGATGGATCATTGTTTGGCCCAGGTTCCGGCAAGTAGCGCCAAATGTAGCATTTGCAACTACACCAATTATGTGCTCGCGGAGACAAGGCATCGTATGTTAGTTTTTGGAGCGATTTATTCACGACCAATTGTTCATAAAACGGTGAACAGTTGAAATGGTGGTTCAACCTCAATTGTGTTTAAGCTCAACTTATACCGATCGATTAATATAAGCACGTTCTTATCAATGACCGGATGATACTTGTACATGACTTCCATATGTCAAAGGAGAAATAAATAAAAGTTGTGACAAATTTGGCAAAGATCGAAACATTAAATCATCTTGTTTCTCGATTAATATCACAAAGACACTACTCGGTCTACATCATATCGATTGCATCTTCTGCCTCCTGCACCATCCCCCCTCTCCTCATTTCCCCCCGCAGGACACACCTCCTCATAAACACAGTGCCTCGAGTAACTGATTGTAACCGTAGACCTTTTGCCAATCTCAAAATTACACCAACATGTGGTGAGAATATAAACCTAACACCCATTGAGATTGTAAAAGGCTTTTAGAAACCAGTAAATCATCCAAAAGGTAAAATAGATGAGCCTTCCGAGGAAATCCTTTCGCTAAAATGATCCGTACTTTGTCAGATTTGAAATGATTCATCTCTAGCTGGTTAAAAAAAAAAAACTTGAGAGAGCACAACGAAGACACGTTGATAAGCATGTTCACAAAGCAGCTCAGCCTTGGCAAGACTTCCTCGAACCACAATTAGATTGGTGAACCAAAGCTATTTTCCATCAATGTTCAAATAAATGGCATTCCAATGACCCCAAATCCAAAAGGAACAACTAAAGGGCCAAAAATGCAATGTTCATGAGAGTACTTGATGAATGTAAACAAGACGGTACATTTATTAATCAAGTGCCCCCGAATATTTACCCTGGTAATATTGCAGTCACCATCAACTTTAGACCTTTTGCTATTCAGGTTCTTCGTTTCACTTCCAGGCAAGACCCTGTGCCAGCTCTTTGATCACCGCATGGAGGTGGTTACATCTCCCTTTGAAGCTGTTGCATGAGCCCCCGTCTTGCCCCCTGGTGCATGTTCGAATCCAATTTCCCTTTAAAACACGCATCCAACATCAACATCAATCGTTGCAGGTGCAACCTGGGCAGAAGCAGCTCAGCAATCTGACTTTTAATTCTGAATTATTTTTAATTGTAACATCACATGGCACAACAAACACTATGACTACTTCAAGTACTACTTCTTCTTCCTCCTCTTTTTCTTATTCACTGGCCCCGATTATTTCCAGCTTATTGTGGAATCGGCCAGTGGAAAAGTTTTGGCCCAAGTCTTTTACAAACCGGCTAAGCAGGACAGACGTTCGACTGAATATGGAAGTCATTTGTAATTTGGTCAGGATACCAGTGATAGCTTGCCTACTCTTTGCAAAAGACACCGTGGGGTCTTTAACATTCATCAACTAATGCTAACAGATTATATATCTGGCTTAACATCCATCCCAGGGACGGAACACTTTGTAATACAACGTCCTGTTTGTGAAGCACCAATCCGACAGTTTATAGTCGGGTTGGGAATCGAACCAAGACTAAACAGCTTCAAGGCAAGTGCGTTACCTTTGTACGATCCTGTCGGACACCACATGTTGTCTAACTGAGAGTCTAATTGACCTTCCTGTGATCAATTTCAGGAGCAGCACCAAATGGTGCTGTAAAAACGGTGGCCTTCAAGGTGATTCCTCAGACATTGTGGAACATCCAAGCATTCTGAATGCCTTCCGGCTCAAACCATTGACAGCCGGAAAACTGAACAGATCACCGAATAGCATCTGAAAGCCAAATGTTCAACAGTACCAATATATCGGATGAATAAAACCAAAAATGTTTACAAGAGGATGAAAACGGGGGGGGGGAGGGGGAAAAACCCCCACAATGTTAAAAGGTGCTTTTTTTTCCGACAGACTGCAAGCTAGCCATACCATGTAATGGGATTAGTTCCAGACCATTTCGGCACTTTGGGAAGAGCATTAAAGGAGCATTTCAGAGCCTTGGATAATATCAGGACGCACATGGAGGAAGGATGTGGACAAGCAGAGCAGCACGAGAGACAAAATGCTCGGGGTGAAGGTTAAAGGTTCTCACATATTTTGTGCTGCCCTTTGATGGGGAACTTAAGGCGCAGCTCCTGGGGATTCTCACAGATGAACAAAAATGGCGAATCAGACTCTCCGTCAGGGAACTGCGCAGAAAACAGGGGAATATTTAATCAACCGGATGGGGGTTGTGCAAGCTGTCTTTTGAAATTCATGTGTGCGTGTGTGCGTGTGTGTGTGTGTTCATACAGGTGTTAGTTAACAGCACAGTGTGTAATCTGCCCAGTGACGAGGCAGGGTAAGTGGGCCGCATCCATGGCATGCGAACCCAACAGGATCGTCAACTCCAACTCCCAGTCAATGCTTGGAATTAGCCACCCTCCTCCCACCCCCCATCCCCTCCCCTCTCGCCTGTGCTCGATACTGTTCTTGTGTCAGGCAATCCGTGAGGAGCACGCAACCAAGAAGGCAACTGGTAGGGTAGTCCTTCGGGAAGGGCAGCTTCTTATCTGTTCAAATCACAAACAACTTACCACAACCATGACATATAACTTGGTTAATAAATGTATACCTTGATAAATAAATAAATAAACAAAAACAAGGCAGTGCCACATGCTCTTTATCCCATGTTAAGATCGTGGTGGTTTTCAGACCCAAGATAAAACGTGTGCAGGAAAAACAAGCCTTAAAACACAAAATTCAAGTCATTTAATCTCTCGGCCTTTGTCGAAAATCAAAAGCAAATGAAACTGGTACATTCTACTTCAATAATTAGGTGTAATTTTAGATTACGGGGCCTCGCGTTCACAGCATTCACAATCCACCATGGCTACGGCGAAACCCCTGAAGAGTCACGCAGGCAATTAAAGCTTGCACATGGCAATGAAGGAATCGGGACGAAACGGCCATATTCCAATTAAAAGACAAAAACCAGAGAAACCCCTGCACGATGAGAGCCATGCCCTGAATTTCAACCAGAGAAGACGTGCACGCTCTATCTCCCAGAAGGGTGAGGATTGGTCGAAAAAGCTGCAGTGCTGAAAGATAGTCGATGAAGTAGATTTCTATTCTTGAAAAAAAACCAAAATGAGGAAGCATCAAATTAAACGTCTGGTGAAGAATTAGGAGTCCCATAACATGTGGCCTGTACTGTGTGAGCATGCTCGTGACGAATGCTCAGATTAACTATCAGCTCAGAGAGGCCACTTGTTTAATCACTAAAGGGTGGGCAGACTGCCAGGCTTGGCAAGAAAGATACTTGGTGGTATTAGCCATCGATTCCCCAAGCACTATGGCAGCGCCTCAAGAGACAATTCTCCTTCTCCCCATTCAACCGCCTTGCCACATTTCCCACCGCCTCCACACCCACAATGGGAAAAAAACATCAGAAAGGGAAACCCCCCGGTCCAAAGTGCAGCGTGCAAAAGTATCACGCTCAAACCGCTTGCATAAGATACAGAACCCATACCCCTCCCCCATCACGCGCCTGCTGGCGTATGACAGGAAAATAACTCTACGCTCTGTACTTTCCTTTCATGCACCCCCACTTTACCCCTCCCTACACACCCTTACCATATGGAAGCAAAACGTGATCTGGACTCTGTCTCACATAAAAATGTCACATTTGCTTGTGCGCGTTAAAGATCCCACAGAACCCTTTTATAAAACGGCCATTGTGTACTGGTACCCCGGCCAAGTTCTAAATTGTCGCGGCGAGGTGCTGCACAAGCATGAGGGAAAAGGGGATTCAAATTGCACAAAGCAATGTGCATTTGCTGCCAAGCTCCAAGCATGAGCAATCATTTCCTTCGACGTTAGGTTTTCTGATTATCATCTTACGTTATGATGAAGCACCGTGAGAAAGTCACGAAACAGGAAGGGGGAAAATAATGCAATGTGCAGAAAGAGAAGAACCAACTCACGCCCTCGGTCCAGCCTTTCGGAAACACCTTACCAGGATTGAGGTGCTGATACATCTCCTCCAAATTGACTACCTCCTCGGGAGAAGGCCGCGCGGCAGCGGCTGCGATCCATAGTCGACCACGATGGGCTGTGTACCACGACCGTCCTTCTGTCCTGTACACCCGTCGTGCATACATCAAAATAACAACGGTGGAGTGGAGTCTCTTTGGTTTAAGTGTAGCTCATGATTACTGGGCACAGACGAGCGAAACAGTACAAAAGCAGGTTTAAAAATTGCAATGATCATAAAGATAAGTTTTTTTTTAATATGCAAAACACAATCATTAAAATATTGGTTTGAGAGCCAAACTAGTTTTATAATCGTAAATACTAATAAATCTTGGAATAAAGCAACTTATTTCCTTTGATGCAAGCCACCAAGACCAGTGCACTGAGTTTAACAACTCTCATGATTGCTCCACTACACTCAGCAACCATCGACTCCTCCCTTTCCTCTACAACCTACTTCAACAACAGACAATCTTCTCAAACTGTGACATGAAACACAGGCTGCTCAGTCCGTGACAATAAACACCACACACTGTTCAATCACAGTGACCCCAAACATGTCACCCAATACAACACTCCCCCAGAGCAACGACAGCGAACAATACGCCACTCAATCCCTAGCACAAAATACAACATAGTGCTCAATATGTGACAACAAACACAACAAGACACACAATCCGGGACACCAAAAACAACATGTTGGCTCGATCCACAACACGAAACACAACATGGTGTTCAATCGCTGACACCAAATAGAACACGCCGTTCAATCCCTGACACCAAACCCCCCAACACCAAACGCATGTCTGTTGCTCAATCCATGACACCAAACCCAACATGACGCTCAAACCCCACACACCAAACACAATGGCCGCTCAACCCCCCCCCCCCCCCCCCCCCCCCCCCCCCCCCCCGACACACAACACGCATGTCACTCAATTCCCGACAACAAACATAACATGCCACTCAAACCCAACATGACGCTCAAACCCACACACCAACACAATGTGCCGCTCAACCCCCCGACACAAAACACAGCATGTCACTCAATCCCCCTACGTCAAACCCAACATATCGCTCAACCCACCGACACAAAACACAGCATGTCACTCAATCTCCGACAACAACATAACATGTCGCTCAAACCCCCGACACCAACCTAACATGTCGCTCAAACCCCCAACACCAAACCCAACATGTCGCTCAAACCCCCGACACCAAACACAGCATGCCGCTCAACCCCCCAACATCAAACCCAACATGTCGCTCAAACCAACACCAAACCCAACATGTCGCTCAAACCCCCGACCCCAAACCCAACATGCGCTCAACCCCCAACACCAAACCCAACATGTCGCTCAAACCCCGACACCAAACACAGCATGCCGCTCAACCCCCCAACATCAACCCAACATGTCGCTCAAACCAACACCAACCCAACAGTCGCGCAAACCCACCACACCAAACGCAGCATGCCGCTCAACCCCTGACACCAACTCAACATGTCGCTCAAACCCTGACATCAAACCAACATGCCGCTCAAACCCCTGACACCAAACTCAACATGTCGCTCAAACCCCTGACACCAAACTCAACATGTCGCTCAAACCCTGACATCAAACCCAACATGCCGCTCAAACCCCTGACACCAAACTCAACATGTCGCTCAAACCCCTGACACCAAACTCAACATGTCGCTCAAACCCCTGACACCAAACCCAACATGTCGCTCAAATGCCCAACACCAAACCCAACATGTCGCACAAACACCAATACCAAACTCAACATGTCGCACAAACCACCAATACCAAACCCAACATGTCGCACAAACCACCAATACCAAACTCAACATGTCGCACAAACCACCAATACCAAACCCAACATGTCGCACAAACCACCAATACCAAACTCAACATGTCGCACAAACCACCAATACCAAACCCAACATGTCGCACAAACCCACAATACCAAACCCAACATGTCGCCACCAAACCACCAAACCAAACCAACATGTCGCACAAACCACCAATACCAAACTCAAATGTCGCACAAACCACCAAATACCAAACCAACATGTCGCACAAACCACCAATACCAAACTCAACAGTGTCGCACAAACCACCAAACCAAACCCACATGTCGCACAAACCTACCAATTACCAAACTCAACATGTCGCACAAACCACCAACACCAAACTCAACATGTCGCACAAACCACCAACACCAAACCCAACATGTCACTCAAACCTTCAAACCCCTAACACCAAACACAAAATGTCGCTCAATCGCTCACACCAAACACAACATGCCACTTAATCCCTGACAACCTCAACAGCACACTGCTCAATCCCTGACAGCCTCAACAGCACACTGCTCAATCCCTGACACAAGATAGAACACGCCAATCAAACCACCGACACCATACCCAACATGTCGCTCAAACTCCTGACACCAAACACAGAATGCTGCTCAATTCCACAACACCAAACCCAACATGATGCTCAAACCCCCGACACCGAACACAACATGCTGCTCAATCCGTGACACCAAACCCAACACACCACTCAATGCCAGACATGAAATA
>CM068963.1:16767322-16778100 GCA_035128595.1 Eptatretus atami | reverse complement strand
AACACATCAGCTCAAAGTATGACACAAAACACAAGATGGCACAGCGGCAGGGACACCAAACACAACACGCCACTCAATCGCTGTACCCAAATAGAACACGTCACTCAACTCCTCACACCAAACACAACATGACACTCAATACAGGACACAAGCAACGTGACAGCTCAATCCACAACATGAAACACAACAAGGCGCTGATGCGAGGACAGTAAAAACAACGTGCTGCTGATGCAGTGACACCAAACACAACACACCACTCAATCCCTGAATCACATACAACACAATGCTCAATCCCTGACACAAAATAGAACACGCCACTCAATCTCCGACACCAAACACAACACGCTACTCAATGCCTGAGTGACACCAAGCCCGACACTGCTCAATCCCCGACACCAAATAGAACATGCCACTCAATCCATGACATCAAATGCAAATGCCACTGGAGCAGCCACCCAAAACCCACCACAATTATTCAAGCCATGATTCCAAAAATAAAATAATTTCCTGGGCAAAAGAACTGCACACAATATCACAAACACATAATCAACTGGTGAGAAGGAACACAAGAAGTACAACAAAAGGAAATTACATACTTTCAATCAAAACTCACGTTTTGATACCCCTGACGAGGAGTGAGGCCCAGGGCTGGTGAAGGCTCAGGCACAGACCAGCATCGGAGATTTCGAGGAATCCTCGATCTTGGACTCGTGGACGCATGCAGTCCAATTCTTGATCCTCAGGCCAAGGATTCCCTCCAATGGATGAGCTGTTGCGCAAATTCCTCGAGTCCTTCACTTCAACCCACTACGATTTGGGGGAAATTTTAAGAATTCCCATCAAACACTTGACGTGTGGGACTGCACAGGCTTCCTTCATGGGAAAAATGCTTTTCAAAATCAGATTTACAATATCTGAACATTATAGATCGATTATTTCATCTATATACAAATAAGTGTGCGTGCGTGCGTGCGTCCTCCACAACTCCAAAACCATAAAACCGAGCAGCCTGAAACTTTGCATGCATAATAAAAAAAACTCCAATGAAGTGCATGACTGAAAAATTGAGTGTTTGAGTTAATTAAAACACCCCTTTTGAAGATAGTTAACGGCCTTATGTAATTATAGCCTTCATCAGGCTATCCTCGGCCACCTTGCTCTGTATGGTATTAAGGCGTATCCTGGATAACCTCGCTGGGGTCCGAAGCAGCCATGTTTTTTTGGCCTCCTCAACCTTGCCTTGACTTGGAACAGGCCGCAACGATTTCTTAACGATAAAGTTTTTAATTTTTTTTTTCACTTTCCTCACTCATATTATTTCCTCCTTTGCTTTGATGAAGGGTGAATGCCCAAAACGTCAGCTTCTCCTTCCTTAACCACGGCGGTTAGCGCATCTCGATCAACGTCCCATTGACTTCATCCACCACTCATCAACTACAGGTTTCTTTTAAAATCCCTCCTTATTGAAGTTACTTTTTCAGAATTTTTACTCTTTCTTCTTTGTAAAGCACATTGAGATTTTACTTCCAAATGAAAAGTGCAACATAAGAAAATAAATTTATTGATTGCTTGATTGATTGTGAGATGTTGCATATGCGGCTTTATACAATTCAATATTCCATAAAAGGACATTGTCTCGTAATTCTGATTCACGCTTTCATTAATCACATTTTCCATCTGCTGAGAGTTTTAGGAAGTTGATATAATTCCCCGATTCTTGTGTAAAGACAATAAATGAGATCTTTATTTTTTTTTAAGTCTTTTTATCAATCTATTCCAAAGGATCACAGTGATATTTGAATCACAGTATTCTCCTGGACTTGCTTCAGCAGATCCGGATGTCCTGTAGCTTCTTAACCTCACGATTCGTCATAATCTTTGTTGGTATCTATGATATTAGAGAATATGCTTCGAGAGCATGATTCCATCTCACATCGAGAACGTGACGGATCTCATAATAATTCTTCCACAAGATGATTAATTGAATAAGCTTCTGCTAGATGGTGCATTGGTGCAGCTCTAAATGTCTCATAATTTCTCAAGTCAGTTGAAAGGCTTTGCGAGTTACTGATACCCTCCTGCACACTGTAAAGTTCCAAAAGCTTCATTTCACTAAATGCACCAGTTTTTACAGATCTATCCATCTCTGATGGTGCTTGGTTCCAAATTTCCCAACTTTATTGATTCTCACCAAATCGCTTCTGCTGTCACTCACGGTCTTTGCCTTGGTATCTCTTCCAAAGCCATTCATTCGAAGTCAGCTTGATTCCTACCTTCTCTTGCATTTGGAACCTGTTTCTAAACTCCCTCTTGGCCATCCCACCAAAGTTTTGAACAGCTATGTTCATTTCAATCTACTCTCCTGACATGTTTCTATCTCTAAAGTCTTATTAACTCTTCCACAAGCTTACATCGAAACCTGTAAAAAAATAAAAAAAACAAGGAAGCAGCTTCTACAAAACCAGCAGCAAGATTCAACTAGAGAGTTCATAGTACACGATACCCCAGGCAGTGTTCAAGTGCATACAGTACTGCACTTCATTATTAATAAAATAATGATTTTAATGATCGTTTTAATTTTTAAAAATCAGGAAGTTTCATGCTATTGAAATATTCCAGAAGCAGTCCTGAATACCAACCGTACACACACCACCCCATTGACTCTTTATTTAAATTGAAGTGCACTACTGAAAAACTAGAGGTTCTCGGAAGTGACAATAAGGCAACTTGTGTTCTGCAGTCTTCAAGTGTATAAATTAATTTACATAAAATAAAGATCGTAAAAGTTGTATAAATAAATTAATTCCAGAATTTACTGCCATTTTCTGCAGTCTATTACATCACCCTATCTCACAGGTTACATTAGTTATTTGTGCCTGTTGTTTGTGTCCTTTATAACGTACTTAAAAAAACAGTACGTTTCCTGTTTGGAATGATTTTCAATTTTGTTTGACTGCCAGATAGGCAAACAGAGTAAAATATTATCTCACTCCTCTCCGTGCATGTACGATCGGGACGCATTCAAAGCCCAGATACGTTAAAACAAAAGACTTGTCTCTTCCTATTCATGTTCCGATTCGTGTTCAAAACATAACATTTGATTTAAATAAGTTGTTCCTCGATCATAAACTGGTAAGATGGACTGATGGACGGACATGAACCAATTGCTGAATCACACTTTTTGCTTTGTGTGCGCGAGTAAAAAGATCCACCAAACAACAATCCCGATGAATATGAACCTAAACAACAATGAATCATGATGTAGAAATAATAAATAAATAAACAAATAAATAAACAAGCCACCTGGGGAGCCTCTCCCCGAACCCGGGGATTAACGAGCTCTCGTCTTGACGACTGCTGCAAGTGCGACTCCTGTGCATTTTGGCATGGAATGAGAGCAGGCATTGATTCCATGTGACTGCGGGAGGCAAGACACATATAGCGATAATCAATAATAACCATAATAATAAAATTATCAAGCACCTGAAACTTCATTCACAAAGTAATCTTGCATTCTGCTCCATCTCCAGTGCATTTTATTAAAAATGACCCCAGACTCATGGGGGATTGGACATAAATCCCATGAAGGACGGAGACATTTGAATACATCAATGTTCTTTTTCGTGATTCGTAAGGACGTTGATGCATAATGGATGAATTGACACAGTACATGGGATTTGAACACAAGTACTCAGATAGGAAAACCAAATGTTGGTCATGCTTTGCCAAGTATTAATTTTTCCACGTTTCTTTGGGACCGACATCAATTATGAGGGGAAAAAACGAAACACAATCTAAAGCATTACATTCATCTCATCTTTGCTTTCGCTTACAGTCAGAGAATAACAGATTATATTTCAGTATGAAGTGCTTCGGCTCAGAAAACGGTTTTTAATTTGAGCTGGAAACATCATTCTTTGTTCAGGAATGTGTAGAGCATGCAGCCAGGCACCCACATTATCATGGAGTGCTGTACAACAGCAGGATCACAATTTCAACAAGACTAGAAGGGCACTCAGTAGAGCACATACCTCCGCCACGCAATGCCTGATCCACGAGAACATATCGGGCCCAACACATTTTTGAGACATCGTGCTATATATTGGTTTATCACTATCTCTCAATGGTGAAGAATCACTTTTAAAAATCTCATATCCAGATCCGGATTCAGATCTTCACCAAAACTGAATCAATTCGTCCATGCCACACACCCAACCTGCCAACCAAGTTTCGTCCGAATCCATCCACAACTTTTTGAGATATCCTGTACACAAACAAACAAACAGACAGACAGAAAGGGATGAAAACATAATTTCCTTCACCTTCAGTGGCGGAGGTAACAATGTGTGAGAGGTGATCAGCAAGCTATGGCCCGACAATGAAAGTCTATTATCATGTCCCTTCCCCATGCCTCCCCCTCCCTACTGACCCACAAGTTCAACCACTTGATTTTTTTTTTTTATAAACAAATAACGTTCAAACAGAACAAATAGCCACATTTTTCTATATCCTGCTTGTAGCCAAAGTACAAGGTTCTGGCTTGGCTCAACTACCTGGGGTTCTGGATGACAAGCTGGTAATTGCAGGCACAAATGCCAACCTCACTGAGAAGGTAATGGCAAACCACCCAGTGGATTTTATTATCAACTGTGATCAGGTAGCCGCTTTAGTAGCACTACCCTCCTCAAGAGACAGCACATGGGCCAGCAGTGGGGCGGATAACAGAATTATCCTTGTGGATACGCCTCCTCCCACTTCATACCCGCTTCCTTATTTTGAAACCTCAGGCAAAACATTTGTTTCAGCAATATGCAAGATTAGTAATCGAGGACTTAAGGCAAAAGTCCGAAGAGTCTTTATTTATTTGTGCTCGACTCAGGACCAGGCAACTTCCCTGCCACAAACACAGGAAAATTGTCATCCATTTTGCTCGTTTACCCGTTTGTTCTTTCTTCAAGGGGAAAGAGCTGCAAATGAAGACGTGATATATGCGTAAAGGGATGTCACCTTTTTGTACATTTTTTTTTCCTCTTCGATTTTCTGGTATTAAATGGAAAAAATGACAAGGTCGAAATAAATATTAACTGCGCATAACACTATAAAGTGAATTAGCCGGGCAATAAAAAAGGGGGTAGCACATAAACCAGTATTGTTAATGGATCATTATTCAAGGCTGAGCTCTTAACGCCAGAGAAATGCTCACACATGTACCCACTTGGCACTGACGTCAGGCATCAATGGTTCATCATCCAGAAGCACACGACGCCCAGCCAGGTCCAACTTTACTCCGCGGCTGAGTCGTGAGGCATGACGCAAAGCATGTCGTTCCTCCTCTCGCTTCTTCAATGCCTCACGTTCAGTCATGCTTATCCAGAGATTTGAATCAGATGCAAAGTAGTCCGACTCATCGTCGATGACCTGCGTCCTCTTTATGCTGAGGAGGGAGCGAGGAAGGAAAGTAAAACCAACTTTCTTTATTGCCAAGTCCATTTTTTTTTTATCTCATTGAGAGCCGGCAGGCATTTAATGAACTCAAGGAAGCTGCATTTCAATCGATAAGGTTGGTGAGCAACATCATCATGTTCAACGTTATTTGTCCTCCACTTAGAGCTGGCAGGATTGCTCAGGTATGTATGCTCACCTCTGAGCTGGAGAGCCTGGGTTTGAATCCCGAACCAGCTGTAAACTGTCATTCTGGCATTTCTCATGCAGAGCGAGGCATCAATGTACGTGCCATCCATTAGAAGGACTTTAAGCTGGTGTTCCTTCAGCTATCATTAGCTAGTGGATGTTAAAGATCCTAAGGTGTCTTTCGCAAACAGGACATGAGTTATCACCAGCACCCTGAACAAATTATTAATTCTTGCTCTAACCTACAGGGGGCACTGCATCAGCAGCACATTCAAGTTCTCAGCATAGATGCAAACCAGCTGTGATGTGCTGAACACAAAATCATGACGATTTTCCACATCACCAGTCCTGTTGCTTTCCAAAATGGCAAAAAAACATATCTAATCAGGCCAGTCAAATAAATGAGGAGAAAAACAGATGTATTAAAAATATCTACACACAAACTCTCTCGTGGGGAAACCACGAGTTAACGTATTGGAGAGCAATTGCAATCAAATGAGGTTTTCATGTTAATGTGATCTTAAATATAAACAGATGCTCTCTCTCCAAATGATTGTTGAGATGCCAGTTGGTGGTTTGCTGGTTATAATGGCTTTTAAGATGCAAGCTAAATGTCTTTATCGTTCACATTTGAGTCATTCCCTCCAGGTCTTCAAGACAGCCGTTTAGCATCTCAGATCATTCCCAATACGAAACCATGATCTTTTCTACCCTCATTAACCCCCCTAACCCCACCCCAACCCCAATCACTTCTCCTTCCAAATTTCCAGTTTTCCCTCCTGAAAGTTTCCTTCTGTATCCATCTTGTCCACCCTATGCATCCTCTCCTGCCCCTCATTCCTCCCCACACCCATTATTTGTCCAAGTATGACTCTATCTTGACCTTCAATTAAGAAAATCTATATTGTTCACAATTAAGAAAATCTTAGCCACTTTTCTTATCCCTATTCTTACCCCCATCCCTTCAATAAAATTACATCATTAAGCTTGGATAGATTTATTGAATCTGGTGCTTGTGCAGCACAGGCTGGATGAGCCGAATGGTCGCTTCCGACGTCAAATTTCCTTGGGATTCCTTGTGAACTCTTTTAGAGCTAATTTATTACGAGAAATAAAATAAAATAAAATATACGTGAATATTAAAAGCACAGAGACAACTCGAAGCAAACGCAATAAATCCGGATATGGATTAAACGCTTTTGCCCCTTTTTCACTTGATTGGTCAGTGCTGTGATGTACTTTCATAGATCATGCTTTTTGCCCACTTTGGAAGAAGGTCCGAAAAAAAAAAATCCAGGACAGCTCAAATTTGCAGCCGATTCTGCTTGGCTAATGTAACGTGGAAACACAATATCAGGGTCAGCAAGGTTCACAACGCGGGATGAGTTGTGTATGGAAACGTTGCACAAGAAGCCTCACATAACTGGCCAAATTACCCCCAACACAAGGCTCACTGAATTCCAACAGACCAGTTTTTGTCGTAGTCTAGCAACTTGTCGCGGTGTTGGATGGCTTTATCGAGGCCCTGCCCGATACGATCCTCATCGTTTCCCAGCAACTTCCTCCGGAGTTTCTCACTCTTGTTGGAATTATGAGACAATACCTCCATCTCTTCTTGAGTGCACACCTGTGCAGGACACAAAAAAGGCTTTTCACTCCAAAAAACAACTAGGTCAACCGACAATACTTTATGATTTTTCTTCCCTCTCCACCTATTTGCCCACTCTTCCCCCATCGCCCAGCTCCACTCACCAGATTTCCACAGAAGAGACAAGGACCCGAGCCCTCCTGCCTGCAAACGATGCGCCCACACTCCATGCAGTTGTTGATGAGGGCATGCTTTTGTGCCAAGCAGTCGCACGAGTGTCGCCCAGGCAGTAACACAGTCAGCCGATGCTCACCCTCCTTGCTGTACAGGGAAACAAACTTGGTCTTCTTTGGGCCACCATCTGTAGCAACCTGCTCTCCACAAGTGGGTTTCAAGGAAGGGAGCTGTTTCCATCTCAATAATGACTTCTGGTTGATTTTAGAGGTTGCAGAAAAAGATATCTTTTGTCTTTTTAAAGTACCAAAGTCCATTTTATTGCATTACTAGCAGGGTATACCCGGCGCTAACCGGCTGGAAGAGCTCTTCATGGCGGTGGTTTTGGGACGTGTTGGATATTGAAAAGCTGTGGAGTTTTTGGCCTCAAGGTGGTTACTTTTGGCCTGCAGGGCGGTGGCAGCACTGCCTGACCCCACATCCCAATTTGCACTGCATAGCAGCCTTTGATGGCCTCAAAACGGACGTCAATGCCAACGTGTGGTAGCTTTAAACGTTTCTCAGATTCTGAAGGACCTACAACCCAAAATTTGGGGTCTCTAGGTGCTACGGTTTGGCTGTGAGAGAATAACGTACAAACACTTGAAAATAGGTATATAGATCAACGAGCAGGATGTGCTGCATTTCTGAGAACTGTATTTGGAAAGGAAGGTAGAGCTAATTGTCAGTTGTACTAAAAGGTGGATTAAAAACATGCCCGATGATATTTTACAAGTCCAGGCCTTTGGAATCATACAGTGGCCAGGACAAATAATGCCCTGCTACATGGTAGCAAAATGGTACATTGGAGTTAAATTGAAACAAAGAACCAGATTTCAAAAACTGAGAATTACAATATCCAATCATTATCAAAATTTTCCCTTCACAACCTTATATTTTAGAAATGCATTATGAGGTAATAACTACAGTGAATTTTCTCCACTCTTTTTCTTTACTCCACAAGCTAACAGCTTCATCCCAATCGTCCACGATCGGCTGCAAAATATCACAAGTGCACACAACAGATGATTAACCATGTTTCTGAGAGCATCGGTTCACCCGAAACAAAGTCATGAGGTTTTCATGAACTAAGGTCTGTGAATGGAAGTTAGTCTGTCAAAACTTTAGAGGAGTCAATCCGATTATGGATTACTTGTCGGTGTAAGTTTGTGTGAACACAGCACAGCCATTTGATTTGAAGGCGAAACACGCTGTCCAGGCGGCGCGACACGTCGTCCAGGCGCGCGACACGTGCCCAGGCGGCGCGACACGTCGTCCAGCCGCTGCGCACACGTCGTCCAGGCGGCGCGACACGTCGTCCAGGCGGCGCGACACGTCGTCCAGCGGCGCGACACGTCGTCCAGGGGCGACCGTCGTCCAGGCGCGCGACACGTCGTCCAGGCGGCGCGACACGTCGCCAGGCGGCGCGACACGTCGACCAGGCGGCGCGACACGTCGCCAGGCGCGCGACACGTCGTCCAGGCGGCGCGACACGTCGTCCAGGCGGCGCGACACGTCGTCCAGGCGGCGCGACACGTCGTCCAGGCGCGCCGCGACACGTCGTCCAGGCGGCGCGACACGTCGTCCAGGCGGCGCGACACGTGTCCAGGCGGCGCGACACGTCGTCCAGGCGGCGCGACACGTCGTCCAGGCGGCGCGACACGTCGGTCCAGGCGGCGCACACCTTGTTCAGGCGGCGCGACACGTTGTCCAGCGCGCGCGACACGTTGTCCAGGCGGCGCGACACGATGTCTAAGCGGCGCGACACGTTGTCCAGGCGGCGCGACACACTATCCAGGTAGTGTGACATGCCATTAAGGCCTAAGTCACATTTGCTCTACGGCGAGGATACGGCGGCCGTACGCCCTCTGAATTGACAGAAACGTGCGGCGGCCGCAGAGTTTCTGAGTGGCCTCAGGTGCTGTGAAATGGCACTCAGGTGACCTCAGGGTGCTGTGCTGTGTGAAATATAGCCATACGCTATGCCGTATGGCTATATTTTACAGGCCGTAGGGTCGCCATGGAATTATAGCGCGGAGGTATAACTTTTTATTCATTTATACGTCGCCGTAGCAATCGACAAGCCGAACAAAAGAACTGGTAAAAAAAAAAAGAAGAAAAAAAAAAACCAACTCGTTACCGTCCGTCTGGCCGCACGTTCGCCTTAGGGCCCCCCCTGCGGGCACCTTGCGTCTGCGTTGAAAATTCTATGGCCGCCGCAGGAACGCCCTAAGGTCACCGTGCGACATCAAAACAAAGACCGTACGGCACCCCCAGGTTTTCGGTCTCCACAATATTATAAATACCCCGTGCGGCTCCCCGAAAAATAAAAACATATGTGGCTGCTACATTGTGTGACCGTGGAAATACTGCGGCCGCCGTATAATTGCTAGTGGCCGTAGATTTTGGAGACCCCACGGCCGCCGTGGCAAATGTGACTTAGGCCTAAAGGGCATTCATTGTCTGCATGAATTATGGCGGCAACAGCAATCACGTTCTGTTCCTGTGTATGGCAGCTTTGGCTACCGGGTCGCTATGATTTCTTGGGGTGCGGCTCTGCCGCTGATGCCGTGCCCCTCTACCAGTACACTGGTACTCATTTTGCCGACCTCGGAAGGATGACAGGCTGAGTCGACCCCACCTGGTATTAATGCAGCAGCCAACAGGGCTCAAAACTCAAGACCCGAGGATCCCAAGCCAGCCACCCTAACCACGAAGCCAACACCAGGCTAATAATCACATGATCACTGCCACACCTCCGGTCACTAACTCGTTTGCTTCCTGCCACCTTGCCCTGGTCAAATATCTTCATGTGAATACCAAGCTTTTATTACAGATCAAAATTCTTGGGAATCAGTTGGACTCGTGACTTCAGATTAACTGTGTGATTAATGCAGCTTTAAATTTGTTGATTTCCGATAGAGAGGCTATTAAAGAACATTGCATTGCACTTCAGGCTTTTGTAATAAAAGTATGAAAGGAGGAAATGTACCTTTCATAATTTCCCACTATTAGGAGCATGGCCTCATCTCGAAAAATGTTCTGAACGGTTTCAATGCGAGTTTCGCACTGTTATTCTTCTGAGGAATTTACACGCAAAATGATGAATGTAAATTTGTTCAGTTCATTTTTAGCTCACCTGGACTTTAGTCCGGTGAGCTTATGCAATCGAGCAGTGTCCATAGGTGAGTCAGTCAGCCAGTTCGTGAGTCTGTAAACACTTCAATCATTATTGCTTGAACAAACACATGATTTCGATGAAACTTGGCCACAAGCTTCATCGCTGGTGATGTACCAATGTGTATCAACTGCATCAAAATCTGTGCTCATGAAGGAGGTCGGGGGG